>JXTB01000071.1:224410-252691 GCA_002914805.1 Parasponia andersonii
ACGGGTAACTGGTTGATCATAAATAGAGGACTCCTGTTTCCCTTTCCTTGCAGGTTTCCTGTTTGACGAAGCATAGACTTGTTTCCCTTTTCTTGCGGAAGAGGTCGCCCACAACTTATACAGAGAAGATCGCACATACTTATGCAAAAGAGGTCAAACGACTATACAGAGGAGGTCGCATATAACCTAAGCAGAAGAGGTCGCACATATCCAACACGGAGGAGGTCGAACTTAACCCTTATGCGACCTTAGGATTTTAGACCGCACAACACCATGCTTTCTGGGTTAGGTTTCTCTTCTTTAGAACATCTTCAATTTACACCATTTAATTTATACACTCATCATCTTATTATATATGCCATCTGTCTGTGCTTTCTATATTTCTGTCTGGGGCTGCGAATAAAGTGAGGACGATAAAGAAAGAACAATCCTAAGAAAAGTGATTCTATTATCCTAGCGGCTCTAGTGCTTAGAAGAAGAAGAAAGAAGGAACCAAATTCCAGAATCTTGGTTTTGGCACCAATAATATTTATACGCTTAAAAGCTGAACTTTACAGTTAAGCTTTGAACTTAAATTAATTGATGACTCGCAAAACTTGCTTCAATTATCTTTTTCTAGACGAGTACGTCAAGTTTACCACCAATAAAATAAATAAAAAAATGGAGTAAAAGACACTAGAGATGCTGAACACTACGCATTAATTAGGGCCTAAATTTAGCTTGAATGTAAATGATAACCTCATTTTCTATTGGTATGTGGTGCACCACCTGTGCCCCATTGCTCCAATAATAACTATATATTTGGATATTTATTTCTTAAGGTAAATTCTAAATGCGGTAAAGTTTGCTTCGTCGAGATAATATTTTTTGATTAAATGGCATCACATTGGAGACTTAAAAAGAAAGAAGAGAGAATGAGCTGACAAATATTTTGGCTATTGAGCTTTGCTCCAATTTGAAAAATGTTAAATAGCCTTTACTCCTCTTATTAATTGACGGAACAATTCTACAATAACGAGTAAAATCAAACCAAGAGGTGGTCCAACTCCAAGCCTCAGCAGCACAAGAATATGGCAATGGGAGTTAATTCCATAAACAGAGTTTCAGAGTCTACAAGACCCAAACTAACAGCCACGCCAAACAGTAGACCATCCCCACTGCCCCTGCAAGAAAATGAGTACACCCTAATTTAAGTTACATTTGAAAAAAATAAATGACTAAAACTTCTAGAATTAATTTTTTTTTAAGAAAAAAAAAGGAAAACATTTTGAGTTCGAAAAGATTGAACTACAAAGTACACATGTATGTGCATGTTTAGTAACATGTTCACCTTGAGAAAACAACAATAACAATAATTAATAAAATAACAGGGTTACCAAACAAGTTGCATTTCATACCTGTCTTCCAGGGGAGAAGCCTTGAACCAAGATTATAATTCTCACCAAAAGAACAATACTTGGTGGTATTAATCCCAGAAGGACAGTTACAAGTGAATGAATTATAAAGTCCATTGTACCCACAAGCTCCATAACTCCTTTCACACTCGGCACAAGAGCTAGGATACTCATTATAGACACTAAACTTATATTTCAAAGCTATTCCATAGTTCCAACTATCCGGGTCAGATTTTCTTCCATTAAAGCTGTAGAAGCCAGAGTAAGAAGTGCACTTCAACTTCTCCAAATCCATCTCATACGCCGGCCCGAGATCGACCGGGGTATAAACGCAACATGTGGAGATAGGAAGGCTGATAGTACTAATGGCTCTACAAGAGTACAAGTAGCTACAAATGGGAACTGTCCCCTGACTATCACACAGAGGGACTTTGTAGTCAGAGCCGTTGGTTCCATCATCAGAGTGGTAAATTGGTGATGAAGAGAGTGAGCAATCGAGTAGAGCGAAGATTGTATCGTCGTGGAAAGAGAAAGGAGCTTCCCAATCGAGGCCAAAGCCTTTGTTTGGCTGAGTGTTGATGCATGAACATGTGGACATGGAAGGGTCCGAGATGTAGAGGACTTGGTTGGCGTAATCTATAGCGGTTACTTGGTAAGACCCGGTGTGAGTGGTGAACGTGAGTTGCTCTTGATGGTCGTCGATGATGTTGCACGTGACATATTGTTGGAAGCGGGGGTCGCCGCAGCCAGGGCCGCTGCCGAAGGGGAACTTGAGAGAGAGTTTGCCGCAGCTTCGGCGGCATGTTTGGGACGATGTCATCGAGGGAAGGAGGAGGAGAGAAAGAGTGGTGAAGGAAAATACGGCTTGGAAGAGCTTCATCACTTTTTTTTTTTTTTTTTTTTTTTTTTTTTTTTTTTTGCTTATTGGAAGAGAAGGCTAGTGTTTGAGAAGCTGAGTGTGGTATTTAAGTATGTGTAATTAATTAATCTTTTGCAATAGTTATTTTTATGAAAAATATTGTTTTGTGTTACAAGAGGTTGCACGCACACTCATCACACGCGTTAATGTAACAATGCATCAGAATTGTCATAAAGGAACGGAGTGAAATTTAGTTTGTACATATATTATTTGTATCTTTCATTTTAGTATGAGTTATATATAATAATGCAATACTACTAATGTACAGCTACTTATATTTTATGCGATGGCCGTGGAAGAAGCTGAATTTTCTCTTTTTGGTGGGAAATTGAGAGGAAGTATCACAGGTAGTACTGTTTTATATAATGAGATTTCTTTTTCTTTTTTTTTTTCCCCCTCTAAAATTTACTTTCGGTTTTCGGTTGGTTGGCTATAGCTTTTGGTTTCTGCTTTATTCTTCTCTGTTAGATTCCTTTGTTAATGTTCAGTACTCTCTAGCCTAGTCTCTTCATCAAGTTAATTCGCTTATATCTTACAAAACTGAGACGAAGGATCTATCAAAGTGTTTTTGGATAACCCTTTCAAAAAAAAAAAAAAAAAAAAAAGACTTTGGATAACCAGATAACCAAACACTGTGTTAGAAAATACTGATTATTGATAGGAGACTTGAAACAAGTATTGTATACGTTTTCCTTAAAACAAGTATTGTATACGTTTTCCTTTGCAGGAAATCACGGGTAAGTTGTTTCCAAGATAGTGAAAATTCACATAAGGAAAGTAAGAATATTTTTTTTTCCTGGAAAATGTCAGAGAAGAAAAACGAAAAATTGGATTAATTTTATTTCATTTTTCTGATTCTTTTATTTTCTTTCAGACACAATTGTAACTGTTTGAATAGACACAACTCTTGGAAAAAATACCTCCCTGAAAAAATATGTTTTATTAAAAATTTAAATAATAAAAGTTAGGATAACACTCCGCGTCTCAATTTTTGAAGTAAATTTTTTATACCAATACACGTGACATGTAAGTTTTCATCATCTAATTGATATGTTAAAATTTATCATAAATATATTAAATATTATCGTCAATTAATTGATGGCAAATTATATACTACATGTGTTAGTATTAAAAATTTAATAAAAAAATAAATATTTCAAATATTATACTAAAAATTATATTTAATAAAAAATTGAATAAAAAATTATTATTATTCTACCATATGGTGCGCCACTCGCCTCTAGGCTCTAGAGCCTCACCATCTACGTCGCACGCCACAAGTGTAATTTACTTCCTTTCCAAATGGGGGACTAAAACATAAGCAAAGGTTTTGGGTATTTTATGACATATCTTTTCTTTGTATTTGAACAACACAAAACTACATATAGATAGTACATACCTGTTTGAGAGAACTGAAGAGGAACTAAGATTCACTTATATGCCTAGTATATATACTTATACAGATATACAAATTCAATGGTTCTTCTTGGTTCTTTTCATTATGATCAAATTCATACTCATGTTGTTGGAATGTACAAATTTAGTTACATTAACAAAGTTTAATAATTTAATCAGTACCCCAATATCTTTTGCAATAATTGATTTGTAATATATATAGATATATACATACAAGCACACACCCTTCTATTATGTCCATAAAACAAGGTTGGCCTCCGCTTTTTATGTTGAAGCTATAGCTCCATCCACCTTTTGATGACTACCCCTCAAAAACAGGTCAAAAGAAGAGAATATTGTTATTAAAGCAACGATTATCTCGTAATATTCTCTCACTTTTCCTTGTTCTTCTTTTCCCATTCTCACCATCATCATGACCATCCAATATCAGAAGCACAAAAGTAGACTTAATTTGCATCATGTACCTCTCCAGCTGCCACTACCAAAGCTAGTGAATTTATAATTTGGGTGGTACAAGCTTTACTTTTCTTTTGGCTATTTGATCACAAGAGACTTAAATGATGAAAAAACTATATGCCTATTCGTTATCAATGGGCCTTAAACTTTGTCACATATGAACACGTGAAACCTGGTCCTCTATAGCTACTTCACGTGCGATAACTTACCCCATGCCTCCGTTCATGGAGTCCGTTAATGTTCTTTTAACTGATGTTATACACACACACACACATATACATACATATATATATATATATATGTATGTATAAGTACGTGGGAAATTCCAAAATTATATAATTTGCAATCAGATAAAGTCGCAGGACTGGAAGAAAGCTTGAATACATTTAAGTCAACAAGGCGGTACATTTTCTTTATAAAAAAATAAAAATCAAGGTTTTCTGAATTGATCGTCTAATTATTGGTAAAGAAATGGAGGCATGCATTAGTTCTAGCACATCTTGTTAATTCGATGGTGTACAAGAAACTATTGCTGATGGCATCTCATCATGTGGGAAGAGCCAGTTTTTTAATTTATTTTTCGGCTTCAAGATTAGTTATTGAATACAGAAGAAAATGCATGTTTCTCTTCATATTATATATATATATATATACACATTGTAAAAGAAAAATTGATCCATGCTTTTAGGGTGAGACAGCACATTTTCTGCCACTATACCTGTAAATTATTGATCTTGTACCACCGTATTTTTTTTTCGTTTAAATATATATTTTTTAATTTGAGGAAAAGGGAAAGGGGACAACCAGTGTAACTAAAACCTATTCGGCTTGATCCCATCAGAAGAGCAATAAGTGAAAATGGTTTCAAACCGGATTGTACCAAAGAAGAGTTAGGGAGAGAGCGGAGAAAGAGGGGAGATTGAGTGGATACAATAGATTTAGGGCTAGGGGTAATGGTGGAATATAACAAAAATAGTTTAAAAGGGATATAAACGTATATATCAGTGGAAAAAAAGATAAAAAATATTAAACATACTCTCTTTTATATTATCTAGTCTCACAATCCGACATCTTACAATTTGATACGTAGATTTCAATATCCAATTTAATATTTTAAAAATACAATAAATCATAGTAAAATCTACATGTCAAGCAGTGAGACAAAATAAGTATAAAAAAAAATATAAAAGAAAGCGCTGCTAGCTTTCATCAAAATGATATTTATTAGGGGATCTTGTGTAGTTTTCTTTAAATAAAAGTATTCTATTTTAGTTGTTTAGAGCTTTTGGCCACAGGGTAATGAGAAAAAGGCATGAATGGAACTGTTTGAGGTCATTTTTTCTTTTTTAGGACTAAGTTCATATACTGACTTTTTATGACCAAAACCAAGGACCAAATGAAGAGAGAAAAAAATGGGTTTCCTAATCTACCCTTGGCCAAAAATGAGAACTCAGTAGGTGAAAGTATTAAATTGATAACATTTTATTTTGTTACATTTTTTCTCTTTTCCTTTCTATTTTCATTTTCTCTTTTTTTTCTCACTTCTTCTTCTCAATTTTTTTTTTCTAAAACCAGAGTCTAGTTTCTGTCTCATGAAGAACATGAAACTACTTTTTTCTTTCTTGCTTAATTAATCTCTCCATTTCATGAGGAACATGAAAACTTGGATATTCTTGTTCTCTCTCTCTTCTTGATGGTTTTTCTCCCTCTTCAGCCCCTCCTCTCTCTCTCCACCTCTCTCTTTCTCTCATTCTTAACAATCCTTTTACTATTTATTAAAAACCTCAACTGGAAAGAAGTTTGGTATAAATAGGTCGAGAATTTTTAGGACTTTAAAAGTAAATAAATCTTTTTTTTTTCAAGAATAATTTTTTATTGTTGATAATAAGTGAGCGACGTTTGAAATAGGATCATAATACTAATTTAGGCAATAATGAGCTAAAAGTTCCATGTTTTGGTGTATTCATTATCTTCTTAATATTTTATAAATATTATTGTCACATCGTAGGTCAAACTAATCTTGACGTATGATCAAGACTAACTTGACCTTAGGTCAAAAACCTGTTGACTTTTGGTCAATATGATGCTGAATTTTGATAAAAATTTTAATCCTGATCTATATTCAAAAAATTTTGACTAGTATCTCATCATTTTGAAGTTATTTCTCCTTCATTTATTAAATGTATCAATTTATGTAGCATGAAAGATATTATTCTGAGGATATAGTTTTTGAATTATTTTGTAGACATGAAAATACTCTTCTCACCAATAAGGCCTCTTGTGCAGAGTTCATTTAATTCAAACTCAATTGGGATAAATTCTGTAACTACAGTATAAAAAAAAAATCCCAATAACTAGCTCAGCACTAACACTAAAATTTTAGTTATTTTTCACATGTAATTAGGATATTATTGATTTTGAGTCTGGAAGTTCTTGACCCAAAGTCAAGAAGTTCCTGACATAGTGTCAAAAAGTTATTAATTTGGGGTCAAGAACATCCTAACCATAAGTGATGAATTTCTTTAACTTAGTTCTTGATTTAAGGTCAAGAAGTTATTAGTTTAGAGTTAAGTTTTTCTTGACTTCCGGTCAAAAAGTGATTCACTTAGAGTTAAGAAGTTCTTGATTTAAGGTAAATAAGTGATTGACTTAGAGTGGGATCATGACATTAGTACTTAAGTATAGTTTGATATGAAACATGATCACGATCGATATTATATGTAATGTGTTCTTAAATTTATATGTTTTCTCAAAAACAATTTGGTATGAAATTAAGAATAACTTGAGCAGAAGTGCAAAACAATTTGACTTGCAGTCAAAAATAATCTGTCCAAAAATAACTTTAACAAATTATTACTTTATGGTCCATAAAGTTGTTCTTGACCCTAGGTCAAGTTTTACTTGTCAATTTGAAAGTAATAATTAACCTGGGGTCAAGTAATTCTTGACATAAGATCAAGTTGTTTTTTACTTAGGGTATTTATCAAATTATTTATTAAATGAGTTGAACTTTACTAAAAAGTATGCTAAATAGATAATTATAGACAAGATGATAGTTATGCCCGTACAACAAAACAAAAGTAAAAATTAGATATGAATAACGAAAAAATTATCTAAAGCATATACACAAAATAAATTATTGTCTTTCTCCTAGAAATTGGGTCACTCCTCTTAGTCAGTTCTGGCTCCTCTTTCTACAATGTATGATAATACAACTCATATGCAAGCTTATGACGAAAGTATTCTATTCTCTCTGCAGTGACTTTGGTAACAAGCTTGTCAAATATCAGGAACTCGACATACTTTATTACAAATATCCCACAGTCTCCGTTGGAAAATAATAAAATATTAAGTTAAATCAAACAATTGACAGGTCAAATCTCACTTAACCCAAGGAAGATCAATAAGAATTTGAATTGGGGTCAAGAGCTTGACCTCATGTTAAGAAATCTCACAAAGAGTTTTTGCCCACAATTGTTTCAACAACAAATGAGAAAATAGCACAGAAATATATAAACACGCCAAATTTTCACCAAAAAATCTCATTCCATAACACAAAGAGAAATAGACATGGACAAACTCAAAAAAACAATGATTTTTGCATAAATACTAAAAAAATTTGAACCTTTCTATTATCTTCTATCAGTCTCTTTTCTTTCTAATCGGCTGATTCATTGAGATCTCTTTTCTTCTACTACCTTCTACTTCTTCACCGGAGTTCTCGATCTCGATACAAAATTTCAGTATAACGGGTTTTGGCCATTTTGAGACTTTCTTGGTTTGTTGAGATGAGAACAATGGGTTGGAGATCTTAAAAATTAACTTTAGTGAACCGTTTTTAAATTTCAAGATGATTTTTAATGATTTTTAATTCTCTTTTTTGTGGGTTTTTTGTTTCAGTTTTGAGAGAAAATAAAGAATAGAGAGAGAGAGAGATGAGAGACGAGGAGGAAGAAATGAGATTTTATGAAAAGTGTGGGATCATATTAATCAATAGTAGGTGGGGTTATATCACTGAGTTGGAAAGGGTTTTGAGAAGGTCTTTGGTCATTTACTTCGTGTAGGCCTTAATTTTTTGTCCTAAAAATACTTGTTAAAGAACGTGATCACAAAAAAGTCAAAATGACCCAAATTGGCCTTATTCATATTCTTTTCTCCAAGGTAACTCATTGGACTCTTCATTTTTTGGGTTGGCAATAGACGGATCTAGGAGATATTCTAAGCCAGAATGACATTTTATGACTAGGATTAAAGTATTTATAAGAAATGGTCTTTTATCTCATATCAATTAAAAAATGTTTGTTTTTTTGCACCTATTTAATAAAATGACCAGTTTATAGTTTTATTTTCATAAATATATATATTTTAGTTGATCCATTTTTTAAAGTAAATCAATTGTTTTTTAAAAAATAAATCAGTTTTCAAAAAATAAATCAATATATTTTGATATACTACATATAAAAAATGGTTATTTTTTAAATAATTTTCAAAATTCGGCTGTTTTTTTAATAGTGTTTGAAAAATAGTCATTTTTCAAAAAATAATCCAAAATTTAACTATTTGAATGAAAAACCCATAGGACTATCGTAAACTTTACGACCAATAGTCATAAAATAAAAAGTTCATACTATAATTTTCACAATGATAAAAAATTAGATCTGTCTCTTATAACTTTTTTGACAGACTTTAACAAAAAGTCATAAAAAAGGAAATTGGATGAAAAGTATAAATTTGAATTAAAATTAGGGATAGCAATTTAAGTCACAATATGATAACACGACTCGAAAACGACACAAAATTAGTAAGTTTGAGTCTGACTTAAACAACTACGAATCAAAACTAATTAAACCCAATTAGGCACGATTACATATCAAAAGCATGTTATCCTACTAAATCTGAAATTAACCCATTTAACATGATTAAATCCAAAATTAATAAATATGTCAAACTCTTGTCAACTCAAAATTAACCAGTTAAGAACCCATTTATGACACGAAAATACAACAAAATTTTAAAATAAATTTAATTATAGAAAAGAAAAATTATCTTTTGGCCTTTAAGACTAACCCTAAGTATCCCATTAATCTTACCCATTTTTGTCGTTTTGCTCTTTTCTGAGTAAACCCTAAGACCATGTTTGGTTCAATAGAATAGGTCTTGAAATAGAAAGGTCATTTCAATAAAAATCCCATTCTATTGTTTGGTTTCACATTAGGTTAAGGATTTTTTATTCCATAGTAATCTTAATTCTATCAAATAATGGAATTGTAATTCTACTAAAAAAACTATAGAATTATGATTCCATTGTTTTGTTAATCTCTTTAAAACCTTAATTTCTATTTTTATCTAATTAAAATATCTTAAAGTAAGGATATTTTAGTCAATATAATATTTATTTTATTCCATTCTACTAAGTCAACTAAACAATGGAATATCATTCCTATTTCTTCTCTAAATCTATTTAATTATGATTTTAATTACCGTTCATATTCCATTTCAACGAACCAAATATAATCTAAACTCACAAACACAAGCAGCCACCAGCCGCCTCTCATCTCCTCTCCATTTTCATGCTCTCTATGATTCTGTCTCTCATACTCGTCTAACTCTTATGGTCCTCACCCGTTCACGATTTCACTCACAAATCTCAACCCATCATGTAAGAATCTTAGCCTCTCACGCACAGTCCTCAACCCCTCACCCATGAATCTCTCGCTCTTTCCCACTGATCTCGCCTCAGTTATGAACGAAGTCACTTTTGACATCTCAGTCTAAAGATCTCAATCTTGATCTTGTACTTGGACTCACTCCCAATCAAAGCTCTTGCTCTCAAGTCCATCTGTTCATATCTCCACTTCATCTCTCTCCGAGATTAAGCTTCATTCTCTCTCCCTCTCTCTCTCTCTCTATATATACATATATTTACATTTCTATATTTTTTGGATTCATTATAATGCTCTTTCTTCGATTTGGTTATGATAAATATGGAAAGCGTTGGATTTGAGTTTTGTTTTCTACTCGGTTTTATTGGAATTCCATGTGGAATCTAAGCAAAAAGACCTTTGATTTTTAAGGAAATGAAAAGAGTGGATCGTTTGATCTTTAAGGAAATAATGTTATTAATGAAAAACATGCAAAAATAAAAATAAAGAAAATTGAAGAATGGATCCCTATATATTGATACAAATCAGTTTTTTTTTTTTTTTTTTTTTTTTTTTTCAGTAGTTACGATTTAACTAATCATAAACTCAAATGCCATTTTTTTTTTTTTAGGAATTGAAATGCCAATTTTAAATCCTCACAATTTAAATACTTATTATATCAAAATCACACATTTCCTTATTCCAATGAAATGTATCTGTTTGGAAAATTTGATGGCATGTATTTAGCATTTTTCCAGGTAGATTTAATTTTCTGCTCCTATGTCTATTTTTTAAATTACACTTTTGACTTGTAAATGTTTGATGTCGTTTACTTTTTATTTTACAATTGAGTTTGGTATTTCCAGTGCCATTTTTAATATTCAATTCTCAAAAACTTTGTTTTGAGCCTTCGTTTTCCTTTCATTTGGTTAATAATTGATGTTAGAATTTCAACTGGGTGCCCATAAGTGCTTGCCTTTTTATTCCTTACTTTTATAACTTATAAGAAACAATAACCTTTTCATTTATTTTCTCTGATAGTTCAAGATTACAACTTTTGCGATAGCTGAAATTTGAATCTACCATCTTTTTTTTTTTCTTTTAATGTGTTGCTGATTTTTTTTTTTTTAGTATTTTGATATATAGATGGATAAGCAAAGACTTGAAATTAATTTTGATGATTAAGAGTCCAATATTGACGTACTAATTGATGTTGAGAATAAGAATGATAGAAGTGGTGGTATTGATCAACAATTAGAGTGCAAGAGAAGGCTAGCTTTCAAAGTGTGGAAAAGTTTTGATGTTGAGAATAAGAATGATAGAAGTGGTGGTATTGATCAACAATTAGAGTGCAAGAGAAGGCTAGCTTTCAAAGTGTGGAAAAGTTTTGACATGCTTCCCTCATGTCCTGATAAAAAACAAAGGACAAAATGCAAGCTATATAGAGTAGAGTATTTTGCTGATTACAAATACGGAACATATAATTTGAAAAGGCATATTGATTCATGTGTTAAGAGAAATCATCGTGATGTTAGCCAATTATTGATATCTCAAGATAGTGGTGCAATTAGTCTTAATAGATCTAAGTTTGATTTTGAAAAGTTTCACAATATCTCACACATGCTCTAATTTTTTAGAATTTGCCTTTTAATTTTGTTGAATATGAGGGTATAAGATCAATACTATACCTTCAATAATGTTATTGATACTACAATAGGAGTATTTAAGGTAATATTTCCTTAGCATTGCTCTTTAAGTATACCTTATCTATATATTCTTTCTTTGTTTTTAACGAATATTCAATATTTTGTGATATAAGAATTTGATGATATGCAAAGTGACAAATGAGGTAATTCTGTGCAAAAATATCAATTAGAGCTCTACTTAGATGAGCTAAGAATAGCTCAGGACATAAAAGTAGACGTCCTAGCTTTTTGGAAGTCTAATCAATTTTGTTATCTAGAACTTTACAATAGCTCGCAACATCTTGAGCGTTCTTATTTTTACCATTGCTTTTGAATCTTTATTTATTGTGGAGAGGTAGGGGCACATGTTTGACCAATATCGTACCTCACTTAAACTTGACATGGTAGAGGCAATTATTTACTTAAGAGATTGGATATATGGAGACAATAGTTAAATTATTATCTCATTTTTTTTTTCAAAATTTACTATTTTTATTAGTTTGCCTATGCTAATTTCATTATTTTGTTTGGTTATTTGATGTAGATAAATTTGAAGATGATTTAGATGATATTACTCAAGATGTCTTCAAGATGAGCATGAATGAAGAGTAGCGATCCTCAACAACTTACTCAAATTATATTGGAGTTTGAAGTTGCAGCTTTTTTTATCTTATGTGATGAGACTTATGTTCGTCATAAGTCAGGTGTGTCTTTTATCTTATGTGATGAGACTTACGTTCGTCATAAGTCATGTGTGTCAGTATTTTGAAACTTATTTTTATTTATGTTATAAACTTATGCATGTGTTTCTTACTTTGGTTTGGATCTTTAGACTTGAGAACTTTGGTTTGGATCTTTAGACTTGAGACTATGTTATGTCATAGTTCATATGTGCGATGAGCGACACATTACAAAAACTATAAACGTATATATACGATGTTATATACCTAGATTCCCAACCAACTAGAAAACAAATGCTCTCTTCTTAGGATATCATTTCTTTTCATACTCAATATGCTAGACATGTCAAGAAAAAACTTGTAAAAGTCAACCAAATCAAAAAATAAGTGAAACATTAAACTAATTATAAACTTTTGAGAATACAAAACAGTAAGAACCAAGCAACCAATATCTAGCATGCTGCAGTTTTTATTTCATAGCTTCAATTTCTACGTTCAAAGTTGGCAAACTGCAGATGTGCAGTTATCCTTGCTAAATCTTGAGTCATTGCTCTATACCCAACTTTGGTGAGGACTAAAATCTCCCTCCTATTGACTTTAATTTTTCTCTATACATAACTTGAAAAGCTCCTCTGCCGAGATTATTCTTTTTATTGAATTGTTTTTCATTTTGCTCAAAATAAGAAAACAAAAAACAAAAAACTTTTGGTGACATAAGGAAAATAACACCTACATCCATAACATCACCATCGTCAATTTATTCCCCTTTTTTGAGAGCTCCTATTTTTGTTCTTATTGTATTATTTGGTATAACCATCAACATCCCCATTTATCTCCAACTTATTTAAACTAACAAAATTTAACAGATCTCATAAATCTAGTTTCTACCAGGTTCAGAAGGCCCTTGGATTAGCTTATAAATCTCATAATCATAAAACAACCCAAATAATCTGACAGGGAAACTAATGTAAAAACTGCTTGCTAAAAATCCCATAAATTTACAATTTAAAACTTATCAAAAAAAAAAAAAGAAATTTATGATATAAAAGAGAGAACAAATGCAAAGCCTAAAAAGAGGAAACCTAATTTTATATGGGAAACTTCCTAAAAAAAATGAAAAATCCTGGATTTTAATTTTTTTTTTATCAAAGAAGTTCTATATTTATTTAGAAAAATATCACTTTTGAATATATTTAAAAAAATACTATATTTTACAAATTAACAAGATACTTAAGGTAATCGATCAAACTATTTGGAGTAATTAAACTAGTTATCTTAAATAACCTAATTGATTTTACGAAGTAACCCGACTAGTCACCTCGAGTACTTTTGAAAACAACAAATTTTGAATCAAAAGTAGTTATTTTCTTAATATATATGATAAGTGGTATATTTCCAATAAACTTTTAAAAATGATATTTTCCTAAATAGTCTGGGATCTTCAAAAAATTCAAGAGTTTTGGACACTTATACCTATTTTTCAAAACATATTACCAAATCTATGACCTTTCAAATATAATAAAAATTCTATACGACCATTCATGGAATTTTTCTAAATACTTTGAGAGCTAGAAAATACAGTGACATTTTAGTAATTTAGCCATCTTTTTTTTTTTTGGTTACAAGAAACATTTGTGATTTCCTAGAAGCCAATTTGGTTTCCTATTAACAGAATGTCCTATACATAAGTAAATCATAAGAAACCATTATGGTTTCCTAGAAACCAATTTAGTTTCCTTTAGCGGAATGCTCTATACATAAGTAAATCACAAGAAATCACAAAGGTTTCTTATAAATTAATTTGATTTTCTTTTAACAGAATACCTTCACAAAAAAATCACAAAGGTTTATTGGAAATCAGTTTGGTTTCCATTTCAGCAGAGTGACATGTACGTAAGTAAATTACAAAAAACTACAAAGATTTTCTAGAAACTAGTTTGGTTTCCTTTTAGCAAAATGCTTTGTATGTAAGTAAATCACAGAAAATCAGTGTAGTTTTTTTTTTAGCAGAAATACCCTATAATTTCTACGATTGATACATTTTTTTATTATTATTCAGATCAAACAAATGAATAGTAGAAAAAAAAAATCTAAGGTTAGTTGAAATTTTAGAAAAAAAGTTTACAGAAACCCATCAACCAAAATACAAAAGGTTAATAGCTACAGAATGAAAAAGAAATAGGAAGGGGATGGGGACAAACGTACAATAAAATTAAGAAAGTTTGAAAATTCCTTGAAAGAAATAATTTACCGATTAACAATGGTGAAGCTGTATGGTGGAGGCCTCAGAATAAAATTTCTTTAATATTGATGTGAACAGAACGGAATGGAAAATACGAGAGTTAGAGACGAAATTAATCTAGATTTTATTAGCAACGAGGTCCTTAGCCATGAGAGTAAAGATGAGCTCCTGTGATTTAAGTAACAAAATAAAGAAAGAAAGGAAAAGAAAAAAATGAGCCATTTCTCTAAAAATAATATCATATAAAAATAAGTTTAAAAGGAAACATCGTACTATGGAAATTCTTTTCCAAAAGATCGTGCGTAAATCTGTAGGAAGCCCATGAGCAAATGATGGGCCCGTCAACTCATCCAAGATTTTTCAACTCATCCAAGATTTTTCAATTTTTTGGACTTTAAGCCTAGATTTTTGTAAAAAGCCCATGAGCAAATGATGGCCCGTCAAAAATAGCATAATTGAATAAGATGCCAAAATAACATACCTACTAGAGTATTTATAAGAAATGGCTCTTCTTTTAAGATTAACTTAAAAATGACTATTTTGTACACCTATTTGATAAATGACCATTTTATAATTTTAGTTTGATAAATAGCTGTTTGTTAGTTGATCTATCTAGTAAATCAAGTTTTGAAAATAAATTCTTTAAAAATAAATCAATTTTCAAAAATAAATCAATATATATACTAAATAAAATAAATCAATTTTTTAAAAATTAAATGAATTTTAAAAAAACAAATAAAGTTTTTTAAAAAATAAATCAATTTTCAAAAAATAAATCAATATATTTTGATATAATAAGTATAAAAAATGACTATTTTTTAAATCATTTTTATGATTCCACCATTTTTTAACCGTGTTTGAAAAACGGCCATTTGTGGAGTATGATAAAATATTTGGCCATTTGGCTAAAAAGCCCTGCATATTACAATATAAGCTCGTGTCTTCTGTGATTGGTATTTGCGATTGTACAGTCAATGACTGAAGATATTCGTATCGCTCACAGTCTTCTTCCTACCTCAAAGCTTGAAGCTTTTCAACTTTATTGACCATCAATCTCTTCCATGGTACACTACACTGAAAGCTTTCTGCTCTTTCCCACTTGATTTTTCTCTGTTTTATTCTGGATTTTGTTTCTTTTTATTTGAGGCACTACACACACACACACACACACACACACACACACACACACACATATATATATATATGTATTTGTGCTTTGCTTAATGAATACATGATAGTATGCTTCAACATAAACCCATTAAGTACGCTGAGGATGGAGTGTATTTAGCTCCGAAATTGTGGTGTCCGTGGTTGCTTAACCAGTGTTTGATAAAATGCCTGATAGAGCTAGTGGAGCAGTGTACGTACATACATGTTATATGTTTTCTACTGTTATTAGTGCTGCTGGTTCTGATATATTTTCTTAGATTGATTTGGTGTTTGTGGATAGAATGCACAATGATCTTTTGTAGTTTGTCTTTACAAACAAATTGGTTTGGTATACTGACATAAGTAAAGCAAATTAGAATTAACAAGAATAATGCGAACCGATTTGAGCACGAAAAATTCTTACTTTGTAAGTGTCGTTAATGGATATTACATGATTATGTTTCGTCAGGTTATGGAATAATGAGAAAACCTCTTTGCTTTGGTTCTCATAAATGGAGGAGAGCATCTGCATCGAGAGAAAAGCAGTCTTGAAACTTCCCTTGATGGATGCCTCGAACAGACATGAAGAGGCACATCATCTTCTCGGTCCACTGTTTGCGGATCACCTCTCTTTGCCCCTGCTTAAGTTGTGGTTCAGAATTTTCTCCATTATTTTTCTTGAGAAGAAACTTGAGCCAAGTACTCCAAGCAAGCTCAGCAAATACCAGACCTTTTCCTGATTATTCGCCAAGAAAACCTACTATCAAAGATGCTGAACTTGTTCATCATATCACGACCACAATAAAGTTGCGCCGCTCTGAGCCTTTGCACTGCATCCTGAAGCCATATGAATCTAAGCTCAGGTCTGACCATCTAATTTGGATTCTCATGAACATTAAGAATGATTATAAATTAGTTTTAGGTTTATTTGATTGGGCCTGCTTACGTAGATCACCAACATTGGAGGCTCGTTGCATTGTTGTTCAAATTGCCACTGCATCAAAGGATCTTAAAATGGCACATGGGCTTATTCTTGATTTTTGGGGAAAAGCCAATTTGGATATCAGTCTTTCGTTCACTCAGTTTTCTGAGCGATTGATATACACATACAAGGACTGGGGTTCAGATCCCCATGTATTTGATATTTTCTTCCAAGTCCTTGTTGAAGCTGGGATGCTCAGTGAAGCAAGAAAACTTTTCAACAAATTGTTGAGTTACGGATTGGTTATTTCTGTTGATTCTTGTAACTTATTTCTTACTCGTCTATCGAGCAATCTTGATGGAATTGAGATAGCAATAAAGGTTTTCAATGAATATCCTGAAGTGGGTATTTGCTGGAGCACTGCATCATATAACATCATTATCAATTCACTTTGTCAACTGGGCAAAATAAAAGAAGCCCACCGTCTACTCTTGCAAATGGAGTTGAGAAGCTGTTTACCTGATGTTGTAAGTTATAGTACTATAATCAGCAGATATTGTTACGTTGGTGACCTACAGAAGGTGTTAAAGCTCATAGAAGAAATGAAAATAAAAAGACTCAGGCCAAACTTATATACCTACAACAGCATTGTACTTCTTTTGTGTAAGACAGGAAAACTCTCTGAAGCTGAGCAGGTCTTGAGAGAGATGATGACCAAGGGAGTCATTCCTGATAATGTGGTCTACACTACCCTAATAGATGGTTTCTGTAAATCAGGAAATGTTCCAGCTGCATGCAGGTTGTTTGACGAAATGCGAATCAGGAAAATTTTTCCTGATTCTATAGCATATACAGCTATCATTCATGGGTTTTGTCAAGCTGGAAAGATGATGGAAGCTGATATGTATTTTTGTGAAATGGTTAGTAGAGGGTTGGAACCAGATGAATTTACTTATACAGCGGTTATTGATGGTTACTGCAAGGCTGGTGAGATTAAAAAGGCTTTTGGTCTTCATAATGAGATGTTTCAGATGGGACTTACACCAAATGTTGTCACTTACACTGCACTGGCTGATGGCCTTTGTAAACAAGGAGAGGTAGATACAGCAAATGAGCTTCTTCACGAGATGTCAATGAAGGGTCTTCAACTGAATGTCTGCACTTACAACTCAATTCTCAATGGTCTTTGCAAATCAGGAAACATAATAGATGCAGAGAAATTAATGGAAGAAATGAGGGTGGCTGGGCCACATCCTGATGCTTTTACTTATACCACTCTCATGGACACATATTGCAAGACAGGGGAGATGTTTAAAGCTCACAAGCTCCTGCAGGAGATGTTGAATAGTGGAATTCAACCTACAGTTGTTACATTCAATGTGCTGATGAATGGCTTTTGCATGTCAGGAATGCTGGAAGATGGTAATAAGCTACTTAAATGGATGTTGGAGAAGGGTATAATGCCTAATGCCACAACCTATAATTCTCTTATGAAGCAGTACTCCATTAGAAATAATATGCATACCACAACTGAGATTTATAGGGACATGTGTGCACAAGGAGTAATGCCTGATAACAATACCTTTAATATTTTAATAAAGGGGCATTGTAAAGCTAGGAATATGAAAGAGGCAGAGTTTTTGCACAGAGAAATGACTGGGAAGGGTTTTCTTCTAACAGCTAGTTCATACAATGCACTAATTAAGGGTTTTTACAAGAGAAAGAAAATTGAGGTGGCAAGGCAACTATTTGAAGAAATGAGGAGTAAAGGTTTGGTTGCAGAGAGAGAAATATACGACATTTTTGTTGATATGAACTATAAAGAAGGGAATGTGGACATTACCCTTGAGCTTTGTGATGAAGTGATAGAGAATTGTCTAGTGGATAGGACCAAGAACAGCAGAACCTAGAAAGAGTTGTTTGTTGCGATGTTTTATTTGCTGTCCGCTGTTATAGTGTTTTGATATGAATTAGCTTGCATCTGGTCCCATGATTCACTTACCCAAATCTACTCAAAAAGCACGGTAAATTTAGTTGCATTCCATGATTTGTTTGTATAGTATCTATCTTGTACAAGTATTCATTCCTCAGTAATTGCTTAATGATGTTCTGTTTTATAAGTAGTCATGATCATGATCATTATTGATTTTTTGTGATATTTATGACCATATAAAGCATTTTTGGGATCGGTACAAGAAGGTTGTTTCATATCAAGACATGAAAATGCTCTAGTTATTTTCACTTGTGTTCTAACTTCTATAACTTGACCAAGCCATGATTGCCCGTCTATAGAACACTTGAATTCACATAAGATCCAACGACATGAGCTGTACCATAAATGGAATGAAGATCTTATGACATGTCCACTTGATCCATTTCCTGCTAGAGGAGGTTAACTTTGGGCGTCAATGAGCTCGTCAGTATTGGTTATGTTAGATTTTGGGCAATATGATTTCCAGTTGTTGATTTGTTTAATAAAGTTAGTTTTAGCTGATACATTTAGTATTGATGTTAAAACTATAATGAGTTTCTTTTAAAGTTGCCTTTTTTTCATTATCGAATGCATGATTCTAGATTTTCAGAAATCCTAGTTGGATAGACTTATTCTACTAACCAGATTATGAGTGCTATTTGTTATTTCCCTAGAAGAGTTATAGCAAGGATCAATCATCTCTAGATCTCACGGCCTAAGAAGCTGTAACTCTTTTTGTATGTCTCCATGTCTGTTTGGATGTTTTATTTGCTTAGTGGATGCAGGGATGTTGCTCAAGTTGGAGGAGTTATGTTTCAAATTGGGGAAGATGCAATTAAAGGATGAACTTTTTCTTTAGGAAAAGAAAGATAGAAATATTAGCTGAAGATGACAATTCGGCACTCAATTCTCAAAGGCTAGAAAGCAATACAACCCATCAAAGGAAAATCTTGGAGCAATAGCACATAGGTATGACTATGCTTGACCAAATGATTTCTTATTTTGTTGCTAGGGAACCTAATATCAGCCTCACTTATTTCGGCCGTTTTTTTTTTTAAATAAATATTCTGATATTAGAAGCGTTTTAAATACGGTGGACATACAGAAAAATTAATATTTCTGTTTAATGAGCCCTCCCCCCCCCCCCCCCCCCTTTTTTTGGAGGAAAAGTTGGTTCTTTTTTCTTTTTCCATATAGAGTACTCGATTTCTTCCCCCCCATTTAGAGTACTCTCAATTCTTGAATTAAGTATTATCACAATTCTTGTTAAATATTTCCTGTTTATTCTTCATTATTACTAGTATTATTGTCTTTTTTAATGTTTTTTACGTAATTATTATGTTATTTACTCGTGTCCAACAACGTCAAGTCAAGTGTAAAATATATTTCCTTTTATCTTTAAAAAGGGTGGTTCGTTTTTTAAGAATACAAGCAATTGGTCCTATATAAACAAGCGACATGTCGTTTTAATTCCACAAACCAACTGTCGTTTTTTCAAATAAACATGTAATTTCATTCAGAAAACAGACGATAGGGAAAAAGGGAAAAAGACGTCCTTTTATACAAAAACAAACAGTTAACGGCATTTTTTAACTTATAAAATGATATGTGATTTATTTGGAAGAAAAAAAACAAAAAACAAAAAAACAAAAACAACAATCACCACCAAACGTGCTATCTATGACTAAACCTAGAAAATGCATTAATATGTAGGTTGTTACAGTGCAAAACCCACAAAAAGCAACAATCTAAAAAGAAGGAACTCAAACTTGTTCCTGCCATTAGAAGAAGAAGATGGACTCCAAATATCTACCACATTTTCTTTTGAACAAGCAGCGACTTGGATCAACAACCCTGTAAACCCCACTACTGGCTAAAATGGCAATATCTTTCCTGTTATCCTCTGCAAAAGAATATACACATAAGCCAAATCTGGTTCAGAGCTATCTTCAAGGGTGGAGTTGCAATGGAGTGGAGAGTCCTCGGCACAGCTGAAAGAAACTCTGGTCGCAGTAAAGTTTCCACTCTCCTTTGTGTTTTCCGTAGCTGTCTATATACAACTTCCTTACAAATCTGAATACAAGTATCTGAAAAAACAGAAAATGTCAGTAAAGATTGTGTAAGTTTGTTTTTTTCCTTTTTCCAGTCTTCCAAATAGGTCAAAAGGATTAATCGGTTACCTTCCAAACATGCATGGATGAGTCATGGAGCAATAGAAATAGCCACCAGAAATTGCAGCAGATCCAGAAGAAGTGTTTTTTATATTAACGTCATAATGGGTATATCCCACTGCAGGGAAGATTATATCAGTAGAGTTCGAAGAAATACTATCCCCTGTTTTTGAGCGCTACCAAGGGCTAAAGAGTAATGGGCCGTCATAAATAGGTCAACCATAGTTCCCACCCTTGGACGATTGTATCCACCTCTTCGTATTGATCCTGTAAAATTTATGACATTTTTTGTTTTAAGGAATAGTTGGGAGTAGAGTTAGAAAATCTGCTTTCCCAGGCAATAATGGAGTTTATAAAAGCTCAAACCCTCCCTGTATCTGCACAGATGAAGTAGAGCAGTCTTTGTGAGTCAAAGCTACAATGCCATGGATTTCTTAATCCCATATCCCAAATCTCAGGCAGTAATTCCTTATCTTCTGAATGTGGGTTATCTCTAGGTACTGAATAGGTTGCCCATAGTCCAAGGTCACCTATTTCTCTTGTCCCTGAAGTAAGACACAGGAAGCTAAAATAAGCATATCAGGGGGAAAAAAAAAAAAAAAAAATAGTTCAACCCCATGACTGAATGGAAATGGAAGTCCTAGTGTGAAAATTCTTCTGACTTCTAATGGTTTGGCACTTTTTTCCTCGAGGGAATTTGCTTCATTCAGTTGAAAAAAGCAATGGTGATCATGACTGGAACACTAATATGATAGGCGTAAGTTTGGTATTACCAATTAAGGTTCCAATGCGGTATCATTAGCAGAGAACTCAGCTATAATCTTGTGATACCGGCATGGCGGAGTTGTACCTGAAGAACTTGGCTACCAAGGATCACAATTTACTTCTGTGTTACACGAACACCTTCCAGAACATCCTTATCACGGTTAAATGAAGCGAAAAAACGACAATTTTGGGCAAAGTTGGGATGAACAGCCATGCCCATCAGCCCAAAGCTGTTACCATCATAATAAACTTCACCTGGCTAATCTACAAAGGGACTTGACTCATCTTCAGGTCCTAAAGTTTCTCCTGAATCCTGCTCAGGAATGTTTGCCAGCCAAATTTTTCAAGATTGTTCAGAGAAGGTGTGGTTCGAACCATCAGGATGAGCAACCATATTGAAGTAAAGCCCCATTGCTAATTTTCTCCAAACAATCGTGTGGAATCAGCTGGTCCCTCAGCTCTGACTTTAAGTGAAGAAGGGACAAAGTGGGAGTTTAACATAGGCACATTTTGGTATGTATCCCAGACAGTTGAACAAAAACTTCCGTTCAATTTGTTTGATTGAGTTTAGTTGATCGTTGTACTAGTATTGCAAAGAAGAGGAACTGACCGAGGCCCTGATTCAATTTTAAATAGCTCAGCGGAGAATTGATCACATATCTGCAAGCAATGAGATTCCAGAGCTTCGAGGGTAAGAATTATGTTCAGTAGTCAATAAGAAAAATCTTAGTTGTGAGGCACTCTTGTAGTTGCTTGTAATGAAGAAATTTAGCGAGGATTTGAGTTTTACTGGAATTCTTAGCACCTATTCCATTAATCTTTACAGCACGATATAATCTGACGCCGAAATTTGACACATCAACTTGAACAAGCTTATAACTTCAAACTAAAAGAGTTGAGCAGAAAAAGTCATCATAGAATAGTTTTTGATAAAGTGTGCTTTATAATTTATATATGGCTAAGTGGGCTAGGATCACTATACTCAGGTTCCAAAGATAAGCAGGCATCCAGAGAATTAGTGACCTAATATAGGTTACACATTGGCACAGTGTATCTTTGC
This sequence comes from Parasponia andersonii, assembly GCA_002914805.1. Lineage (NCBI taxonomy): Eukaryota > Viridiplantae > Streptophyta > Magnoliopsida > Rosales > Cannabaceae > Trema > Trema andersonii. The sequence continues at coordinate 246,884 of JXTB01000071.1, forward strand.
ACTTTGCACCCCATTAAGAAACATATACGAAGAAGCTTAAAATACTATGGCTTTGCGAATATTGAACTTTCGTCGAGAATAAAATTGATTTCACCAAAGAACTGCAACCAGAATCAGAGATGTTCATCGATTCAAACTGCATCTGCAGTTGAAAGACTTTGGCCGAGTCCCGGCAAACTCTTCCTTGGTACGGACAAAATGCCAGAGGATCCTTCCGGACATTTCATGCTCCTTCCAGAGAGTCACAAACGAAGTTCAAGGACATCAACATTTTTAAATATCGGATTCTTTTTCGTTAGTTGGTGGTAACTGGTAAAGTGAGATAAGCTATTATCCATTGGCTTTCCTCGACATATTTTATTTTCCGGGTACATGGAACGTAGACTATGCCACTCTGGTACGAGAGAATTGATGCCCAAACCATGCAACAAAGTGTGAGAGGTGGACTTTATTGTAACATGTTCCACTCTACGAAGTAGGATAATGTTGCATATTATTGTAAGAGCGACCTTTTCGCTCCTACGTACGCGCTTTGTTTTAGACAGTCGGATTAAAGTAAAATTTGATCAAAAGAAAAAAATGTATGAAACATTTGATACAAAATGATACATCGAAGCTAAACTCAAGACATTAAAAAATATTAGAAAAAAAGTATATGTCTCCTCTCCATTTCTCGCTCTCCCCTGCAATTCTCCTTTTATTGTCTTCCATTAAACATCTCTTATGCTACTCTTTTTCTTCTTTTCCCTACAAAGTTAATTTTATCTCAGACCTATTTGAGTTACTTCAATTTTCTTAATATTCTCTATGAAAACTCATGCTTCACTGCATGAAAGAGGAACAACCACACCGTTATTGCAGGAAAAAAAAAAAAAACTTATGAAAGCTAATAATTAATTCAAAATTTTGAAATTCAAATATTGAATTTAAACGTGAAAAAAAATCTAACAGACTTAATGTGATTAAATCTTTAGATCATTAATATTAATTATCTGATAATTAATCTGAGATTTAAAATTTAAAAATTAAATTCAAATCAACATATATTTGCATATATTTGCAGAGAGTTAATTTGATCGAATCATTTACCTAGTTAATTAAAATTTTGTAAATGTCTATATTATCCAATTTAAATTTAAATAGAAATTTTATATTTTATTTTAATGAGATTAAAATAATGATTTGAAAAGTTAATTTCAGCTCAGATCTATTTAAGTTACTTCAATTTTCTTAATATTCTCTATGAAAACTCCTGTTTCACTGCATGAAAGAGAAATAACCACACTAATATAAAAAAAAAAAAAAAAAAAAAAAAAAACTTGAAAATGAAAGCCAATGAATCAACTTTCTTCTTTGATCTTCTAACCCAGCCGGATCACATTGTCGAGAACAAAAACTTTATGAAAGAATATTGGAATAAAATTCAATATCAGATAAAATTATTTAATCATTTTCCCCCTCAATTTGTTCTTCACAACCTATTGCGTAATTAAGTTTTTAGAACCAAACAAATATATATATATATATATATCATACTAATACAAATATTTAACATGAGAATAGTGATTTTCGAACAATCTTAACTCCATTCTCCTTGTCAAATGAAAGCGTGTTCTATAGAAGGGATGAAAAAGTGGGACTACAAAGAGAGAAACAATAGCAGAAGAGAAAAAGTCAATTGGGGTTAGCACGGTTGGTCCAAAACTTGAGGGATGTGTGTGAGTTTGGGGGGTCAGGGGTTCAAATCTTGGTAGAGTGTGCGTGTTATTTTTCTTTAAATTTGAAGTAAATAGTGGTTAAACTCCACTTTATAGAAAAAAAAAAAAATAACAGAAGAGAAAAAGCAATTGAACGAAGGAGAGTGGGCAGTGGGCATAGTAGGGGCATAAAAAAAAGTGATTCACCAAATTCGACCAAAAAACAGACCATAAAAAAAACGAATTCTCGATGCCACATCAGCACCAAATGTTTTGGTCGGTTTTTGTTTCTATTTTTCTTATAATTGCAATCAGTTTCGATTTTAGAAATATGTATTTTGGTTAAACCAAAACCCCAATAATATATATTACATTAAGATATTTTAAGCATAGGAGGGCAACTTAAAAAAATGACGTTAGTGGGATTCGAACCCAACAAGCATTAACCAAATGCGCATAAGACAAAAGAATAGTTTTCACTAAGCCATTTGTTTAATATGTTACACATAAAAAATTGATTATATTTATTACTTAAAACATCGAAACCAACTAAAAACCGAAAATTCAGTTTCGGCTAATTTTTCTTTTTCCGGCAGTTGGTTTCTATTTTGAATATATTAAAATTGAAAAGTTTGGTTTTGTAGGAATTTTGACAAAAATTATCCGACTTTTAGCCCTACAGTAGGAGAGGGAGAGATTGTGAGAAATTAGATAAAATATGCATGAAAATATGCTTATTTTGAGGTATATACTCTCCTCAATAAAACTTAATAAAATATGCATATACCTACCTAAAAAGTCTAAACTACCTCTAATAATTGTTTCTCATTCTTAATATATTTCATCTTCTCAAACATAAGTAATTGTCCAAATTTCTTTAGTTTTATACAATGTGTATAGTTTAAAATAATTTACTATCAATTTTCATAATATTTTGGGGTAACTTATGTATTAAAAAATTAAATTTGAGTTAATGTTTTCTATTTGTTATCATAATTTGTGAAACCGTAAAAAACTATCAAATTTTATCAAAAATACAACTTTCATTGAAATATTATCGAATGTACCATTTTTATTGAAACATCGTTGAAAGTACCACTTATTAAGATAACATTGAAAAGTATAGAAAATATCATTTTTATCAAAATATCGTCGAAAATATATCATCAAAATCTCATCAAAAATTATCAAAAATACCATTTTTATCAAAATTTTATCAAGAATAACATTTTCATTGAAAACCATCAAAAATTTCAATAATTATCATTATTTTTTTTGTAAAAATTTATAAAAATAAATTTTTAACACATAAATTATCTCGTAATATCTCGAAATATGATAATAAACTATTTTAAATTATACCTATAACTATGTGGAGGAAAGTAAAAAAAAAAAAAGAAAGGAAAATGATGAGTTAAACTTATCGAGAATGATGGATGAAAGAGATAGGGAGTTTGACGGTATTGGGAGAGATGAGAACGAGGTCTTGTGCAAATATGAAGCACTATAATTCTTAGATTGACTGAGATTTTCAATCAAAATGGAGAGATTCTATGTGCGAAAGAGAGAGAGAGGGAGAGATGTTCAGACCTTAAGAGAAAGAAGAGTGAAATTGAAAGAGGAGCATATTTTTTTTCTTAAGAATTATTAAGGGTGTTTTTGCCCATAAACATACTTTTCAGAGTTTTTTTTTTAAACTAGCATATGTCACAAAATATACCTATTTTGATGCATATTTTTCTTAATTTCTTCAGATTGTAAGGATAAAAATCAAGCTTTTGTATGCTCAATTTAATCATGTGTATCCATTTATAGTCAGATAGAATAGCATCTATCAGATTTATCTTTCACTTTAATCCTACGGTCTAGCAAAAGCCCTTTTGTTGGAGCAAAAACGTCGCTCCTACAATAGAATTCTCCTCTTATATATAAATTTTTCTTGCTGCATAAAAAAAGACACACCTTGATTCCACAAGGGAAATATACGACACACCTTGATTCCACAAGGGAAATATATATATATATATATATATATATATGTATATATATATATATGTATGTATATATATATATATATATATACACACGAAGGTATCTCCTGTAACAAGCCAATTCTTAAGACCGATATCTACGTATATTCTTAACTTAATTTATTTTTTTAAAAGTCACAAACTTGGACTATGAAAATTCATAACAATTTTTATTTATTTATATAATTCTCTCAAGATAGTTAACCAAATATTCTAAACGTCATATTAAGAAATTTATAGAAACTATTGAATGAAATTTTTTTTTTTTTATGAGATTCAAATAATGCGCAACTAAAAGGGCTTCCAGGGGAGGAGGGAGGTCACAAGTGGACCTCTTAAATCCCAAGCTCTCTTTAGATAATTTAAGTCTTTTTGACAATGCTCTTTTAGTCTTACATTTGTTTAAATCAATATATTAGATAGTAAAACAACATAATTATTTAAAAATCTTTAATTACTGAAAATATACTTCAAGATAATATATATATATATATATATATGGTATTCTATAAAGGGATTTTTAGATAAAATTATTCATATTGTATATAGAAAAATGATTACTTAATTTTAGAGGCATAATTAAACTTAAAATTTAGATTTTAAACATTTCATCTCGTTATTATCTTAAAGAAATATATGACTTAATCTTACATATTTAAGTAAACTGTATCGTTTAAAGAGAAGACAACTTATACAGAAATTTATAGTGGTGGTATCCCAAAGCCCGTGTCTCGCATCCATCCCCGCCTCGATTTTAGTCAACCCATCAATCAAAACAAAAGTTGTTTGCCTTTGGTACCTACAATATGGACATTTACACTACGTGAGATTTCATTCAGTAAGTACAATTCATCTCATAAAATTTTTCATACAAATAATATTTTATGAAAGTTCAATTTTTGCGTCCTTGTATAATACTTCAACTTGTATTTTATGAAGTAATCTTTTATCACATATGTTATTGTAAAATTTTTTATTTTTCTTATGGGCCCTTGTGTACGTACTAAGTGCGCACTTGCCGACTAAGAATCAGGGGAGCGACCCTACTAAAATACCAACGGTCATAAATTTAACATATTTTCCTCGGGAATCCTCACCTAGTGGAGGTCGATCTTATTTTTCCTTAGAAATCCTCACTTAGTGGAGGTTGGTACGATACCTTAATATTCTTATCTTTTACTTAGTCTCCTCTTTAACATAAATGGTTGTATCAAATTTCAAATCAAAACTTATATTTCATATTCTTGATACTTCTTTAAATTGAAGTATATTTATCAAGTTATGAATAATATTGTAAAATAAATTTACCTCATCTTATTATTATAGGAGGCATGTATTTTCATAGGCACATATACAAGCCAAGCAAACATCTTTTACATAGGCAAAATATCACATTTATTCATATCAGCTACTTTTATTTCAAATAGACTATTCTTTTAAAACTATCCATGTTGTAGGTGAGATTGCACTTACCTTAAGTCCTTAGAAAATGTTCTTCGTGTTTGCAGTGAAATACCACACACTTAACTTTGTTGCAACCACGTGCCTCTTTTTTATCCTTTTTATTTGTTATTCATGCATCAACATTTATTTTATATGTCAATATATGCTATCATTGGTCATATGAAACTAATTTTACGTATTTGAAAATATTCACAACATAAATCCTAAAATAATATTTCACATTAAAATTGAAAAATTTTGGTGCGTAATGCGTACTTAAAGGAATTTTATATTCTAGTCCATAATTCTATTCATTCTAAAACTTTACATGAATCCATATGAAATAAACCAAAATCTAAAGATTATGGTTTAGAATTTATAAACAATATTTATCACTATTTATTTTTCTAATTTAGAATTTGTAATAAAATTATTAAAGATACGACTAAACGAGAATGATTGAATTTTCGGGAGTATTTTATAAATTAAACAAACTCAAAATTTTAAAAGCACATCATTAACATTTTATAACTTATGTATAACATTTGAAAATTCTAAAAAGATAATTTCATAGCACTTTAATCACTTGTAATTATACCATTAGAATTTATTTCAGCATTTTGAAATATTGAAGCATT
>JXTB01000071.1:253432-276438 GCA_002914805.1 Parasponia andersonii
TGTGACTATTTAACTTATTACTTGGGTTTGAAATATTTACTTCAACTTGGGCTCTCCTATTACTTATTGGGCTAAGATAAATGATATTGGACTAAAGGATTAAAACCCAATGATAATTACAAATAAGAATTCTAACAATTTCAAATTTTGACTTTCTTATTACCTTTTAGGCCAATATAAATGATATTGGGCTAAAGGATTAAAACCCAATAATAATTACAAATAAGAATATTAATAATTTCAAATTTGGACTTTCCTATTACCTATTGGGCCAAGATAAATGATTATTGAATTCAAAAAATTTAGAGCCCAATAATAAACATGATTAACTAGGCCTATTTCTTATTAACAACAATAGTCATATATGTTGTAAAATAATTTATACTTGTAATTAGGCACATAGTTCGATTTGGCTTTCTTGTGTATATCTCACTGTAATATATTCACAAAATTCATTAGTGTATAACTACTCAATTTCTATGATCAAAAAAATGAAATATACATAATAAAATTTTAGACAAGAAATTTAACATGATAAATTCATTCTTCAAAAGAATACACTGATATTAAAAGATCATGATAAATAATTATTAAAATATTTTTTTTTCAAGTCTAGGGTTTTCTCGGGTTTTACAATCTCCCTTACTTATGAAATTTTCGTTCTCGAAAATTGGAATAGGAGTGGGTACTTTTTCTTCATCTCTTCTTCTCATTCCTATATGGTCTCTTTGATTTTGTGATTACACCACAATACCTTAACCAGGGGTATTATCCTGTTCCGCAACGTTTTCTCTTCACGTGCTAATATTTTGACTGGTTTCTCTTCGTAAGTTAAGTCTTCATGAATCTTGATGGGTTTATGAGTTAACACGTGTGAAGGGTCCGTGACATACTCTTTTAGCATAGATATATGAAAGACATTATGTACATTAGCCAATTCGGTGATAGAGCCAACCTATATGCTACTTTTCCCACCCGTTCAAGGATCTCGAATAGTCGAATATATCTCAGACTCAATTTTTCCTTCTTCCCAAACCTCATTACACCTTTCATTGGTGCAACCTTAAGAAAAACTATATCTTCCACTTGAAATTCCAATGGTGTTCTCTGCTTGTCAGCATAGCTTTTCTGTCGACTTTGGGCAATTTCTATCATTTTCCTGATTTTCTGTACTGCTTCAATGGTCTCCCTTATGAAGTCGGTGGTCTCTATATGCTTCTCCCCAGGTTCATTCCAATGGATTGGAGATATACATCTCCTTCCATAAAGCACTTGAAGGTACTGCCTTGATAGAAGCCTAATAGCTATTATTATAAGAGAATTCTATCAATGGAAGCTTTTTGTTCCATGCTCCTTTGAAGTCTATTACATAAGCCCTGAGTATATCCTCTAGAGTTTGGATGGTTCGACTGCCAGTCTGTTTGTGGATGGAAAGCCATGCTAAAAAATAGCTTTGTTCCTAAAGCTTGTTGAACCTTCCTTCAAAAAGTAGAAGTAAATCGACTGTCGTGGTCAGAAATGATCAATCGTGGTATTCTATGTAGTTTGACTATCTCAGTCGGGTTCGATTCCCGGCTGATGCAACTTTCTTTTTTTCGTTGAAATCTCTTCAATTCCTAAATATTTGACCCTGAACTACCAAATATTTTTTATACACATAAATGGAAAACGTCCTTGTGTAGTAGAACCAACAAATAATACCCAAAATTTCATTTCGTCCAATTGATTTTAAAGTCTCTTTTAGTACTCAATTTGTCACAGTGTCTTTTTTAAATTCTATCATTTCATTAAATAAATAAGTTAGGTCTTTCATTAGTTAAAAATGAATTATCTCATCTTTTCAACTTTAGCCTCAAGTGACTACCTCATCAACTCACGAATTGTTTAGATTTTAGTGACAACCTCACCTACATTCGGATTGTTTAGAATCTGGTGACAACCTCACCTTATAATTACAATTTTGTTTTTGTTGAATCTCTTAACTAGAATCTCTCTCTAATGAATGTATTTGATACAAAGTAAGCTTAGAGAGAATAGATATAAACACAAGATATGATCTAGTTTGGCTCAAGTTATTTTTGTGAATAAGTGGATTTGAAAGTTTGGATCACAAAAATTGATTTGAACAACTTGAATATATGATATGAGTAATGTAAGGATATTCAAACATTATTTCAAGTCTTAGAAAAGTTACTATTTATATACTTGAATGAAAACTAGGCGTTTTACACCATTTGACAGGCATTCTGTCATTTTATTCGAACTTATTGTAGAAACTAATATAGTTTAAGAAGAACTAAAATTTTGCTTTATAATTAATATATACTGATGAAATAATCATTTTATTATAGCATTTGAAAAATAAATATTTACATACAACGGGCCCAAAATTCGATCATTTTGCTATAAGACCCAAATGATACGGTCACAAGCATATCCTAGTGATAACACACTTTTCCCTAGATTTAAAAAAAAAAAAAGAGAAAAAGAATGATACTAAAACAGAGGGAGAAAGTATAAAAACTAGATATCTTCTTTAAAAGTTAAGGAGATTTCCCAAGCAAAATCATCTCGCATGTCTTTTTTTATTCGTACTTATAAATATGTACGTATATATCATGTTATATTATTTTTGAAGATGCTTAGTGGTCCTAGACTCTAGCAATATTGTTGACTAAATTGATGTATCACTCAATTAGTAGTGTCAAAACGGGCTGACACTAATAGGCTGGTATGGGCATTGCACGTAACACGGTATGACATGACCCGATTAGTAACCGTATCCAAGCCGATATTGGCACTATAAGTAAACATATTTGGACTAGCACGGGCACATGCACAACACGTGATACGACATGCACTAATAATAAGCACGACAGACATGATTAAGAAAAATTATTAGTTTGCAAGAAATACACTTATTTTAAATTTATTTTAATTTTTGGGCATAATTTTAATACAATAAATGTAAAAAGAAATTAAAAAAAATTAAAATATTTTCTAGGTAAAAATAATATATATTATAAATATTATGTTAATTTCTTATTTTTTTAAAGCAAAAAAGTTCTAAAATTTAAAAATTTGAGCCAAAAAGTCTAGAGGTATTAAGAATCTAAGACAAAACTCACATTCAATAGAAAATCCTTAAAATGTTAAGGAAAAAAAATATAGTTTAGGTACGTATTAAATCATAACTTTTAAGTTATATATTTTGATATAATTTGAGTAGAGACTAATTTAGTTGCACAGGCACAACACAATCACAACACAAACACATGCACCTAATGAGTCGAGTACAATACAACACGATTAATAATCCTGCCTAGACCGGTATGACACGATTATTAATCGTGCTCGTCCTAACACGACATGAAGTACGAATATGCCGGAACTAAATATACTTGAGCCGAATTGATATGACCCAATTAATAACTCTATACTCAACAAAGGTTCACATTCACTAGACTTAACCAAGCCCAATAAGATTCACTTTAGCCTCGTACATGGTATTGATTCTTTTGAGTCTCACCTACCAAAATCCAACCATGTTCGTTTCTTTTCAATTTAGGCTTTAGTCCTTCAAATAATCCCAATAAACTGCATATCGAGGGAAGAGTACCACAAGAATATATAGATATATATATATATATATATATATATGGTTGCCAATCCAATAGGTATTTTTTTTCTTTACCTATGTCCTATATATATATATATATATATATATATATATATATATATATATATATATATATATATATATATATATATTTATATATACACACACATATATGCAGATAAATAATTCGTTTGGTTCCTAAATTACTGATTAAGTCTCATTTTATTCCTTAAATTTTTAAATTTCTCAATTTGGTCCTTAAACTATTAAAATTATTTTATTTTAGTCATTTTTAATAGTTTCGATTAAATATGAAAAATTTAAAATATTTTACAAACTTTAGGGATTAATACCTGACTTAAACTTTGTACCAAGTTACTATTTTGCCCATAACTTTAATGAAAATTAATGGAATAAGCTTCTACGGAATAACGTGAAATATGTTTAATAGTTTAAGGACAAAAATTAGCACAAAAAAAAGTATAAGGATTAAATGAAACTTTTTCTAATAGCTTAAGGACTACTAAGATCATTTATCCTATACGTGAAGAAATATATAATATCATAAAAGTATTTGGCCATATTTTGTATGCTGCATAAGGATTCTATATTATATTAATTAAATAATATATAGTGCTTAGTAGTGTTTTTGTACTGCACTAAATAGCACAACATCAAAATACAATACAAACAATAATATGTCTACTACTTAATAAAAAGGTTTTTAGAATTTATTATATAATCTTTAAGTATAAGATCGTATTGTACAATTGTAAAAACCAAGATTTTTGGGAAGGTAATTTGGACAATTTACCAATTTTCCAGATATAATATTGTGGGGATTAAATTAAAATTTTTTTGTGTAGATGGACTAAATTGTAATTTTTGGGAGACTAGATTAATAGAGATTTGAAATTTGGGGACTTATGTTTAATTTTTGAAAAATTACACAACCCTATAAGATGCCTTGTCCTTTTCTTTTCTTTCTCTCTCTCTCTCTCTCTCTCTCTCTCTCTCTCTCTCTCTCTCTCGGTGCATTTCTCGGCCGGAAGATGCAGGGGCCACAGCAGGAGCTGCTCCGGCCGTCGTCTGCCTGTGCCACTGACCGGCGTCGACTCGCCAGATTGCGCCGAAGCTCCGCCGCCGTCGCCTGCAATGTCGGAAATCCTCCAAGTCACCGTTTCAGTTTTTTCGTCACCGGCGACGATTCCGGCTACCATTCGACCTCCAATCGGTCCCGTTGGATTCGTCTCATCTCACGGATCATCAAGATATATATATCTCAACCCTATTTTGCCCGGATTGAAAGTTGCCATTTTTGGATATTTTGAGTTTAAGTTTGACTTTTTGATCCGGCCGTTGGATTGAGTTTTTGTTGTCATTTTTGGATTGTACTCAGAAAATGAAGAAGTTTGATATATATATTGCCTATGTTTGGTGATCGGCACGAAAATCGAGATCGGATGGTCGACATTTATCTCATTTTGCGTGCCACCGGCCCAGTGTTGGCCCGGACCCGAATTGGACAAGTTATATGTCTAACCTAGCTATTTTGGGTGCTAGGAATTTAGCGAAGAGGTCTGTTTATGGAATTGAAGCTCCGGTGAGAAGTTGGTTTTTCGCAAGAGGACGATCGAGGGCTTGGAATTGGTTCCCGACCCTCCGGACGGTTGTCAACGACACCTTGAGGATTCAATAGCGTGGTATTCCTATTCGAGCGAGGTAGGGACTCAATTACCTCTATTTTATATCGTTTTTGAATAAAACTTATTTTCTGCAACATATGAGAACAAATGTGATTTTTGGTTTCTCGAATATCTGTGATGGGAATTGGTTGTATGAGATATATACTGTATTACTCTGAGAATTTTCTGAGTACAGGTTATTTTGGGTATATTCAAAATATGGCCATTATGCTGTCCGTTTTTCTATAAAAACCTAGTATGCTGATTTTACTGAAAAACCAGAGCATGATTATTTTCACACTTCAGTTCTGTATTGCACGTGTCATAGGATCATACATGAGCACCGTGTTAGCATCGTGGGTTACCGTGTGGCGCTGCATACCCCACCGTCGGTGAAAGTCCGTAAACTCGTGCGGGGTTTGTTACTTCTGATTACTTCCCCATTTGGCAGGCATAGGCAATTCGGTTGTCCCTCCAGGTTTGGTAGGCGATACACGAGTGTCCCCTCTGGGTATGGGCTTAGGTATCAGGCAGGCTGTTAGGCATACTTAGTGCCATTATTCTGTGTTTCTACAGATGAGAGGACGAGAGCTCATAGGTATGAGTTGATTTGTGTCATGTGCATATGAATTGAATGGTCTTGATTACACTGCATTATATATATATATATATATATATATATATATGGATTTCCGGTTTGGATTTTATATATATGTATGTTTTGGACTAAACTAACCATGCAGGAATTCTCCATTACTAAAATGTTTTCGATCAAGGTAATTGTTTTTCCTACTGGGTATTTTATGCTCACCCCCCTACCTTCTTCCTCAAGTGGTGTCCAGTGCGATCTCAGTGATCAAGAGGAGTAAGAGGTCATTTTGATTGCAGTTCGTCTCTTGGTAATGCTAGAAGTTTGTCGTCTTGGTCTTTGGATTGTTTGGATTTTGTATTAGCATTGAACTAAGATTACTGCTTTCTATTTTGTCTGCGAACTTATGTATGCTATTTTAGTATTTGACTTTTATTGTGGATGATGATGATGCTTGGGCTTTTATGTGACTTCGTGATTTTTAAGTATTATTCAGTCTATGTTTAATGGTGTATACGAACTGTGGGAGTGGTTCACGTGATGGAATTCCGATTATTTTATTTAAATGGACAGTTTTTATAAAAACTAGAACTTTTGACACTTTCTGAAACTAATTCATAACCACAAGAGAATTACTAACTTTTGTATAGAAAAAAAAATTGTGTTTTGTTTATATGTTTTAAATGAGATAAAATTTTGCTACTACCTAATTTTTCTCTTGAAAAATGCTAAAAATTTCCTTATTAAAAGTCTCATGTAAGTGACACATACTTATAAATAAAAAAATTAAGTAACTATAAGAATTAAAATGAGATAGTTTGATAAATCAAGTGCCAAAATAGAGACTCTTCAAAATTTGGAAGCCAAAATGGTTTTTCTTTTTGTATGTTTTTTTTTCAATTTTTGGGCACAATAGAAACATATCCATTGAAGAGTGATGAAAGGGGTTACATGATATAAAAAGATGTTTATGAATCAAAATATAATTTGGTAATTATTTAGGGCAACTATAAGTTCAACCCCTCTTTTTTTCTGTTTCCTAAATACTTATATTTCTTGGTGGTCTTCAAAGACAAAAAGTTATGGCCAATTCCTCAATTTTTTTCCTTGCTCCAGCATATTAGCCCAAGATTGATTATCCAAGAGGGAGGTGAATTGTATTTCAAAACTTTTTAAGAAGCTTTTTAATTATGTAAAATCATAGACCACTATTTTGAAACTTTGAGGCTAAATGAATAATAATACCAAATATATAGTAATAATATCAAGTATATTAAGTAGACTAAATATCAAACACTGAATTAAATAACTTGCAATAAAGTAAAGAGTGTAGGGATAGAGAAAACATAAACTCGATTTTTACGAAATTCGACAAACATAATGATTTGCCTACATCTCCAACCCTCGGCAACTTGCTTTGAGCTTTCCACTATTCGGATCAAGATTATGGGCTTGACTAACTTTTTTACAAAAGGAGTGAATTCTTCTTAGGCTCACCCACGCCTTTACAATAGTCTTGATTCTAGCTCTGTCATGCCTAACCATGGATTGTTTTAACTCCGGTGGCAACCTTACCTATATGAATTGTTTAGATAATGGTGTCAATCTCACCAACTCACAGATTGTTTAGACAATAGTGCCAACTTCACCAACTCACGAATTATTTAGACTCTAGTGACAACCTTACCTATACTCGGATTGTTTAGACTCTAGTAGCAACCTCACCTTATAATTATAATTTTATTTTTGTTGAATATCTCAACTAGAATCTCTCTTTGATGAAAGTATTTGATACAAGATAAGCTTAAAAAAAATAGATATAAACACAAGATATGATCTAGTTTGTCTCAAGTGATTTTTGTGAAAAAATGGATTTGAAAGTTTGGATCACAAAAATTGATTTAATCAACTTGAATATATGATATGAGTAATGTAAGGATGTTCAAACATTATTTCAAGTCTTAGAAAAGTTTCTATTTATAGACTTGAATGAAAACTAGCTGTTTTAGACCATTTGACAGGTATTCTGTCATTTTTGATAAACTGAAAATACTAGCTATTAATGATGTAGTTCTAACGGTTGAATTTGAAATTTGCTGTAAAAAAGTTTCAAAATTAGTGTTAGCTATTGTTAGCACAAGATTGATAACCCAAGAGGGGATGAATTAGGTTTTAAATTATTTTAAGAAAATTTTCAACTACTTAAAACTATAGACAACTATTTTGAAATACTTAAGCTAAATCAACAATAATAGTAAATATATAGCAATAATAGCAATTATATTAAGCACACTAAATATCAAACACTCAATTAAATAGCTTACAATAAAGTAAAAAGTGTAGAAATAGAGAAGATGTATACTCAGTTTTTACGAGATTCGACAAACACGACGGTTTGCCTATGTTCCCAGCCTTCGATAACTTGCTTTGAGCTTCCACTAGTCAGATCAAGGTTGTAGGCTTGACGGACCTTTATACATAATGAGTGATTTCTCCTTAGGCACACTCACGGCTTTACAATACTCTTGACTTTGGCTCTATTACGTCTAACCTTGGATTGTTTTGACTCTGGTATCAATCCTCACCTACATGGAACATTTAGAAAACAGTATCAATCTCACCAACTCACAGGTTATTTAGACTTTGGTGACAATCTTATCAATACTCGGGTTGTTTAAACTCCAGTGGCAATCTCACCTAACTCGGATTATTTAGACTCTGGTGGCAACCTCACCTCATAATTATAAGTTTAGTTTTAGTTGAATCTCTCAACTAGAATCTTTCTAATGAAAGTATTTGATACAAGATAATCTTAGAGATAATAGATGTAAACACATGATATAATCTAGTTTAGCTCAATAAATTTTTGTAAAAAATTAGATTTAAAAGTTTGAATCACAAAAATTGATTTGAACACTTTGAAAGTACGATATAAGCAATGTAAAAATGTTCAAAGATGGTTTCAAGTATTAGAAAGGCTTTTATTTATAGACTTGAAAGAGAACTAGCCATTTATAACTGTTTGACAAACATTCTATCATTTTTGATAGACCGAAAGTGTGTTTTCGGTCGAGTGAAAATATTAGCCGTTGAAAGTTTGGTTGTAATGGTCGAATCTAAAAATTACTAAAAAATGTGCAAGAGGAATCGGTAGACCGATTCTGAAGGCCAGTTTGCCGAATCTATCCGAGAGTAATATTTGAATTTTATTTCAAGTCTTTTTCAATTATTTTCAAAATGTGACTCTATAAATTGATATGTAATATAGGAACTATTGAAATTCATAAATCAATTTAAAAGCTTGTGTAAAATAGATTTCATATTTTAATTAGAGATAAATAGATTTGACAATTTTGCTTTGAAAATTTCCAATTTTATAGAAAATTTGAGCCATTAAGATCATATAATATGGAGACAAATATTCAAATACAAGAACTAAGTGTATAACCTTTGCTAGTCTAAGTCTTGTATTCTTGATCTTTGTCTTCAAGCTCTTTTCTATCCATCTTCAAGCTTAGTCTAATAAGTCCAATATGCATCCATCTTCAAGCTTGATTCCTTGATTAACTTGAGTTAGAACTTTTAAAGCCATTTCACTATACACTCAAGTTAAATTATTAGTACTAAATTAAATATTTATTATCTTTAAAATAAGAGTGAGTGAGAATGAAACTTTAATTTCCCAACAATCGGTAAACCAAAAATGACTTTTAGCTAGACCAAAAATACCAGAGAGCCAATTCTAATTTTATTTCAAGCTACTTTCGATTCTTTTTAAAAGTGTGACTTTTTAAATTGATTTTTTATGAAATATGGATACTATTGAAATTCATAAATCAATTTAAAAATAGTGTAATATAAATTTTCAAACTTTAATTTGATATAAATCATATTGACTATATTGGTTTATAATTTTCTACTTTTAGAAAAATTTTAAGTATTAAGATCATATTATATGTAAAAATATATTCAAATACAAGAACTAAATATATAATCTTTGCTAGTCTAAGTTTGTATTCTTGATTTCTATCTTTAAGTTTTTTTCTGTAATTTATCTTCAAACTTGATTCTATTAAGTCTAATATACATCTATTTTCAAGCTTGATTCCTTGATCAACTTGAGTTAGAACTTTTAAAGTTATTTCACTACACACTCAAGTTAAATCATTAGTACTAAATCAAGTGTTTGTTATCTTCAAAATAAGAGTGAATAAGATTGAAAACTTAATTTCTCAACAATCTCTCCTTTTTTAATGATAACAAACATTGATTTATGAGATAAAAGAAAATATGCAACAAGAATATAAAAATATGAAAGTTGACAAGTTTACTTTAATCTTTATCATATTTTAAGCTCAATATCAAAATATGCTTGAGAAAGTAAAAAGACTTACTCCTCCTTTTTAACTCAATTAAGCATTAAAAACATATTATGAAAAAATTAAAAATTTGTGTGTACTAAACAAAATTCTCCTCCTTTGAATATGCACATTTATAAATAAATCTTTTTCTCCTAATATTCATAAATCATCATTATTCTTCCTCTTTTGACATCATTAAAAAGATAGAAACAAATATCAAACTAAATCTCATACAAACCAATTTATCCTTTTGAAATAAGATTCTTCCCACATTAATTCACTATATTATTCTCTCTATTTGAATTTATGACAAAATTGTATGAAAAAGTAATGTACAAATAATTTTCTTCCAATATAAAAAATACTATTACCAGTTAAGCAACTAGGAGATAAGGAGAATTTATAATTGAGCAATCCTCAAATGTACTTTGAAATATAACTTAACCCAAAAAATAATTTAAATTTCATTTTTTCTCCGGACATTGAATTAGGATTTATTTTATTTTCGTAATCTAATGTATATATAGTAATTTTTTTTATAATAATTTATTTTAGGGATATTATCACTTTTATACCCTGTATTTTGACACTTTGTTCAAATTATACATTCTGCTTTGGTTATTATCAACATTGATCTTTAGATTTGAAATTTGTTACAAATTTATACCCTGATACCAATTTAGAACAGTTAATTTACCAAATTGCCGTTTAAAAACTTGAGAATAAACCATATAAAAACTGATCCGAGAATAAGTTTATTAAATCATATTGGTAAATTAACTGCTCTAAATTAGTGTCAGGGTATAAATTTGTAACAAATATTAAATCTAAGGATCAATATTGATAATAACCAAAACAAAAGGTATAAACTGAACAAAATGTCAAAATACAGGATATAAAAATGATAATATTCCTTTATTTTATCTCCAAACATTAAATTAAGATTTGTTTTATTTGTTTCAAATACCACACATATAATAATTTGATTGTAACCTTTATAGTACTCAAAAGTACTGATTGTTTGATTTCTTTAGAAGTTTAATACTTGATTGTATTAAGACAATTCTCTCGCCGTCACTTTCTTTCATAGTTTAATTGTATAAAGGTTTGCTTATAGAATTGTCGAATAGAATAATTCCTATAGTATTAGGAATATCAATCCCGATAGCATCGTATAGTACTCTATTAAAAGTTGTAGTATAATCAGTTATCTAAGTCATACAGAAACTCTCTCTTAATCTCAACTAGACAACTCCTGGTTGAATTATAAATTTTTAATTTACACCCATACAAACAACTTTCTTTCTTTCTTTTTTTTTTTTTTCCTTTTTTTTTATACACAAACAACTTTCTTATATATGCCACGTAATCTCAATTAGGTACAGATGTCATCTCCTTCTCAAGCAAAATATTAAAACTTTCTTTATAATTTAGAAATGGGTTTTTTTGGCATTTTTGGTCCCCATATTAATGGTATATTGGCAAATTGGTCCCTAAGTTAATTTTTTGACAATTAAGTCCTTAAGTTTTAAAATTTTGATAATTAAGTCCTTTTTGTTTGTTGATATTAAAATTTTTATCAAAATTGAACATGTTCAAATGAAATAAAATAATATTTCATTAACATTAATTAGCTTAGAAGGGAAACAAAAATAAATTTTAAGAGAGATTTTAAATTTTTAAGAAATTTTATTTTTTTTATTTTTTATATTATGTTGTTAAATGTTGTTAATTTTTAGCTATTTTCCTTCTAATTTCAACTAATGTCAATAAAATATTGATTTTGACATTTAAAAACCTTGAATGTGACTTGAAAATGTTTAATTTTATCCAATATTTTAACAATTATTTACGAAAAGAACTTAATTGCTAATTTTTTTAAAATTTAGAGACTTAACTACCAAAATTACCAAAATTAATAACTCAGGGACTATTTTATCAATCACGAAAAATATAGAGGCCAGACTGCCAAAAACCTTAAAAAATTTACTAAAAGCACCTGTGATTTTAAGCACCAACTATTAATTAAACTTATAAAATCTGTTATACAATTTATTTGTGGTTCTACACTCATTAGTGTGTGATACTAACTTTAAGTACTACATGTGCACTAAGAATGTATTACATCATTTTTTTATTATAACAAATTAATATATGTACATACATACTATAAGATTCGAGTGATCTGTAATTTTAATTTTGTTGTTTGGCTCGTGTATAATAATAATTTAATATTAAGAAATTTTTAAAATTGATATCATGAGTTAATTTTTAAAAAATTTGAGCAAGAAAAAAAAAACCAATAATACCTTCTACATTAAAAAAAAATAATAAGATTAAACTAATTTTAACCATGAATGTTCTTATCATTTTCATTATTAAAATTCTCACAAAATCTGTCTATAGTATACTATTATTTTGCATAAATTAAATATCTGAATTAAAATTACACATCACTCATACTTTTGAATTTTTTTATCGGTTTACTCGGTTAATTTTTCATGACTTCGAATATTTTATAAATTAAAATCAATAAGCCCAGTGCATGAGTTTTCTTTTCTTTTTTTCCGTAGTTATCCAAGAAAGAACCTTACAATTGTCAGACACCTATTAATTGGATTTGGACTTATTACCCTGATATAGTCGACACCTACTAATTGGAGGTGATCTGCTGATCTGGAGACAGATATGGACCAGGGTGATTATTATTCTCTTTCTGCTTTCCAGTCTTATCAGTGATTTTCAATATTAAAAAAAAAAAGGAAAAAATGAAAAGAGGACAGTTCACAATGTTGGCTTCTTCCCCCTTTTTAACTCACTACTGACACCGATCCCATCCTTTGTTTTGATTTTTTTTGGGGGTGAGAGAAATCTGATCCTATCCTATCAATAGACAGAAGGCCCCTATTAATTGTATGCAGACAAATTCCTACACAAAAAAGAAAATTATACGGAGATATATGGAGATAAAGACTAGTGTTAGGTTGGTAATAGCTCTATTTCTCACGGTTCTAATTTTGTAAGAGTAACGTTATAAGTTATTAGTAGTGATCCACTCTATATATATATATATATATATATTTATTATAAGATAATTTAATTAATAAATTAAATTTTATTTGGGTTATAAATTATAATTATAATTAGTAACACTAGACGTCAATCGTTGTCCTTTTCTTCAAAATAATCCATGATGTACCACTGACCTGCTTCCTTTTAATTTCTTTTGAATTAGTCAAATTATGACCCCATCCGCTCTTGTCGTCTTCTCGGCCAATCGTTATTTATTAAAAGACAGACAATGAGACCAAGTACTTTTGAATCTAGACGGAACTTGGGCTTGATACTTGACTGAAACCAAGTGGGTGGAACTAAAAGCATAATTTTTTTTTTTGAGAAATAATAAAAATGCAAGGTAAAAGATAAGTGGCTTCACTTCTGCTGTTGTGTAGATCTTTTTTCAAACGATATGACATATAGTGCGAGTACTGTGTACGTTATTAAGATGGTAAATAAATTAAATAGAAATTTTAAATCATTCGTACTAAATTAAAAATTTTGTTAAAAATTAAATATATTTGAGTTTTTGATTAGTTTGTAGATGATTAAAGACTAAGATATCAAAATCAGAAATATGAATAAGAGATAATATCCTGAAGATTTTGATTTTCTACAGTTTAAAGTTTAATATCACTTAGATGGAGTTTTTTGTAACTGATGATAGGTTACAGAGAATTAAGTGTACGTGATATTTGGCTGCGGGACCATAACCCTAACAAGTTTTTTAAATAGTTCTTGTTGGGTATTTATCAAACTCAACTGGGTGACTAATAGAATATCCACATTAGTATCTATATCCAGTTAGATATCCCGACTCAGCTTTAATTAAATCATTTATTGGGTCTGCTTAAGAATAAAATGACCTAATATAATTGTTTAAAATATGTGGCTCAATATAGGAAATAGAATTTTCTAACAATTTCCCACTTAGGTCACATATGCACCGTACAAAATTTTATTGCAAACTAAAGTATGACCATAAAATTGCCATATTATTCTACAATATATCCGAAGTCGCAATCTCGTGCATCAGACATATTAGCACGAAACCAAAGCGCTCACGGTTGTACTTATTTGAGTAGCAGCTAAAATTCTCAATGATCACCGTACTAATACACCCGAATAACACAGATCGAGTATAGAATGTGGCATAGAAATTACATGTAATATGATTCACTGTGCCTATTTCCAACTGATCCTCTTTAAATTTTATTGAGATCGACCTTAGTCTTTCCCCTTTAGTGCATTACTACAAACTTTATTGTTAACCACAATGGGAAAGCAAGAAATTATGAAATACATCGTATATTAAAATTGAGCAGAATCTAAAATGAAAACCATCATCAATCAGAATATATTATAGTATAAAAGACATAAATAAATGTCACACAATGAGCCTATGTACTAAATTACAAACTCCCACTAAAACTGCAAACTATCCAAAATACAACATCCATACGAGTAGTGTACTAGTGAAAAACTTTAGGTGGTAAACCTTTGATGAGTGGATCCGCTATCATGGAGTTTGTACCGATGTGCTCAATTGACACTAAACGACTCTGAACTTTTTCTCTCACAGTTAGGAACTTAATGTCAATATGCTTTGACTTTGATGAGCTCGTGTTACTGTTGGAATATAAAACTGCCGAGTTATTGTCATAATAAAGCTTCAATGGCCTGTCAATGCCATTTACAACATGCAGCCCGGTGACAAAGTTTCGTAGTTATATTCTCTTATTAGATACCTCATAATAAACTATGAATTCTTCCTCTATAATTGAAGTAACTACGAGTGTCTGCTTGACACTCTTCCAGGAATAGTTCCTCTAGCTAAAAGAAAGACATAGCCTGATGTGGATCTTATAGTCTAATGTAGATCTTTTATTGTCTAGACATCCCGCAAAATCAGAGTTGGAGTACCCAATAATCTCCAAAATTTCTAATCTCTGATAAGTGAGCACATATTCTTTTGTTCTCTATAAGTACCTCATAACCTAATTTGCTGCCTTCCGATGATCTACTCTAGAGTTATTAATATATTTGCCCAATATGCCAACTATGAATGCTAGATTCAGATGCGTATATACTTGTGTATACATCAGACTCCCTACAGCCGAAGTATAAGGAAACTGTTGCATGGCTTCTTTATCAATATCATTATTGGGGCTTTGGCCAAGGCTAAATTTTTCTCCCTTAGACACCGGAGTATCCGTTGGTGCACACTTATCCATACCAAACCTACTGAGCACTTTCTTGATATAACTCTTTTGTGACAACTCAAGGATACCCTGAAAGTAATCTCAGTGTATCTGTATCCTTAATACAAAGGAGATGGCTCTGAGATCTTTTATTTCAAAATTCTTTGCAAGAAATTTCTTAGTGTCATGCAGTAAGCCTATATCACTACTTGTCAGTAGTATATCATCAATATAAAGCACAAAGAAGATAGACTTACTCCTATTGAACTTATGATATATATAATCATCAACAGTATTCACCTCAAAACTGAACGAGAGAATTACTTCATGAAATTTGTGATACCATTGACAAGAAGTCTGCTTGAGACCATAGAAAGACTTCTTAAGTTGGCAAACTATAGAGTTTGGATTTCTCGATACAAAGTTTTTTGGTTGCACCATATATATCGTTTCATCAATGCCTCTATTAAGAAATATTTTCTTAACGTTCATATGATAAAGCTCAAGGTCATAATGAGCCACAAGTGCTATAAGAACTCTAAAAGAGTCATTCGAAGCAATTGGAGAGAATGTTTCTTTAAAGTCAATGTCTTCTTTTTGAGTAAAGCCTTTAGCGACAAGACGTACCTTATATCTCTCAACATTACCTTTCGAATCTCGTTTGGTCTTAAATATCCATTTACAACTAATGGGCTTCGAACCTTTAGGCAATTTGATGAGATCCCAAACATCATTGTCTCTCATAGACTTTATTTTCTCTTTCATGGCATCGATCCACTTTCGAGAATTGAAATTTTGTTTGACTTTTGTGAAGTTGATTGGATCATCTTCCACTATCCTATTGTCAAACTCATGTTCCTAGAGATATACAACATAATCATCCAGAATCGCACTTCTCCTTTCTCTTGTGGACCTCCTTAAAGGTATTAGTTTTTGAAGCTGTTGAGTTTGCTCTATAAGAGTATTTGCCTCAACTGGGATAGGAACCTCTTGAATATTATTTTGAACTAGAGTGATTGCTTCTTAAATAATATTATTGTCAGGAATATGATCTTGAGTATCTTGACTATTATCAATAATAACCATAGGAAAAGAAACAAATTCCTCTTCAAAGATAATATCCTTAACCTTATCGTCTCTCTCAAACTCAATATCCTTAAGAAATTTGACATTTCTGGTCTCAAAAAAAGACTTTGCTATGGGATCATAAAACTTATAGCCTCTAGATCTTTCAAAATATCCCATAAAGTAATAGCTTACAGTTCTTGAATCTAGTTTTTTTTCATTCAGCCTATAAGGTCTTGCCTCAGCTGGATAACCCCATATGTGTAAATGAATTATACTAGGCTTTCACCCAGTTTAGAGTCCATAAAGGATTTTTACTATTGCTTTGCTCGGTACTTTGTTAAGGATATGTACTATAGTTTTGAGTGTGTCTCCATATAATGATTCTGATAAGGTAGAATAACTGATCATTCTTCTTACTATATTTTTTAGGGTCCTATTGTGTTGTACAACAACACCATTTATGTTGGGTTTCCTAGGCATAGTGTATTATAGGACGATGCACACTCTTCCAAATACTTAGCAAAACACCTTGAACGTTGCTCACCTGATCCGTCACACCGACTATAGTACTCACCGCTACGATCAGATTTGACAGCCTTAATTTTCTTATCAACCTGATTTTCAACCTCAGTTTTATAATCCTTAAATATGTCCAATAATTATGACTTCTCATAAATTAAGTATATGTACCTATAACGAGAATAATCGTCTATGAACGCGATAAAGTACTTTTATCCATTCCATAAAGCCAAAGGGAATGGAACATAGATATATGTATGTATCAGTTCTAAGATGCTAGAGCTCTTATTGGTACCTAACTTCCTAACGTTTTTCTGTTACCCTTTATATACTCAACCCAGACTTTAAAATCTGCCAAATCAAGGGGACCAAGGATCCCATCAGACATAAGATGTTCAATTCTTTGTTTAAAAATATGTCCTAAGAATCTATGCCATAGCATTGATACGTCCTCATCAGTTATTTTCGTTTTATACCTCTTGATTTAACATGCAAAGTTTCATTAACAGAAGGGTTAGGTATTTAACATATATGAGTTATCATTAAGAAAATTGGTACCAATAACAATTGAATCACGTATAAGACTAAATAAATTATTTTTGAAAGAACAAGTAAATCCAAATTTGTCCAATATAGAAATAGAAATCAAATTCCACCTTAAAGATGGTACCACAAAAGTCTCATACAAATCCAAATATTTCCCAGAATTCAAAAACAACCTAAAATGCCTTATAGGCTCCACTTCAACTGTTTGGCCATTGCCCATATAGATAAGTCTTTCAACGTCACTTGGCTTTTGGCTCCACAGGCAACCCCTTTTTAACATATAAAGTTTTGTACTTAGCATATTCCTTCTTTAGGTGTCCACCTTTTCCACAAAAGAAGCAACATTGCTCATCTTGCATCTTTTGTGCCTTATTCATTTTCCTCTTTTTTTCCTTAGAGGTAGTAGTCAAGTTAGTACTTTCAGACCTTTCGACTTCGATTTTCTCTTCTTTCTAAACATAAATGGCTATTAACTCATTAATATTCCATTTGTCTTTTTGGGAGTTGTATACCGTCTATAAGTTCTCATATTGATTAGGAAGAAAAAGTAAAACCAAGGCCACAAGAAAATTTTCATTAATTTCTAATTTAAGTTCTTTAAGCTTGCTAGCCAAATGAGATATTTACATGATGTACTCCCTTATGTTTCCTTTGCCATTGTATCTCATTGAGTTTAGTTTCTCTAAGGTAGTAATCATCTCACCTTTTTCATTATTGTGATATAATTTCTTAACAGCAATAAAGAAAACCTTACATTTTTCTCTTTTGGTAAAAACCCCCGTATGATTTATGGAATTAAGCGTTTCATGATCATGACACTCATACTATTGGACTTTTCTCATAGCTCAAAATTCTTTTTATCCTTAGCGGAACTTTCTTCTGTAAGAGCAGAGGGTTAGTCCTTTTTGAGTGCCAAGTCAAGATCTATACAACCCAATATAATCGTGACATTCTCTTTCTAAGACTTAAAGTTTGTGTTATAAGCATAAGAATGGTATTCAAATTAGCAGAAATATTATCAGTAAAAACTGAACAAAGAATAAACATAAATCCATTAATTAACCATGCTCACAACTTAAATATCATGTATATGTATACAATATAATCACAAAATATGCAAATATAACGTATATCACATAATCACATAAAGTGAGCTACCATCACAAGATACCTAGTGCAACATTAACGAGTCTTCTTTTGGGCTAATTCATTAACTTACAAGTAGTACTCTCAAGTGCAATAATCAAATACTGACAGTAAATCTTGTAAAATAACAAACCTTCCTTTGGGCTGATTTATTGCTCACATGGAGACCGGACGATTGTCATGCATTTATCATCACATGTATGTTTATTACCGTGCCAAATGATCACTTTTCTTTGGGCCAGTAATCACCCACATTAATAACAAACTCACAACATCTTCATATGTCAAAATAAATAAGACTACATAATAGAGGTTACTTTGGTAACTTATTCCTTTATCAAATCTATCCCAACATTTAATACAAACGGGATAATGACAATCATCCAAAATGCCCAAGCCAAACAAGATTTTCATAAACACAAAATAAAAGTAATTGAGTTTATAATATTTATCAACTCTAAAATCCAAACAGAATTTTCAACAGATAAATGCAAGTCATTATATAAATTGATTTTAAGGTAATTAATCTTGTATTGGATCCCCTTGAATTGGGTCGAAAACGACTCAATTCTAGCCAAAAATGACCAAAAAATTGATATTGGGTCAAAAATTGACCCCCTATACTCGAGAGGTCAATACTACGGTGTTGCTAAGTTGGCGCAACGATGATAGCCCAAAACTGAAGTGGCGTTGCGGTACTCCTTGGAGAGCACCATGGCGCTCAGTATTCTGGATAAACCCAGAACATGAGCCTGCATTGTAAGTGTTGCATGTGTGGCGACGTAGCATTTGCCTTTATGTCATCCGGTACTGTGGCACTACAAACATAGTGCTATGGTGTTAGGTCGGTTTTTAGAAAAAATTTTCCAATCTGAAAATCGTTCAAAATGCTAAAATACTTCAATCAACAATTTTAAGCCTTAATAATCACAATTACAACCTTAAAACCCAGAAATAAAATCCCAAAACATCAAGATATTCAGCATATCATGAAAAATCACAGATCATACATGAATAATCTAAAATCTAAAAAATCTAATAGGCATAGATTATCAAAATTAAAGTTATGTATGATTAACTTAATCAGTTTAATATAAAAATATGCTTTGATACTACTTGTTGGATGATATTAGGATTGCAAATAAACTGAATGGAAACTCTAAATTATTCATGCTAAATTGACAGGTTAGGGTTTATTGAATATACCGGAGTCTATAGCTAATCTATAGAGGATTAGAATTAGAGAGATTGAAGGCGGAAGCGTGAACAATAGATGATATCTTGAGAGTTTTGATCTTCTACAGTCTAAAGCTTAATGTCACTCAGATAGAGTTCTCTATAACTAATGGTAAGTTGAAGAGAATTGAACGTACATGATATTTAGCTACAGGGACCATAACCTTAATAGGTTCTTTAAATAGTTCCTGTTGGGTATCCATCAAACCTAACTAGGTGACTATAGGGTATCCATATTAGTATCCATACTCAATTAGATATCTAGAACCAGCCTTAATTAAATCATTTATTGGGTCTGTTTAAGAATAATATGGCCCAATATAATTGTTTAAAATATGTCTAACATAAAATACAAAATCTAGAATAAGAAGAGATTAAAGAGAGAAAACAAAAGCGATAAGTGGATCAATTCTACAAAAATTGTACTTATGAGAATTATGACAACACCTTGTCAATAACTTGTAGTCTTGTATATCCCTTAAAAAAAACAACTTGTTGTCTTGTATGGTTACACAAGTATAAGCCTTATTAAATTCATCTTTTTACCTATGGACCACCAACCTAACCCATCTATTTCATTTGATTTTATGAGTGGGGGATTTAGATTTTGTTTCTTACCCTTTAATTTCAAAGATATCCTAATTTTTTCTTTGTTTTTTTTTCCAGAAAAAAGGACCCTCAAAGAGAATAAAATTAAGAATTAGCTAAATTAGTTTCAGCAACATTACAAACACATAATGGGAGAGTATTCCCATCTCCCCACAAAGAAGAATTCAAAGATAAACCCAAACTAGTAAGAGTGTAGGCTATCATATTTCGTTTAGACGATATATAATAGCACTTACCACCTCTTACAAATGAAAACAACTTAATAATATCATACATCAAAACACTAACAATAGATTCAAAAGAATGAGAATTCATCAAATAAACTACATTGATGGCAGTGATGAAAATTCTAAAAAATGATTTTGAAACACAGTTTTACCAAAAACAATTTCTGTTGTTTTGTAAATAAATCAAGAAAGCGGCGGAAATAGTATTTTAAAAAATTTTCTTGAAACTTTATAAAATGTAAATATAGGATCGTTGATCTAACATAAATTAATTCATGGAGCTTGGTTTAGATAAATTCTGGAAGCACTTTACAACTATTGAGTCTTTCAATCTATTCTCTGGAATCCATTGAATGATCTAGTATATGGATACCTTCTTTATTCCTATCGAGAGATAAGCAAACGATCTAGAAGATGTTATTCCTTTTCCTTGACTACACATCTACGATCATAGGTATCTCTCCCTCGGTAGATTAAAAGAACACGAGACTTCTCCTACGGTAGCTCGGTTCTTTCTCACTCTCTTTTTCTCTCTGTTTCACGTTAAGCACAATTATTATGCTTATAGTAGGCATGTAACTTGCTTATAGAGACTTAGGAGAACTTTTTTCTTAAGTATTAGAGAAGTGTAAACCCTAATAAGCTTATTAGGCTCAATTAACTATTTAATTAGTATTAGATTATGTGTGAGCTAGACAAGGGGTCTTATGGATCCAAATAGTCTAAGTACCAATGGGTTAATTATCTACAGTCATAATTAACTCTTAATTATGACTGAGCTTTATCCATTAATATTGGGATACTCTACTATAAGCCCAATATTGCACTCTTAGACTACATTTTATATATTTTCTGTGAAGCTAATTAATACTTTAATTAATTTGATCTATTTATCATATATTATACCTAAAGATATATCCCCAATATAATACCGTACTTATAAGGTGAAATTATCGTATTACTCTTCTAGTACATATTTACCTTTGAGTTGTTATTTTTCATCTAATTGATAATAATTGACTACGGTGTTTGTAACTGTCTATATAAACACAATCAAATTCACAAATTGAATAACTGGTATCTAGTTTTTATTATCCAAGTCCTTGAAAAAATCCAAAATGACATTATATACATAATGTCCAAATCATGAAAGGCATTCTCATCAATTCATAACTCTTATATTCCAAGATACTAGAGTTCAAACTATATAATCGGAACTAATCCTTTAGTAAGTCAAAAAAATAAAACTTATAAAAGCAAGTGTGGCTATTACTAGGATTAAGGTAATCTTGCAATATTACTAGATTAGTGAAAGATAGAATATTGAGTTATGATACTTAACCTTAAATTCTAATTTCACTTTGTCCAATTCAATATACTTATAACTTTCTTATAACGCATTAGTATTTCTATCTGAAGTCAAACACTTCGATTATTGAAGACTTCATTAATCCTATTGAAATATACTTGACCTGATGATTGGAGACTTCATCAATTCCATTAAAATAGACAATACTATATTATATGGCAAAATAAAGTATTTCATCTTTATTTGAAGAATGTAAATTTTTATTTAGACATAATGAAATAAAAATTTTAGTCTCCTACACATGAACTGTGATGCCCAAGATTCTCACATACATAATAAGCCAATAATAAACATATTTATATTACATAATAGACATATCAAGCAACTAGTATCAATTTTATAATAAATTACTCATTCTGATTGTTAAATAATCTGTATTATTGTACTAATATTTGTGGAGGGGCTCCCATGCAGTGTAAAGGCCTAGAGAGAGCTTGGTGTGTGAAAGGGACAAAGAATACATTTATGAATAGTAATACTATATGAACATGCATTAAAATCATATCTATTGATAACTTGGTCAAATAGTAGTTTTTCGGTAAAATGCATTTTTCACGCTTTATGGAGCCAAATTGACTGTGCGTTTAAAACTTCAAATAGCTTTTATTTAATGTATAGAAACCATTTCTAGCATTTTCCAAAATGTTGGTTTCAGGTAAGCACGAGGTGACAGTTACTGTACTGAACTGTGTTTAATTATACTAAGCTAGCTTAGATTAAGCTTAATCACGTAATGTCATCTTTGTGCACTCTAATAATTAGGCATTGATACTT
>JXTB01000071.1:287520-345731 GCA_002914805.1 Parasponia andersonii
TTCCCTCTTCTTGTAGGTTTCCTTTATAGTGTTTTCGTGTTTTCCCTTTTCCTATAGGTTTCCTGTTTGTTGAGGAAAACTGGACGGAAAAGGTCGCACAAAAACCTGCGGAAGAGGTCGCATATAACCATCACGGGAGATGTCGCATACATCATTCTCAGATGAGGTCGCATATAACACTTATGCGACCTTAGGACTTTAGACCACACAACATGAACCATTTTCAAGGTACGAAATCACGTCAGCTATGCGGCTATAATGTAAGCCTCAACTGTTGACAAATCTTGGTTTCGTTCGTGCATTCAAAAGAATAAGAGGACGAAAAGAAGAGAATAAGCGCGTCCACCTCTTTTTATCTAGAGAGAACAAATGAAAGAAAAAAGTTATTTTTTCTTTTTTAAGGTGACGGAAAAACTTATAATTATCTCTTACGTTTCAAAGACATATCAGGTTTATTATGCTTTGCACGAAATACAAAAATATATGGCCTTGGTTTCGAAAAAAGAACTAGAAGCACCCAGTCTAAGAGATATATATAAATATATATAATATGGTATGTTAATGGTTATATATCGAATTTTCTTCTGAAGGAAAAATAAGATATGCATATCCCATTTATTAGGAGACAAAACTATAAGCTGCTAAATTTGATAGCTGTCAAAATAATTAGAGGAGTGACAAGCTGATAGGCGTTTTTCACTCTCTTGTGTGATTGCATGTGCACCAAATTATGCTTTTTAACATTGTGAAAGTGTGAAAATTTTCAACCTCTATAACAATATTCTGAAAAAAAAATATTAGTAATAAGATATGAGAGTCTAAGAAAAAAAGAAAGTAATTATCCTCAAATAATTAAAAATTAGACAATATTATGGAGCACCATTAATAACGAGTATCATATAACATGTAAGTCTAATACAATACTAACAAAATGTTTATAATTAATAGAGTGGATTCAAACAAATTTTATTTAAAATAATAATTATAATCACAGAGTACCTATTTGTCGCCGTATGACCATGGTATTAGTCCTAGAAGTTGTTTTTTCCAATATTTTGTGACACACTTGAACACGATTCGAGACAAACCGCTAGCGTGGCGCTATAACTTTGGCCCTATTCGCCCTTCTACTCACTTTTATTTAATATTATATTGTTTTCCCAAATAATGACCTACACACCGAGCAAAAAGCTAACATTTTCGTCTATATATATGGCCATTGGCTACGTATCCCACTCAAAAACCACAGCCACCTGCCTCTGGTAGACCTTTTCCCCTTGGTCTTCCGAAACTATAGGTTCGTGAGGTAAGAGTCAGTAATAGTAACCATGGTTCAGAGTGACGTGAGGCTTTTAGGGATGTGGGCTAGCCCATTCGTTTTGAGGGTTCGGATCGCTCTGAACCTCAAACAAGTCCAGTATGAGTTTGTAGAAGAGACGGTCGGAGTCAAGAGCGAGCTTCTTCTCAAATCGAACCCGGTTCACAAGAAGGTTCCGGTCCTCCTCCATGGCGGAAAATCCATTAGCGAATCATTAATCATCATCCAATACATCGATAACGCTTGGGCCTCATCTGGGCCGTCTATACTCCCTTCTGACCCTTACGATCGGGCCAGTCACCAGTTCTGGGCCGCCTACGTTGATGACAAGGTACGATCTCCTCTTCCCCGTTGTAATTTTTGGGACTTTTTTTTTTTTTTTTTTCCGACAAGAGTACTTTGAAATAAGCTTAATAAGGCTAATTAAACCTCGATGGAGATCATCTCTCATATCTCTGTTTTGTCCCATATTTAACCTAGAGTAGACACATGTCTTTTTGAAATAAAATACACGTTCTTTTGAAATAATTTTTTTTTTTAAAGCATTGTTGGGATAATACGGGGAGAGGGGAAGGGAGGATGGTGGGGATCGATCCCTACACCTCGTATGTACTCCTCAAAGAGGAGATTTTTCACATAAGCTATAAGCTTGTGGTTTTTGAAATAAAAATTCGGATCTTCGCTTGGAGGATCAGGAATCACAAATTTTATGAATAGAAAAAATCTTTTTGTTTTTTTGGTACGAGGAAAACACGGATCAAATTTGTCTCAATATGTATATATTTTTAAAAAAAAAAAAAAACCGTCTTTTCAGAAAACCCGAATCAAATCTAGAAGACTAGAACCAGCCAAACCCAGAATTACGTGGTTGGTAGATGAAAGGAAAATGTTGAAAGTATAAACAAGGGGTAGTAGTTGGAAAGAGGAAAAAAATGTTATTTTCATCGTACTAAGTGCAATATAATTATCTTTTTTTTTTTAAAAAAAAGTATAATTATACGATTTAACTATGAAAGTATATCGATTAGTGTGTGTGATGTGTGAAATGCTGCTAAATGCCTGGTAGCTTTAGTATTTTGTTGTTACCTTTGTCCCCGGTCATGCATTTATTAACAACATTATTATGATAATCCTATTGTTATTTTTTCGTTTTGCTTGGCTGATGTGCTCAATGGTTGATTTACCTACTCTCTTATTATTTTCTTGGGTGGAGATGAGAAAGATATAGTATTTTAGGTTGCTTTAACTTTTGGTTATAGAAAGATATAGTATTTTTTTTCGTTCTTTGAAATGGGATATATTAAGTAAAGAAAGCCAACGAAAGAAACAAAAACCACCCATAAATGCCAGAATTTGTTATCTTATCCGAAGTTGTTTGTTTGTTTGTTTTATTTTATTTTAAAAAGAAGTACATGAAAAATATAATATGTTCTTCTTTTTGGCTATCCATTAGGCGTCCGGGATCAGTGCCTCGAGTAGTACATGAAATATCAAATAATGTGATTACTCACTTCAGTGCTTGGAAGCAACAAATCTTTGATTTTGTCTTTTAAAAAAGAAAGTTGAAAAATGGAATTCGTTATTTATTAAAATATAAATTGTAACAATGTGGCAGAGAATTATATTTAAGTTTGGGAGAACCCAGATTAAGAATGAGAAAAATAAAAAATTTCTCAAATGATCTTATCTTGTCAAACTTTTTGAATATTTCATCATTGTTTTTTGAGAGACACGTTTACCTTTTGGCCTGAAACAGCTTTATGTGGTTACCAATTGTCCCGTGAATCCTCCAATACTGATTAAAGCTTCAAAGTTACACAACCCCTAATTAGAATCCAAAGTATAGACTTAACCCACCAAATTAGACAGTCATATTCTAGAATTTCTTTCTTTTTTCCTTTTACTAGAGAAAAAGAAGTTGAATTTTTTATTCTCTAGAAGACGATGTGGTTATTATCATATGCTAGCGATGTTAACTTAATTATTTGCTTCAATTATTGAGTCTAGTTTTTCCCAGCCATGAGGGGCATTGTGATAGCTCCAACCGAGGAGGGAAGGAAAGCAGCTGAGGAGCAAGCCCTGTTAAGTGTGCAGCTCTTAGAGGAAGCCTTTGGTGCATTGAGCAAAGGAAAGCCTTTCTTTGGTGGAGACCATATTGGGTTCCTTGACATTGCATTTGGGTGCAACTTGGGTTGGATTGAAAATACTGAGATAACAAGTGGAGTTAAGCTGATTGATGAAGCTAAGACACCCCAGTTGGCCAATTGGGCTAAAAATTTCTTGAAAGATCCTGCTGTGAGCTCTGTTATGCCAGACAAGGACAAGCTCCTCGAGTTTTCTAGGACTCTTTATCCTAAACACAGGGCTAGACTACTAGCTCACCTTGAGCTCCCTAAGTACCACTTTTAGGCTTTTATTTGCATTATTAACGAATTTCATGCATATTGGACAACTGAGATCAGACAACAGCATAGTCTCTTGGCCTTGTTTGTCAGTGAAACTTTTGCCTAGTGTTTGTGTTGAGAAATTAATAAATTTAAGATGCTCTGAATTTTCTAGCTAAGTCACTTATAATTCTGTGTTATCAAAATCATCATCTTTATTGTTTTTCCATCTATCTAGAGGCCAATCTCAATCAAGTAACAATAGTATTATGGGTAATAAGTAATAAGGTCGATACGGTTATTATTATTTTTTTCTGGGTGAAAATGATAGAAAATACTCGATGACATTTGCTATTGTTTCTTGCTCAATCTTAAAAATTGATAATGGTGAAAGATAGGACAACTCATAATGCATTACTAAAAAAGAAAAACATCTTTTTATTGAAAAATAAAAAGAGATTATCACTAAAATATTCTTTATTTTAAAAAAAATGTGAAAAAAAATTTTGTGTTCTTAAAAATTTAAAATAAGTACATTTTATTTAAGGTAAATTATAACTAAAATAACTTTTATTTTAAATAGTGTGAAAAAAATTCCTTTTATTTTTTAAATTTTAATATAAATATATTTTATTTGAATTATTATTTATCTTTGGCAACCATACTTAAAAATGAAGGAAAAAAGAAAATATATAATCAAAAGCCTATTAAAAAGAGAAAAAAAAAAAAACTCTTTCTTTTATAATTGCAGCAAAATCTAAAAATAATAATTTCAAAAAATTTTTAAAAATAATTTCAAAAAATTTTAAAAATTTCATAAGCAACAAAAATTTGTGAAAATTTTAAATTTTCTTTTTTTGAATTTGTACAGTAACTATGGAGTGAAGAATTCATTTATTTCTTTTTAAAGAGTTTTAGACCATATTTATTCTAAAATAATATAATAAATGGTAAAATGTTAGTTTTATTAGTTTTTTTTTTAATTTTTATCAGTCAATATATATTTTAAATTTTAAATAATATAATAATTTTTTTTCATATTTTTTAAAATAGACGTATTTTAGTGATAATTTCTTTTAAATAAAAAGTATTTATTTTGAATTTTTAAAAATATATTGATTTTTTTCACACTTCCTTATGATAATTTCCCAAAAATAAAAAAAGTTAAATACGGTACCTTCTCGACCCTTGATGAACAATTTTGATTGTTGTCGAATATAATTATAAAAAAAGAAACAGCCAAAAAAAAAGTTATATGCTTGAAGTAATTCACTCTAAAATGGTTGAAACTTCGTATGTACTTAGACCACGAGAAAAATCAGATCTAATACTTTGATCATTCTCGAAAAAATTATATTCAACCAAATTTTATTAGTCTTGTTATACGTCAACGGTTGGGTGGTTGGTGGAGGGTGAAATCGACATAAAGAGATTGCAGAAAAATCTCGAAGTCGAAGAACTAAAGAACTAGAATAATCGCGTTCATTGACATCGGAGAAAAATGAATATTCGTCGAATAATATTAATCATTCCTTTGTTTTCTTCTTCATAATGGTCATCTTGTTTCTTTTTTGTTTATTTATTTTATTGAATATCCTTTTCCAAGGATTTTTCTATGGTTATTTGAGTAGGAGGACTGTTAAATGCATCATTTTTTCTTTTTGTTATTAAAAAAATGCATAATTTTTGGCATTAACTTTTACGCTTCCATAATTTCAGTACGTTTAATATATAGATTTTTCTATCTAATTTGTAACAATTTAATTCATGTATTATCTAATTTATAATATAATATTAAATTTTTAATCAAAAATACATATGAAAAACACATGATAATATCTAAAAATTTATTTAAAAAATAATTTAAAAATTTTAACAATAAAATTAAATAATCACAAAAAAAAATTTCTATATTAATTAACAACTCCACCAACTCTAAAAAATACAAATAACAAATATTTCTTTCATTTCAAATCTCTGTGTTTCATTTATTTTTCTTTATATATACTTTCAAATATTCTTTAAATGTGTTTTGACGAAAAATTTAATAATAAATTATAATTTAAATAGTTCCGAAATTAAATCAAATTAAGACACGTTGGGGAGATCATCCGTGTCATAAACTCTTTATTTATGTTTAGTCCTTTATCATGTTTCGTGTTTGCTTTATGGATGAGTCATATTCTTGATAAGTCATGGCTCCTAGTGCTACTTAGGATCTGACGCTAGTTTGTCGGTAATAACTTATAAAATAACCATAGGATATAATAAGATAAGATCAGTGAGGTAAGAGATGACGAAAGAGAGGGAAAGGTCCTCCGGTTCGGGATTAGACCGCTAGACATCGATTGATGTTGGCTAATTGGCTTGATGTACGTGAGGGAACCATTTTTTGAAGGGACATTTTTTTTTGTTTTTTGTTTTTTGAAGGGCATTTCGAAATCTCGCTCTATATTATTAACATAATATACTTTTATTTAAAATAAAAAGAAAAGCTTAAATTATACGTTTGACCATATAGTTTAAAAAGAAAATAAAAATACCCTTTTCTTTTTAAAGACTTTCCAAAAGTTTTCTCTAATAATTTTTCGGTGGAGCAAAATAGATAATTTTTTTTGAAAGTATAAAAAATCGTGTGTTTTTGCAAATAATGTTGACCTTATATTTTTTTGGGATGCAAATCTATCCTTCAGTCTGTCCAAATAAGAACTTAAGGTTTTTTTTTTTTAATTAAAAGGTATTAGTAAATGACTCCTTTGTTAAATTAGAATTTAATACACTTTGTTTTTTCGAGTAAACGTCTATATATTATTTATGAAGTTTTAGTTTTAGTTTTTGCATTTTTTAGTCGTCGTTTATTAATATTTACGCGAAACCACAATAAATAGAGCATACATGCTTTTTTTTTTAAGTTATATAAAACTGTTTACATCGTACATTATCAGATATACCAATTGATAATATTGACTTTTAATGGATATTATGAATCTGGTTAGAGCTGTCAAAGTGTTATACGGTACCAAAATGGTAGAAACCCAATTTGCACTAAAATGGGTTAGAGTCGTCGAGCAACCTCTTCATTCTCGAAATACTGTAAGTTGTAGTTACTAATCTCAATTGAATTTCTCTAATATTTAAATACCAATGCAGCTAGTGTACCATGAGGTTTCTTACTTAGTGCATCAGCTACAATATTGGCCTTATCAGAATGATACTGTAGGTCGAAGTCATAATTCTCTCTATACTCAATCCATCTTCGTTGTCTCAAGTTCAGATTCTTCTGGGTAAAGAGGTACTTCAAACTCTTATGATTGGAGATGTCAAACTTCACACCATCCAAGTAACATCGCCAAATCTTCAAGGCAAAGATCATTGCTGCAAGTTCCAGATCATGGGTGGGATAGTTCCTTTCATGTGGCTTCAACTGACGAGAAGCATAAGTCACAACTCGACCATTCTGCATCAATACACATCCCAAATCCGTCTTTGAAGCATCGGTATACACCACATAAGGCTCATTACTGTCAGGAATAGTAAGAACAGATGCGGTGGTCACGCTCTGCTTCAACCTGAAAAAAGCTTCTTCACTTTCGTGATCCCAAACAAACTTAACGTCCTTCTTGGTCAACTTCGTCAAAGGCAAAGAAATTCTCGAGAAATCTTGCACAAAACGACGGTAGTAGCCTGCCAAACCGAGGAAACTACGTACCTCTGTCACATTTCTCGGTCTTTCCCACTCTAGGACAGATCTATCTTAGCGGGATCGACTGAAATACCTTCATGAGAAATCACATGTCCCAAGAACTTCACTTCTGACATCCAAAAGTCACACTTCGATTTCTTGGCGTACAACTGATGATCTCTCAAGGTCTTAAGTACTATCCCCAGATGTTCGGTATGCTCTTCTCGAGTCTTGGAATACACCAGGATGTCATCGATGAACATAACCACAAAACGGTCCAAAAACGGCTTGAAGACTTGATTCAAAAGATCCATAAATGCTTCGGGAGGATTCGTCAAACCAAATGGCATCACTAGAAACTCAAAATGACCATATCGAGTTCTGAATACTGTCTTAGGTATATCATCCTCTCTTATCTTCAACTGATGATAACCGGATCTCAAATCGATCTTGGAGAAGAATCTTGAACTACTGAGTTGATCAAACAACTCATCTATCTTTGGCAAAGGATACTTGTTCTTCACTGTCAACTGATTCAACTTACTGTAATCCACACAAAATTTCAACGAACCATCAACTTTCTTCGCAAACAAAACAGGAGCACCCCAAGGAAAAGTGCTACTGCGAATGGGTGCTCCTGTGAATAAAGTCCTTGGAAAGCAGGTCGTCCAACCGTTCTCTCAATTCTTCCATCTAAGTAGGAGCTATACGATAGGCTGGAATAGAAACTGGCTGAGCTCTAGGAACTGGTTCAATACAGAACTCGATCTCCCTATCTGGTGGTAACCCCAGTAAGTCTTTAGGAAACACCTCAGAATACTCACACACCACTGGAATCCATGGGTCTTGATCGTCTGTCCTCACCTCGTCATCCATGCCAAACAAGTTCCCATAATACTCGAGTTTCTTCCTTCCACCCATGCACGCTTTCAGAATAGGACTAGGCTTCAATGGACTTATCCCAGCCTGATAGACAATAGGTTGTCCATTACCAGGAAAAAGAGTCACCCACTTCTTATGACAGTCTACAACAGCTCGATACTTCGACAACCAATCTATACCGAGTATCACGTCATACTGTCCTATCGGCAACACAATCAAATCAGCAAGAAGCTTCCTATCACCGACCACAACCCGACAAGACTTACACACACTAGACACATCGGCTACTCCTCTCATAGGTGTACCCATCATTAATACATAATCCAAATCAGAAAATTCCAACCCTAACAGTTAAGTAAACAATAAGGATATGAATGAATGAGATGCACCAGTATCAAACAAAACATGTGCCCAAGAGTGTGAAAGAAGGATCATACCGTCAACAACACCTCAGCCGGTGCAATCCTGAGTGTCGTTTGCCCCAGTAAAAACATAGGCTTGGCCAGTCACCTTTCCTTTCTCCTTGTTGCTTCTTCCCTGACCTGGACGGTTACTGCTGGATCCAGAACCACTACTGCCATATCTGTGCCCACCCTGACACCCTGAGGCCTGAGGAGTCAGAAAATCCTGAGGATGGTACTGATGTTGATAAGGCTGAAAGGAAGTAAAAGTATGTGAAATACCCTGTGACTGTTGCGGCCTTGCTTGAGTGTTCTGATAAGAAACAGAACAGGACTGGCTCCTCTGCGGTCCTCCCAGAGAAAGAGGAGATTTCTGTAGACGATTGGGACACACTCTTTCTTCGAATAACCCTGCTGGCCATAAATGAAATATCCTCTATAAGGATTGCCTCTGCCACCTCCTGAAGAACTATTGCTGTTTGAGCTCCTATTGTTTGGAGTATCCTGGGCTGACCATTACCCCTAGTTCCTTCTGGTGGCTTTCTTGTCATTACCTCTCTGCTGGTTCCTGCTAGAATCCAATCCTTCTTTAATAGCCTCTTCCCGCTGAGTAGCCACTGCAATCTCAGGAAGAGTATGGAAAGTCTGAGTATCAATCCTGTTGAAAATATTCCGATTCAGACGACTCTTGAACTTGGCAACTCGGTACTTCCCACTCGTACCCAGTCCAAGAGCTACACTTGCTAACTCAGTAAACTCTATCAGGTACTCATTCACCGTTCTATTACCTTGAATCAACGTCTCAAACTGGTTCACAACCTCATCTTATTGATCCTCATTGGCAATTGGGGCCTTGAAAATCCGCTCAAAATCTTCCCAAGTCAAGCCCACTACATCTTGCATCTGTTCCACTGTCTCCCACCAACGAATAGTACTTCCCGTCAAACGGGTAATAGCAAACACAGCTCAAAACTCAACTGGAGTATCAAAGGCCCGAAAGTGCCTCTCCATCTCACGTAACTAAGCAATTGCTGTGAGAGCTTCTGGCCAACTATCAAACTGCCCTGGCTGGAGACGCATGAACCGTTGGAGATGATCAGTCTGATCCAACTGACGTTCCCTCAAAGCTGGAGGCTGATAGTCTGGATTGCTCATCTGGACGAATGCATGTTGCATTGCCTCAATCAGATGAGTGAAATCCGAATGAGGAGGTTCGGCACCCGGCTGGTGCCTCAGAACTTTTCTTGGAGGTATCCTTATAAGTCTGAAATAATATGCCAAACTGTTAATGCGATAACGATGAATGCTTGTCATAAAATCAACTTCAATCTAATTTAATGGTGATACGTCCGAGCTGTTAAACTCAAAGATCTGATACCAAAAATTTCTGTCACGACCCAAAACCCAGGCCAGTGGCAGAAGGGGAATTTCACAAAGGTGGGAAATTCCTTGATTTATTTGGAAAGTGTCAAAAGTTCTAGTTTTATAAAAAGGTCCATTTAAATAAAATAATCAGAATTTCATCCCGTCAACCACTCTCACAGTTCGTATACACCATAAAATATAGACCGAATAATAATTTAAAAACGTGAAATCAAATATAAATTCAAGCATTATCATCATCCATAACGAAACTCAAAACCCAGAATGACATACATAAGTTCTCAGACGAAATAGAAAGTAGTAATCTTAGTTCAATGCTAGTGCAAAACCCAAACAATCCAAACACCACGATAATAAGCTTCTAGCATTACCAAGATAACGAACTATAGTCCAGATGACCTCTTACTCCTCTTGATCACTAAGATCGCACTGGACACCACCTGAGGAAGAATGTAGAGGGGTGGGCATTTTAGGAAAAATAATTACTCGGTCGAAAATATTTTAGTGATGGAGAATTCCTGCATGGTTAGTTTAGTCTAAAATATACATATATATATAATCCAAACTGGAAATCCATATATATATATATATATATATATATATATATATATATATATATATAAAGCAGTGTAATCAAAACCATTCAATTCATATGCACATGACACAAATCAACCTATACCTATGAGCTCTTATCCTCTTATCTATGGAAACCAAGGATGATGGCACTAGGTATGCCTAATAGCCTGCCTGACACCTAAGCCCATACTCGGAGGGGACACTCGTGCGTCACCTACCAAACCTAGAGGTGCAACCGAATTGCCTACGCCTGCCAAATGGGGAGATAATCAGAAGTAACAAAACTTTGTGCAGATTTACGGACTCTACACCGACGGTGGGGCACGCAGTGCCATACTGTAACCCCACGATGCTAACACGGTGCTCATGTATGATCCTATGACATGTGCAATACAGAACTAAAGTGTGAAAATAATCATGCTCGAGTTTTTTAATAAAATCAGCATACTAGGTTTTATAGGAAAATGGGCAGCATAACGGCCTTATTTTTAATATACCCAAAATAACCTGCACTCAGAAAATTCCCAGAGCAATACAATATGTATACATCATACAATCAATTCCCATCACAGATGTTCAAGAAAACCAAAAGTCACATTTGTTCTCGTATGTTACAGAAAATAAGTTTTATTCGAAAACGATAAAAAACAGGAGTAATTGAGTCCCTACCTCGCTCGAATAGTGATACCATGCTATTGAATCCTCAAGGTATCATTGACGATCGCCCGGAGGGTCGAAAACCAATTTCAAGCCCTCGATCGTCCTCTTGTGAAAAACCAACTTCTCACCGGAGCTTCAATTCTACAAACGGACTTCTTGACTGAATTCCTAGCACCCAAAATAGGTAGGTTAGATATATAACTTGTCCAATTCAGGTCTAGGCCCACACCGGGCTTAGTGGCATGCAAATCGAGGCAAATCTCGA
This sequence comes from Parasponia andersonii, assembly GCA_002914805.1. Classification (NCBI taxonomy): domain Eukaryota; kingdom Viridiplantae; phylum Streptophyta; class Magnoliopsida; order Rosales; family Cannabaceae; genus Trema; species Trema andersonii. The sequence goes on from JXTB01000071.1 coordinate 299,072, forward strand.
CTGTTCAATTTTGATTTGTGTGTTGGTCACCAAACATAGGTAATATATATATCAAACTTCCCTATTTTCTGAGTACAATGCAAAAATAACAACAAAAACACAATCCAACGGCCGGATCAAAAAGTCAACTCAAGCTCAAAATATTCCAAAAATGGCAACTTTTGATTCGGGCATTATGGGATTAAGATATATATACCTTGACAATACTTACGATGAGACGAATCCAACGAGCCTGGTTTGAGGTCGAACGGAGGTCGGAATCATCGCTGGAGGCCAAAAATCCGAAATACTCACTTTGTCTTCTCCGGCAACGGGGGCCTCTCCGACAGCTCCTGGAGGTCAGCGGTGAGCTCAGCACAGTGCTGGCGAGGTCCGCCGGCAGTCCCTGCAGCTGGGCAGTGGCTGGAGGTGGGGCGGCTCCCCTTCGGTGGTGTGCGGCCGAGAGACAGAGAGAGACGAGGGAGAGAACGTCGAGCTGGGATAGAGAGAGAGAGAGAGAGAGAGAGAGAGAGAGAGAGAGAAATGACAGTGCACGTGGCCCTGTTTTATGGGGCAGTGCAATTTTTCAAAAATAATACATAAGTCCCTAATTTTCAAATCTCTATCAATTATGTCCCCCAAAAATTACAATTTAGTCCTTCTGCACAAAATTTTTGTAAATTAATCCTCCCAATATAATATCCGAAAAATGGGTAAAATGTCCAAATTATCCTCCCAAATATCCAGGTTTTTACATCTTTGATCTCTAGTGGGCAAATATATTTTCTTAGTCGTTTTATTGTGATTTTAAATAATCTTTCTATTCGTACACAACTCCATCTAAATCTAGATCTCTACTAGTTTTGGATTTATTATATATTTTTGTTATTTTAATCTATCTAGATCTAAATCTTCGGTGGTTTTCAATGGATCTCATATTGTGTATTCTTGTAATATGACTTTCATTTAGATCTGTACAAATTTGGATAATTTACGTGATGGTATTGGCTCTCTTATGACTTTTTGATTTGAAGCGAGATACACCAATAATAGATATTGAATGAAATGCCATAAGAAACCAATATATGATGTTGTAAAGCTCTATTGAAATGCACAATAATAGTGATCCATAGGAGTCTCCTTATTCTAGGTTGATTTCACAAGGATTATGGTGCACAAAATTTCTCTGAGAACTTTAATCAATTTATTATAGATGTTTACTTTGTAATCGAAAAACTTTTAATGAGTATTGTACTATCTTTCTATTATTAATGAAAGCATTTCATTTTTTTTTAAAAGTTACTTGACATGGCCTATCAAGCTAATGACGCAATGTGCCATGTCATGTCATGTTTTCTTGTATTGCCACGATAATTCATTTGAGCCAAAAATTGCTTAATTTAATTATAGAAGTTTTTCCTAATATAACTATAATTTTTTTTTCTAAATTATTTAAATGTAAGCGAAGACAAACTACTAAGTTATAGTGAACCTTTTGTATTTAGAGTTGAGCTTGGATAACAAAAAAAAAAAAAAGAACAATAAGGGAAAAATATGAATTAAAAGTATTTTAGATAGAAAAAATAATTAAAATTATATATTCAATATATATAGGTTGCCATAGGTATTATTTTTTACCTATGTATATGTATTTTTTTTAACTGTTGGATTATCTAATGGCTATAATGATATGCATGAAAAAACATACATCATTAATGTTATTTCTCTTTCTTATTTTTTACTATAAAAAATGTGTATAATAAATTTTAATTAGCCAAAATGATACCTATGTATAGATAAAAAATATACCTATTGGATTGTACCTATATATGTATATATATTTGACATGCTAACTTGCTGACTTGTGTTGTGTTTAATTTATGAGTCCACCATAACCCATATAATAATAGCAATATTTTGTTGTTCCAAATTAGCTTTTATTTTATTAATTGAGTCTTATCTCTTTTAGATTTTTGCTATTTTTTCAATAATATCTTGTGGTTGTTTAAGTAGATGTGTTATTGTATCAAAACGAAGATAACACAACACAAATTACAAGTCTTAATTAAAATAGGTGTGTTTTTTGAAAAATATAATGCTCCAATCCCAATTTTCTTTTATCTCTTTTTCTCCCACGTCTAAACTTCAGATTATTTAATAAGAAAAGAAGAGAGAAAAATTAAAGAAACAATAAGGATTAGGACTGGCAATTCGTGACACGACATGATAAAATAATTTGAAACCCGCATGAAATTAACAGATTTAGGTTTAACCTAATCATGTTCGTATCTTGTTCGGATTGGAGATATTGACCTGTTTAATTAACAGGTCGTATTCGAGTTAAACATGCCAATACGAAAGTAGTTTATTAAACGGGTTTCATGAGTCGTATTGTGTCAACCTATTTATAAACGGATCGTGTTCGTGTCATAATTTCTTACTTATTTACTAAAAAGAAATTTAGATAGATGACCAATATTTTAAATTTGATTAAGCAGATATCTACTTTTTAAATTTTATAGCTAAATGTTCAAGTATATATATTTTTACACTTAGTAGATATGTTTATCTATCAATTTCAGTTACTGTATTGAAATATACTCGATATATAATTTTTTATGCTTGGTATATAAAATTTTACACTTGGTATATAAACATATATACTGAACCCAAAATTTGGTCATATTTCTATAAGACTATTTATTAAACGAGTCGTATTCGGGTCAATGTCACAGGTCATGTGTCACAGGTTAATATGACTTGTTTAGTAAACGGGTTACATGGGTCAGTTCGTGTCATAATTTCTGACCTGTTTATTAAACGAGTTGTGTTCGGATTGAGATTTATTCGTTATATATTTATATCGACATGATATGAACACGACTCACGAACACAAATTACTAGCCCTAACAAGGATAAATATTTTTTTTTTGGTGAATCTCGACAAAACGAGGAAAAATATATTAAAAGAGAAAGAAAAAAAGAAGACACCAAGACAAAGGAGGACATAAACCTGACTTCTAAGGACAAAAAAAAAAAATCAGCAAAATTGATCATTAGACTTTGTAAAATAATCATCGTAAATAAAAGATGAAATAAAAAATAAGGCAAAATGCTACTAGGTGGACAAACAAATAAGAGAATACGAAAAATTAAAAATCAAATACACAATTACATCACGATAGATACGAAAAATCCATATTAATAATGACTCCATTGTTTACGTGAAACTAATCTCTAGTGAAATTATGGGGAAAAAAATATAATACTTTTAAGAGTCCGGGCCTAACAGGAACAAATATAATTATGGAAAAAAACGTACACAAATAAAGGAGATAGATCATGTCCTGATTATTGAATTTAAAATTACATATTATTCTAAGTCCCTTGTTCTACTTACCATCTTCCCTAAATTTTTAAAAGAAATCAGAAAAAAAAAAAAAAAAAGTGTCTGTTCGTTCAGCTAAGAGCCAAGTGGGTCCACTTCTGCAAACGGACACAATCCATCACATGGGCATGGCTCTACATGCATGTTGTAACCATGTTTTAAATATGAGCCGTTCACATTAGATGACACCTACCCTTAACGCTATTTAGTTTCTACTTTCCACCGCTCAAAGTCAAAGTTTCACGTTTTTATTGATCTAGTATCTACAACTACAACCTAACAAACTCATCTTTTCTTCCCTTATTTTTGGCGCATATTTCGTGTATATTTCCTTATTTAATGTACGCACTGTATCTTTAGACCAAAAGACTAATCTTTTCTTTCTAGTATTTTTCTCTGAAAGTAGTTTTGGTTTTTGGCTAAAGAAATTATTAATTAAGGGAGTGAATATTCATGGCGGGGGAGAGGGAGAGCGAGGTGAAGCTTATAGGAGCATGGCCGAGCCCATTTGTATTGAGGGCTCGGGTCGCCCTCAACCTCAAGCATATCCAGTACGAGTTTCTAGAAGAGACGATCGGAACCAAAAGCGAGCTGCTTCTCAAATCGAACCCGGTCCACAAGAAAATCCCGGTCCTTATTCACGCTGGAAAACCCATCTGCGAGTCCTTGATCATCGTTCAGTACATCGATGAAGTTTGGACCTCATCTGGGCCCTCCATTCTTTCTTCTGATCCTTACGATCGGGCCATTCACCGGTTCTGGGCCGCTTACGTTGATGACAAGGTAAAATAATATAATATAATATCATCATCCTTTTCCTGCTGTTAAAATGGACGGGTCGACCGGTTCAGTCCGTATGAGAGATGAGGGGACCTGGCTTTATGGCCTAGGTGGACTGGGCTTAGGCCAACTCAAAAGCGGGCCACGCAGGCCGGTCCGTCCGGTGCCCCTTTTTTTTTTTCATACGTTTTAAAATAGATTTTTTTAATGGATTTTAATATTTTTTAAAAGACTATATATATGTGATAAAATTTTTATCACATACTTTTATAATTTTTATGAAAAAAATTGAAAGATAACATAACTTAAGTTGGTGAGAAAAAAATTAAATTTGAAAAATATATATTAAGAATTTTAGAAAATAATAGAAAAATGAGAGTAAAAATAGAAAAGAGTCGTTAGTAATAATAGAAGAAAGAGAGGTATTTATTGTATAAAATTTAAATTTTTTTTATTTTTTATTTTTTTAATTAGTAAAAAAAACAATAAGATAGTTGTTGGAGGCTAACAGCTATATCCCATAATGGCCCATGAGGCCATAACATCCAAAAAAAATCTGATATTGATAACAAAAAAAATAAAAAACGGATGGGCAGGATAAAGTCCATACGCCCATAACATAATATAAAAAAAATAAGATTTGATAATGATTTTCAAAAAAAAAAAAAAAAAAACGGATGGTGGGCTGGGCGGGCCCAGAGCGGGCCGGGTTGCGTGCTCAGAATGTTAAGCCCAATCTGACTCTGCGAAAATGGCCGGATTGGGCCTATCTCGACCGAGTTAGGTCAGATCAGTCCGCGGGCTATATGACCAAGCAGCGGGCCACGTCATTGGACGTGGCCCATTTTGACAACTTTATCCTTAGGTACTCTTCGTGTGTGGAAATTTGAGCATAAATGATTTTTTTTTTCATGATTATTTTTTCACCATGAACTCTAGTGATGAAAGTTTCGATATGTCATAATCTCTAATGACCGTTGGTTCGTGAGATATTTGCGGTATTAAGTATCACATGTTGGTAAACATTTTATATATATATATATATAGGTTGCCAATTCAATAGTAATTTTTTTTACCTATATTTAGATTTTTTTTTTTAGTCATGGATCATCGTGATCCAATGACTATAATGAAATGCACGAACAAAAAAAAACGATACACGTGTATCGTTAATGTTTGTTTTTTTTCTTATTTTTTACAATAAAAACATGATTATAATGAAATGCACGAACAAAAAAAACGTGTATCGTTAATGTTTGTTTTTTTTCTTATCTTTTACAATAAAAAAAATATATATGATAAATTTTGGCTAAATTAATACTTATGTATAGGTAAAAAAAAAAAAATATTACAAAAAAAAAATACCTGCATTGGTGCATATATATAAATATATATATATATATATATATATATATATCCACACTGTTGGTATCTAACACCATACAACACGTAATAAATCACATATATCTATTTGTTACTGTTGATTATAATAATAGACCGATCCAACACCATACAACACGTAATAAATCACATAATGTATCTATTTGTTACTGTTGATTATAATAATAGACCGATCCAACTCGAACTCATCTAAAGTATTACTAATATTAAACTAACATTTTATACTATGTTGTGTTGGGCTATATGTTACTCCACCTCTATTAGTTATAGCTTTAAACGTCTTCCTTTAGTATTTTTCTGATTTTTATGACCCTTTCAAAAGATATCACATCCTAAATTATCTTTAGAATGCCATTTTAACCCAAAAGCCTAGATCCTTCCATTTAGTTGTTTTCTCATACTCCTTTCATCGTTTTTTGGCTAAGAAAATTGATGTGATTAAGTTGGTTGAAAATAGTATTTTCAAAAGGTAATGTCTCTGTTTTCATGTGGTTCATTAAGGATTTTATTGGAGATATGCCATTCTAGTGATCCCAATAAGAATTTGTTAGAGATGTATGTCATACTCCTTGTAATAAGATTTTGTTCCTTTCATCACTAAATCGTTTTTTAAATCTTTTTCAGGAAAGAAAAACGTAAATATTGCCGAACAAGTCCTCTTAATTGTTTTGAACTTTTAGCTTCAAAATGAATAGCAAAGGGCCCTAGGGCCTAGGCTATGAAGGATTTTGTTTTTATAGAAATTGGATAATAAAATGTAACTCAATTAAACCCAATTGCCAATTTGTCAACGTATTAAAAGACCCACAAATGGTTCCCAGTTGCCACATGGTCACCAAATACTAATTAAAGCTTCAACGACCATTCATGTTCATCTACCCTGACTAGACATTTAAACTCATTTTATACTTAGTTTTAGCCCTTGTTTATTTATTATTATTTTTCTTAACTTAATCCCCCAATACACATTTCTTTCAAATGAGTCCAGTGGTTCCCAGCCATGAAAGGCATTGCTATGGCCCCAACCGCGGAGGGAAAGAAAGCAGCCGTGGAAGAGACCTTATCAGCTGCGGTGCTCTTAGAGGAAGCCTTTGTTGCATTGGGCAAAGGAAAGCCTTTCTTTGGTGGAGACCATATTGGGTTCGTTGACATTGCATTTGGGAGTCAGTTGGGCTGGATTAAGGTCACAGAGCTAACTAGTGGGCTCAAACTGATTGACCCAGAAAAGACACCCAATTTGGCCCAATGGGCGGATAGGTTCCGTCAAGACCCAGCTGTCAGTGGTGTTATTCCTGATACGCAGAAGCTCGCTGAGTATGCAAAGTCTCTTTTTGCTAAACTTAAAGGAGCTCAGCCCCAAAACTGATGACCTTTTTTTTTTTTTTTTTCCCCCCCTTTCCTTTTAAATTAATGTATTGGACAACATATAGACAATGTCGATTGATATATGGACGTTGTCACGTTGTCCATGAAACTCTGGTTGTGTTATTGTGATTTGAGAAATAAATCTGAGCTGCCCTCAATTTTAGCATTGCTTTTATGATTTTCCTTCTCATTCTTTTATTTTATTATAAGGAGAAGAGAAGTTATAAACTTGAACTTTACTTCCTGCATCTGTCACAATAATGATTTTATTACTATAATATATATTGCCAAATGTTGGCTGACGTTTCTGCGCCAAATTTATAGGGCAATTATGTTTGCATTGAGAACTTGTATACTCGGCAGAGGTGAGCAGAAAATGTAACAATCCGACTAACCGACTAATTAACAAAATTTTATAAATTACAATGGAGGTTTATCTTAATAAAAAGAAATATTGATTATAATGATTTTTATATAGGTTTTTGGCTGGCCCTTGTATGCTGCAATTAAATCCCTAAGTTTAAAATTTTGACAATTAAGTCTTTTTTTTTTGTAAGTAGGTGTTAAAATATTAGATGAAATTGAGCACATTTATGTCATATACAATATTTTCCAAAGGTCTAAATCAATATTTAATGGCATTAGTTGAAATTGAAAAAAAAAAATAACTAAAAATTAAGTATAATTAGCAACATAATATCAAAAAATTTCAAAAATTTAAAACTTTTCTTAAAATTTCATTTTGTATCATTTTCAAACTAATTATTATCAGTGAGATACTAATTTCTTTGCTTAAATATGTTCAATTTTATGAAAATTTTAACATTAACAAACAAAAAAGATTTTAATTACTAAAAAAATAAATCAAGGACTATTTTACTAAATGAGGATCATATATATATATATTTTTTTTTTCACATATTAGCTTGCTAGTAACTACATTTTCTGGAACGTGAAAGGTTTGTCCGAGTCCAAAATTTTAACTCCTAAAGTAAATTATTATTATTTTCTTAAAATATAAAAGAAAAGAAAACAAAAACTTGAAGTAAGTCACTGTCGTTTGAGGTAGTTGTAGAGGCATCTTTATCCGAATCTCTCCCCTCAACGCATGAGCCAACACTACCAGATGGAGATGGATCATGGATTGCGCTAATACGCCGTCGTTTCAACCCAAGCCAGATGGGGAACACGACTGCGTTGGCCTCCATCTCATGATTCTCATCCGACAATAGCGTTGCCAATAATACTTCCAGTTCTATCATTAGTCATTATTTTACTCGTTCCTTTTATTTGTTGCTACTCTACGACAAAGAAAATTACTTTGTTCATTCCGTCACACTCTTAAGTCTCAAACCATCATTAAATAAATAAATAAAACTCTTTTTTTTTCTTCTTTTTTTTTTTCCTTGCAGCATTTATAATCGAGAGTTTTGGCTAACCAAAAGTTTTAAGTCACAGAAGGATGGAGGGAGCAGTCAAAAGAGATCAATGGGGTTACCAAGTGAGTACCTCTTCAGAAGCTTGCATCTCCGCCATAAACGACTACTATCACCAGGTTTGTCTTGTCCCCTTCCTTCTTTTTTTTATTTATTTTTTATTTCTTTTGGGTGTCGTTTTTGCTCTTTGTAGCTTTTGCTATCCATAAATATGAATGGGGCTTTTGGATTTTGGGACCGGAATTTCGAAGGTGTTGACTTATGGGAGAGAGAGGTCTGTGATTTTGAAAGCGACCGTACATGACAAAGACTGCGTTTTGGCCAACATTTTAGTTGCCCATTTCCTTAGCTCCTCTGACCCTTCTCGAGCTCCCTCGCATCTCCATGCCGCCGTATCTCGACTCGTAAGTTCATTTCAATTTCATTTTTCTGGGTTTTTTTTTTTTTTTTTGGTAAAAAAAAGGGCTTATTTGGGTAGTGGGCAAATTTGTTTATGCACAGGAACAAGCTACATCGTACGAGAAAGCAGTTTTCGATGCTGTCAAGAGTTTGGTTTGTGAGAACAGGGACGATGATGTTGCTCTCGAGTCGCATTTCAAAGTAAGCCATCATTTTGCGTATTTGTTATTGAAGTATTTAGTTTTAACTTTTATTGTCATATATTGTGTTCATATCTTTGCTTTACTTTAATAACTCTTTAATGCCAATTGTTGATGTAAACTTGTTTTCTTTAATTTGCAAATCATGTAAAATCCATAAAACTATTTACATGTGCTTATATCCATTATCTAGAATTCGCTGCTTAATTCTTCTATCACTGCCCAGAAGCCTCTCTGGTGAATTAGATGATTATGTCTTAGTAATACATGGTTTTCTTCTGAATTAGCTAAAATATGTCATTTAATGTGTCTGTCATTCTTAAGTCAAGATTCTAGAGATTCGGCGTTATCATTGCCGACTACATGTTCTGGGGGGATCAAGAATTGTGGTAATCCATATACTCTGAGGAAATTGTCGCTATAGTAGGGTCTGGATGAAAATGTTGTCTAGACATTTTAAATTTCGTTTTTTCCACTAGTCGTTGAAAGATGTTTGTAATTTTGTAATAAATTATTCCTGTGAGCTTCTATCTGTCTTTGCTGTGGGTTCACTCCTTCTATTTATCCAAGCTTTGTTCATCTTATGTCTATGTACTTTGCAGCTCTTGAAAGATTTTCCAAAAGATTTGGTCTCTCTAAAAAGAGCCCAAGTGCTCTGCTTCTACATGGGACGACCTGATTTATCCCTGAGTCTTGTTCAGCAGGTTCATTTCTACTCAGAGAACACATGAACTTATTTCTTTTTGCTTAAAAGCTGAACTTTTTGAGGGTTTGTATTTATTTATTTATTTTTTTGGTGGAGCAATTTAGGAGAGAATTCTTCTATTTAGTATTCTATTAGCACCTTATTGCATAACATTAAGCATTGAAAACGTTATGTTAACAGGTTCTCCCTCCAAATGAACAAGAAAGTTACATATATGGTATGCTTGCTTTTCCTTTGTTGGAGCTAGGCCGAATGGCAGATGCTGAAAAAGCTGCGAGAAAGGCATTAGAGATTAACAAACAAGACTGTTGGGCACAACATAATGTGAGTTATATTAATCTATTTTGGTTTTACATTTGTATCTCCTGATTATGTTTAAATCTTATTAACTTTTATACTTTGCTATATTATTTTAATGTACTGTAATTATTACTTCAAACGAGATTAAAAAGACATTCATATATAGCACTTGGTTCCAATTTCTGGATGTGGACCAACGACAATATATTATTTCCCTAGGTCTTGACTAGGATTGGTTTTCTAATGTTTAGATTCTTTTGCAGTTCTGCCATGTTCTTCAGTACGAGTGTCGTTTTAAAGATGCAGTAGAATTCATGGAAGCTTGCTCGTCTTCATGGGGTTCTTTGTCATCATTTATGTATGTGTACTAAATGATTTAAACGAAATATCTTTGTGAGATTAGAACTTTTACTATGTACAGGAGGCTAATTTTACAATCTCAGGATCACGCACAACTGGTGGCATGTAGCAATTTGTTACTTGGAAGGTCATTCACCAATACAAAGAGTTTTAGAGGTCTATGATCAACGTATCTGGAAGGAGTTGGAAAGAGCTGATGCATCAGTTCCAGAGGTATGTCATCTCAAGTATCGTTGTCACAATTGAGTTGTATTTTCTTTTCTGATATAAAAATGAGCAGCTCTTTGTATCTTAATTTTAATCTATTGTCCAATTAGGTTTACTTGAATGCCGTGGGTTTAATATTGCGAATGCATGTTCGTGGTGAACTTGATGTCCTTAAGGACCGTCTGAAGATTTTAGTGAGTTCCCTGACAGATAAAGTGAGTTGCAGAACACGATTCTTATTGATTTTAGTAGTTTATGTGATGTTAGTTACTATTGTTTTAATTTCACTTTATTTTATTTTATTCTTTTGACTCTATCTGTATACACGGCATGATGGTCAGGGTAACTGGTTTATGGAGTGGCACTTTGATGTATTGATTTTATGGGCATTGGCTAATGCTAATGAGCTTTCTAAAGCTGAGGATTTACTCAAAGGGTTAAGATCAAGGTAAGAAGCACCCTCATCTACTTTCTCTTAACTTAATTGTGCATTTGTTAAATGAAATTCTATTTGTTTGTGAAGAGTTTTTAACATGAGTGACAAGAAGAAACAATTGATGCAGAGAGGACTATCGGTTAGTTTGATAAAACTTCCTTTGCCACTTTTTCTGACCTCTTTTTTCTTTATTATTTACTATTTTGGAAATTTATTGCACTTCCATATTACCTCTACAGAGGTTAAGAGCTTCTTTTATATCAGTGTTTCAGTCACATTACACTGCTTCCAGGTCCTCTTCATGCAGGGGTTACAGTATTGCAAATTAAGACCTTTCTGAAACCATTTTTTGTTAATACCTTAAGCATGGACTTTTGCACTAGACTATTAGGTGCGGAGAGAAGATTGGAATCAGGATTTGTTCGGGTTAAATCAGCGTTAGAGAAGGCTAACATGCCTTTGTCATAATTATCCATCTTGGCATGTTAAAACTTATCACTCGTAGGCCAGAACTACTTTCTCAGAAATATTTATTTTCTTTATGTCAGCTAGCAGAAGCCATGTATGAGTATGGGAGGGGTAATGGCAAACAAGCACTGGAATTTCTGGGGCCTAATTTTGACGCTGCTGACTATAAGGTATTGGCATTTGGTTTAGTTCTATCCACGTTGTTCAGGCTGCATTTTCTCATATAGGCCTATCAAAGATTAAAACTTCACCGTTCTGTGCAAGATTATTGGGGCTTCTGATGAGCAAGTTGATGTGTTCAATGAAGTCTGGTACTCAATGTTGTTGAATACCGGACAAGCTTCAAAATGTAAGCCAATTCAATTTTCAATCACCTAGGAATCACATCGCGATTTCTTCTGATTAACATTTGCGATATAGTGATCGAAGTACTTGGAACAAAAATCAAAAAGAGGGAAGGAGTCCCTTTCTTGTGGCGGCTGCTGGTAAACCTCTCGACATATTATATGAGCACTTAGTTAGTGTTTAGTTTTCAGATTCTTCTGGGACCTTTTGTTGGACTTTTCACTGTGAATATCGCACATTAAGTATGTATTTTCACTATTGTTTTGTTCAGGAAAGAGCTTACTCCATTGTTGGTAGTAAAGAAGCTAAAATTGTAGGTGACAGGGCAAAGGTTTTGGAGTCTGCCTATTTCGAATAGCTGGTAAGATCATAGCCAAATTCCCATCTTCGGATAATCACTCCTTTAATGTATGTAACAAATAATGGACAGTTCATATCCACCAGTTTTTTTCATTCTCCTAATAAAATCCTAACTAGTTCAAACTAAAGCGATTCTCATGTGATACACATGCATATATGACATGTCAATTGAAACAACATCATTACTATTATTATTATCATTATTATTATTCCAATGTGTCGTTATTATTATTTCCAATTTGTCAGTGTAGAAAAGTGATACCCATTATTCATTTACGTTGACAAATGCTAAAAGGAGAAAAAGTAAGGTAAATAGGGAAACATAACAGTTAACTCGAAGCAAGAAACAAGCTTTTACTTTTGCTTTTTGAACCGCAAATTCAGATGACTTAGTGGATCAAGCAAATTGTGTGAGAATTGGTCTCTAGTCGGTTCAACAGCCCAATATCAATAATAAAAAGATGTGATTAACATCTTTTTGAGAGTTAAGTCTCATTCTGGTAACTTGACACGTTCGATGGATTCACTCGGGTTTCACGTGGATCGTTCAAGCTATGAGCAATTCAATTCATTCATATTTGACACATCATTAAAAGAAGGTAACTGAGGATTAGCAACCGATCAGTTTGAACACTTTCTTAATAGAAAATGAGAATTATTATTTGTTATCTCCCTTTCTATCCCTTTGTCATTAAAAATAATAGTAATAAAAAAAAAATTGAGGTCATCGTTGGAACTGAAAAGGACTTAATCCATTAAACATGAGATAGGAATCCGTAACATGCGAGAGATTTCTAACCAAAACAGGTCAGTTTCAATCAATTTGTTTTGGAGGGATTTCTATTCGAGTTTCCTCAATCTATATTGTTTGAATTTTGAAAGGCATGGTAAAAGGTCAAAAAGCCCAAAACGACACCTAACCTATAAAAGAAAAATCACTGCCATTGGAAAGTTGTCAAGAGATTATATTAACATGTCTGTACTAATACGTATCCGTCCAAAAACAATTCCCTGACACAATGGTCCAGTCATCAGTCAAACCCCACACACTTGCACGTTGACCCCAGCCCCACCAACCAATCAAAATCAAATCAACCCTTTGCCACGTCACCACTACCCCCCAGCAACATTCGAGTTCGACCCTGGGAGGGCCCCACGTGCACGGGTCCTGATCTGCCTCAGCTCCTCCAAAACCTCCTTCGAATCCGGACGGTCGTCCTTATCCGCCGCCACGCACCGGAACGCCAGCTCAGCAACCGCCTCGACGCCGTCGACAGCGTCAACGTCGACCGCCAGAACCGGGTCAATAACTTGACGGAGCTGACCCATATGGATCTTGGACACAACCAAATCGGCCAGAGCCACTTCCCTCTTGTCCCTGCTCTGATCCACCGCTTTCATCCCCGTTATCAGCTCCAGTAAAACGACTCCGAAGCTGTACACGTCACTCTTCTCCGTCAACCGGAACGACCGGTGATAATCCGGGTCCAAATAACCCGGAGTCCCCTGTGGCCCGGTCCAGACAAACCCGGATGACGAGGATGAGTTTTCCGGGAGTACCAGAAGCCTCGAGAGCCCGAAGTCTCCAACCTTGATTCTCATATCTTTCTCCACAAAAATATTTGATGACGTAATGTCTCTGTGGACGACTGGGGGTACCACTGAAAAGTGTAGATACTCCATAGCCATGGCCGTTTGTAAAGCTATGTCGATCCTCACCCGCCATGTTAAAGACCCTTTTCGGTACAAGCTCTTCGGGCCGTGGAGATGGTCACCGAGAGTCCCATTAGGGACATAATCGTAAATCAGAAGAAGCCCTCTCGGGTCGGAGCAGTATCCATGGAGCTTGACTAGATTCGGGTGATCAATGGAGGAAAGGATCAGTATCTCGTTACAGAAGGACTTGGTCGAGAAGGCCCGGCCGGCTGAGGCGGTCTGGTTGTGCTTGTGGAGATATTTCACGGCGACGATCCGGGTGTCGTAGAGCTGACCCAGATAGACCGACCCGAACCCGCCGTCCCCGATTTTCCGTTTCGGGTCGAACCGGTTCGTCGAGGCTTCGAGCTCTTCGTAGGTGTAAACTGGGGGGAGGAGACTAGCTGAGCTGTGGCGATGGAGGAACAGAGTAGTCGGATCCTCCCCTGTTTCCGACGATTTGAACCGCTTGGACCGGAAAATGGCTAAACCAATCAGAGTGAAGAGCAGAACACAAGCTACAGCGAAAACAGAGCTCAAAATGGCGATTCGGTTCGGGTTGTCTTCGCTAATCCACGGCGGTGAGAACCGAGCTCGAGATCGAAAACAGACGAACTGCTTATTCGGGTCCGAAGCATTGAATCCGCAGACTCCATCTTTGGTACGGCAAGCTCTGCAACTCGAGAAGTAAGCATCTTGAGCTTCGTCCCACTCGAGCTCTATCCCCCATTTCAAGAAACTATCAAGATAATCCAAAACATCACCATGGCAGCCCTGTTCGGAGATTCGATGGTGAACCGATCCACAGTCGTGAAGCAGCCGAGCCGGGTTTTTGATGAGCTTACATTCCCAAGGACAATGGCTACAGTTAGGGAGAACCGGAGCGGGGCAAGGCTTGAGAAAAGAGAGCCGGGAACAAGAAGCGTCGGAGACCCGAAACGGCGACCCGGAGAGGTTAATGGATCGGTGTGGGATCGAGAGAAAGTGAAGAGAAGAAGAGCAATTTTGTTGACCAGATTCTTGAGTTGCGTTAATGGAGGAAGGGTGAGGGGAGAGAAGGAGAGAAGAGGAGTTGGGTTCGTAGCGGAGGACCGAGAAAGAGAGGTCGTTAATGGAGATGAGAGAGTGAGGAGTCGTACACTTGACCTGGAAAAAAGGGTGACCACAACCTGGTGATGAAGAGAACGGGAATGGAGGAGCTGAACTGAACGGAGGGCAAGGAGAGGAAGATCTCAAGGCCTCTGGCTTCGAAGAACAAGCAGTTTGAGCTGTGGAAAGTGGAGAAAGAGAAGAACAGAGTAGCAGCAGGACAAGGGCAACAATGGCAAAGTGAGACATTGATGGAAAAAAAAAACGACAACGCGCTATTTGTGTTGTATAATTCTATGAAATCGTACAAGAAGTTGAGAGATGGAGATCTAAGAGTAAACCCATCTGGGCAAATCTGATCTCGAACCTTGGAGTTGAGATTTCGTGCCTAACTAAGCTCCTGGAGTTGCGCAGAGAAGAGTGAGTGAGATAAAGGACCTCGTGGTTAGGGAATGGAGTTGGGGAACTAAAGAAGGGGTCACGTGAAGTGAGTTGGAGTGAAGACAAGAAAAGTAGAAAAACCTCAGAAAGTGAAGTGGGGCCCTGTTATAGCTTATCTACCTCAAGTGGCCCTGCTTTTCACTGTGTTTGACAGTTTGTGTGAGAATGGTTGCCATTGGTTTCATCGTCGTTCAACTTTCTTCTTTTTTTTTTTTTTTTTTTCTTTCTAAGCCTTTATTTCGAAAAAGCTATGCCTTAGTTTGACTTGGATTGAGAAACTTTGGTCTCTCTGTCTAGTAGTGAAGGTGGGTAAATCTATGGAAGATTTGTTTTCCATGGGCAGTCAAGAATTTGAAAAGATTATCTTAGAAATAGGCAAAGAAGGTTTACTTGGTGCCACAAATTTCACGAGATATCATTCACAGGATTCAAAAGGTATAAGTTAGTTTAGTACAAGTGTGCAATCAAGAGCTTCAAAAAAAAAGTACTAAAATTTTATTAAAAAAAATAATGATTAATCTTATTTCTAGTCTCGCACTTGGGCCGTTTTGGTCCCAATTTAGTATACGAATCTTCAAGTGTCGTCTTATAGCTATATATATATATATATATATATATATATATGTTATTCTAACCATGTATTCTCTTCTGATTCTTGATCTATAATATGATAGTCGTCTAGAGAAAATATAGATCATAGACCAAATATGAGACAGTTTAAGAAAGGAACATACTCGGGATTAATACGAAGGAAGAATTGCAGTTTTTAATCTTTATTTCTACTTATCCATAAAGTATAATAGTATAGCTTTTGCAAGCTATTTGGATCATTAGTAGAAGAATTACGATAAGCCATGAGTTAATCGACTATAGGATGTGAATATGGAGTTTATGACATATTACGTGGTGTGTGGAGATTTTATAGTGATGCAGGGCTATAAAGATTATTAAATTCCAAAACTCAAACCAAGTACTACTGTACTAGCATCCACGTTCTTTTTTGGCTGGAAAGTGGTGGCATCCACGTTGCCCATCGAAGAAAAAAAAAATGAAAGTGTTGTTTGCTGAACGAAATGTTATGGATATATCATATAATTTTTGATAAAGAGACTTCTAAATTTCGTCATAACATGATAAAACGATTTAAAATTTACACGAGTAGTTGAATTTGTTTAATATAAAATTAATTTAAATTAACATGATTAAATAATTTTTTTATAAATTATATTAAATAATTATTTTTTAAAAAAAATATTTTTTCATGAATTTTTTGTAGATAAAATAAAAAACATAAAATAAATGAACTAATTTTTCTTATTATAATAAAATTTAATTAAAAATATTAAATAAATTAATAATTATTATATTTATATATTTTTTAATCCATTAATTTACACTTTATTTTTATTAAATAAATAACACATAAATTAACTAACCTGTTAACAACATAATTTAATTAGATTAAATAGGACGAAACACACCACGTGTATCGCCCGCCCTAATTATGCATTTGATCGAGGACTTATTAAACTATGTCGTTTTCTCAGCCAAAAATAATAATAATTTCGTTTTGTCAAAATAGGCGGACGTAGTGCTATGTAGGGTTGCAGGGGACAAGTCTGTGAGTCAAATATATTATATATAAGTTTTCTTGAGCACCCCATCCACTGTTGACAGTCTCAGTCTTCTGTGCTGTAGTGACTGGTGGAAGCTTTTGCGAGTTTTCTCTTTTCTGACAACACAGATTGTTCCTTTTTTAATTCATTAGGTAACCTAACTTCTTATTCCTTAATAATGACAAGAAATAATGGGAAAAACCCACGTTGGTGTGATTTATTATTACTACCATTTACTCATGCATCACAGCTTTTGAATCATTTCGGAACTTTCGAGTAATACAAGTATATAACTTTTACATTTAACTCAGGCCCATCACGGCCCACTATCAATGGCTAAACTAAAAAGGCCGAAATTTTTATGGATGTCCACTTTTTTCACTTTATTTTGGTAAATATCCATTTTTCCTTTTTATAGCTAAATGATTAGGTTTATATATTTTTTTGCACTTGGTATATACACCAATTTTAGTTTACGTACCGAATATATAAATTTTTATATAAAGTGCATAACATTTTACACATGGCATATATGCTGATATGCTAATTCTTTTGTTATAACATTTGAAAAATGAATATTTACTTAAAATGGACCCTAAATTTAGTCATTTTTCTATATGTCTTAAGAAATAAGAGCTTTTTAGCCAGATAACCGAATTTTGGATCATAGTTTGCAAAATGACCATTTTTCAAACATTGTTGAAAAATTACCAAAATTTAAAAATTATTTAAAAAATAGCTATTTTTCATATTTAGTATATCAAAATACATTGATTTATTTTTCAGAAAATTGATTTACTTTTTAAAAAATAGATCAACTAAAAAGGTCATTTATTAAAATAAAATATAAAACGGTCATTTATTCAATAAGTGTAAAAAATGATCATTTATGAAATTGATCTTTTAAAAATGTCATTTCCTATAAATACTCAAGAAAAGAAGGGCGAGATAGGTATACTTCCTTTTTAAGGCCCATAATTTAGTTTATGACAACGACTCACTAATTATAAGAATATGTTCAGGCCTATGACCCGTTGAAATTTTACTACCAGAATTACCCTCAAGAAGCCCAGAACTACGAAGCCCATTTTTTTTCGCGGTTTTCCTCACTTCTCCCTTTTCTCTGCCACTTTCTTGCATTTTCTCTCTCCTCCAAAATTTTCTCGCTCACTTTCTTTTATCTCAAGCGAAAACATCTCTATGATTTTACTCACGATTTCAATACTCAATTTTACTCACTATTTTAGTATCAAAAGAAAAAATCGATCAAAAACTCCAATATAAATATACATTCCAAGAAATTTAAAACTCAGAATCTCAAATCGATCCATAAATAAGATGTCCATTGACAAAATCTTCAATTCACAAGGATCAAATCCTAGGGTAGATTATCGAAAGGTACATTCTTCCACTTTACTAGCCATATATATATATATATACATGCATATATTTATATATAAATATATGTGTGTATATTAGTGTGTGTATTTTGATGTGCATACATATTCGATTCAATATCAGCCTGTGAAATTTTATTCATCATATGTTTATATATAATCCTCCGATACTTTATATATATTGGGATTCTTTGATTTATGCTCAATATATGAATTTGGGAAAATGGTTCATAGATTTTAGGGTTCATAATTTGGGTATGTTATTTTGTTGATGAATTTATGAATATATTACAAACTCTAATATTGCATTTTTGAGTTTGCGTCTGTGTGAACTTGGATAATAGATTTTAGGGTTCATGTAATTTTCATGATTTTTTGAAATCTGTTTGGTAAATGAACTTGACAATGTAGTTCATAGATTACTATTTGGATATATGGATTCTTATTATATTCATGAATATCAAATATTTGATGAAATGCCGTATAAGAATATTGTACCAATCAGAGTTTATTTAGGGTATATGGTTCATAGATTTTAGGGTTCATGTAATTTTCGTGATTCTTTGAAATATGTTTAGTAAATAAACTTGGCTATTTGGTCCATAGATTACTGTTTTGAATATATAGATTCTTATTATCTTCATGAATATCAAATATTTGATAAAATGCCAAAAAGGAATATTATACCGATCAGAGTTTATTTAAGATATATGGTTCCTAGAGTTCAGAGTTTATGTAAGATATATGGTTCATAGAGTTTAAAGTTCATACGTAATTTGGTACATAGTTCATGTTAGTAAGTGCATTATAGTTCTTGTATGTGTGAATTTTCACTTTTTATTGAATCAGATTAGAGGTAATTAAAGTTTTTTTTTAAGTTATAAGAGTTATTTATAGTTTAAAACTAATTTAATTTGGTATATAAATTTGCATTGTGGTATATTAATTCAAAAAAGCATAACAGTCTTATCTAGTTGCATCTCCATTAACTTCGTAAACTTATTCATAAGTTTTTTCTTCTATGTTATTTTTGGCATATAGATCCTGCTTCTTATTAAAAAAAATTTCTGGTATATATCTGTATTTAGAGATTGCAACTGATTCATTTCAAGATAGTTCATGGTGTATTTTCTTTGTTTATAACCAGTAAATTATACTATAAATCTACCTTGATGTAGATTTTAGATTTATTATTATTTAGGTCTATATAATGACACATGAAATTTCCATCAATTTCAATGTTTGGTTTATAAGTTTATATATTTCGTTCATAAGTTTTTTTTTCTGTGTTATTTTTGGTATATAGATCTTGTTTCTTATTCAAAAATTTTCTGGTACATATCAAAATTTAGAGGTTGCAACTGATTCATTTCAAAATAGTCCATAGTGTATTTTCTTTGTTTATAACTAGTAAATTATATTATAAATCTACCTTGATGTAGATTTTAGATCTATTATTGTTTAGATTCGTTATGTAGCTCTGTAGTTAAATTGATTTTCTTGTTTATAAAATATTGTGTTTATTTCATGAATTTTCGTCTTCATTTAACAAATTTATATATTAAGTACTTATTGGCATACTTTTAATTACTGTTTAGTATATGAACTTGGGTATTCGGTATATGAATTTAGGTAACTGTTTGGTTCATGACTTTTGCATATTGATTCATGTATTTTTCAGTATTTGTTTAATTTATATTTGGTTAATATGTCTATATGTTTTATTCATAACCTTATGTGTTTGGTTCATATTTTTGCAGATTTCCAATCAAAATAGAGTACATTGTACCGGAAACTGAGTGAGATGAACCAAAGAAAATTCAAATGAATTATTTCAAGATATATATACTACAACTCATCCATGATAAGATGAGTATACATGCTTTGGATATTATATCAATGTGAGAGTAAGAAGAACCATCCCACAACTTGTTCACCATTTACTTTTGTGATTGTTACCATGCCCCAATAGCGATGAAGTATAGTTCAAGATTAATAGACTCAAATTCATATTTGGTCTGAAGGAGTATACATCAACTATGGGGATGAAGACCAAAAAACATAATCTATAAGATATAGGAGGTTTCGGAAAATTTTTCTTCCTTGGAAAAAAAAAAGTAAATAAGCAAGAGATTAGAGAAAAATTTCAATCATATGATGGGAAGAATGATAAGATGATGATAAAGCTTTGCAAGCTATACATACTTTCGGATTTCTTGATTGGAGATCAACAAGAACTGATTAAAATAGAATATGTTGATATGGTAGACATAGATTGGATGTAAAAGGACTACCACTAGGGAAGAATCTCAATAGAAAAAACAATAGAGTACATCAAGTCTGCACCTAGCAAGCACTATCTCTCTCAGTACCCCTTTTATGGATATCTAGTTGCTATTCAAATTTAGGGTTATGAGATACAAATAAACATGGGTATATATGTCGAGTCAAGAGGACATTTGTATCCAAGAATCACAAATTGGAATTCAACCAAACAACCAAATTTTGATGAGCTGTTTGAAAATATTTTCCAAGACCCTGATGTAAGTAACAGATTCATAATTTTTACATAGTGACTAATGTTTTTTTTTTTTTGTTTTGTTAATCAAATTCGTATTTCTCTTTCTAAGTAGATCATGATTTTTTTATAACCTTGAAGTATTTCCTTGCTTGATATTAAACTATTTCCAGGACTCTAATGTAAGTGACTGGTTTGTGTTTTCATGAATTTTAAACTGATTCATAATATTCGTATACTTTTTGGATTAAAATGCTAATAGTTGATAATGTTAATATTTTAGTACATGAGAATTATATAATAGTTCATAGGTTTTTTTTATTGGTACATAGATTTTATAATTGTGATTAAAATGAATATACAAGTTCGTAATTTTTTATTCTTATTGATATAGTTCACTTCAAGAGATTCATTTGATTATTTCAGACTACCTACCTTGAAATATTATATAATCCCGATGAGCTGAAGAAGGAGTATATATTAGAATTTAGAGAAGAAGAACATGGCGAACCATCTTCTACTGAAGAAACACCAAAGCTTCTTCAGCTAGGGAACATAATCGGGCAGAACATGTAGATCATCAAGGAAAACAAAGAAATGAAGTAGCAGATGGCCTTGCTAGAGAGAATGGTTGCTAAGATACATGCAAAGCTTTTCCCTGAACAATATGCACTTAGTCCGAGCAATGTAGCAGGAGCAGCTAACAAAGGAACACAAGAGACTGCTGAGAAGGAGAAAGTTGTTAACAAAAAGCTGAGCATGAGGAGACTGTTGCACAATAGGACTATAGTGTAGTTCAGGTAAATAATCAAAACATTTGTTTGCTTTATTAATTTTGTATTTTGGTTCATTTAATGAATGACTTTTTTTTGGATGTAAAGGAGGTCATTCAGGAGTTGAATATTGATGAAATATAAGCAGAATAACAACAAAAGAATGACATACTTGAAAAGGTAGTTTCTTAATATCTCAGTATAGTTCATGATTTTTGTACTTGGTTCATGAAATCATACATGTAGTTCATGATATTATATATATGATTCACGAGCTTAACATTACTATATCTTTATGCTTGTTTATAAATATGCAGAACTTGGGGAGCAGTAGCAGCGAGCGAGCTAAAAAGGCTGACAAAGAAAAAGCTATTATGATTGATGAGGTTCATACAACATAATTAAATGCATTTATTTTGGTTAACTTTACATTCAAAGCATTTTTGTGATACTTTAGATTGGGGAGAAAAACACAATAAATAAAGAGGATGAGATAAGAAACCAAGAAAAGGAGAAGGAAGACAAAAACAAAGAAGAAAAATAGATGTATCAAGATAAGGTATCTAGAATTATTAACAGGTTTTGATTATACTTGGTTCATGACATTTTCTGATTGGTTCATAGAATTATTAACTTAGTATATGTTATAATATACCGAGAAGAAAAATCATTTCATTGGGAATAATGTATTATAATTAGAAAACCAAGTTCATATATAAATAAGCATCAAATCTGAATATGCAGATACTGGATAGTGGCAATAACAACAATAACAAAATCAAGGAGCCACATACTGTAGAAATAGACCAAGGAGAGAAAAACTTGGATTCAGAACTAGTATATTAATTAACCATTTATACTATAAATATTTAGATACACAGTATTCTGTAATTTTAACTTAACTAAAATGAGTTCATCAATGAGATATATTTGGTTCATAACATTTTCAAAATGGTACATAGCTTTTTATATGTGGTGCATCAATTTGAATTCTAATAAATATGACAAAAGATTTTAAAAGACAATAATCTTTAGTTCAGTAATTTTTAGATTTTAAAGTTATATAGCTAATTTTGATCCTTCATTTATTTGTATAACTATGAACTCAAAAGTAATTTAAGATTTTCCAACAATTTATGCTTGATTCATTACTCTTCTTGTTTGGTACTTCGGTTTTTTTATTCTTGATACATGTAATAATATACAAAGAACATCAACCCAACATAAATAAGGATAAAAACTGGTTTTGACTTTTTCTGTTTGGTTCATAAAATATTTAACTTGGTATATGTGATAATTTACTGAGTAGAAAATTGATTTTGTTTGACATTATATATCATATTGATTCATCATATTGGTTTATATGACCAGGTCAATGAAGAAAAAGTTGAACTAGCAGTAGCACAAGTAGCAGAGAAGAAAAAGAATAATAAACAGCTTAAAGCAAATATAAATATTCTTTATTGCAAAATAAAGCAATTCTAAAAGCATCATATACTTATATACTAAATATAAGAATTGATTTTATTTTACAGGAGGCTATTAAGACCAAAATAACTACTTATGAATCTAGAAAGTCTTTACAAATAAAAAAGGAACAAACTAAAGGGGGACAAGCAGCTACTGAACTAAAACAGAAAAGAACAAAAGCACCAGCAAAGAGAGTTCTTCAAAAAGAAGCAACTGAGGAGGAGGCAAAGAAGGCGAAGTTGGATTTGCCTAACATAAAGACATGTGCATCTAAGCCCACAGACAAGAAATAAATAGTTGTTTCTGTTGGGAATGCCCTAGAAAGCAGTTTCTTTGTTTGGCATTTTAAACAATGTTTATTGGATTTAAGTGTTATCTATTTGTTATTAATAAATTCTATATTATGTCCCAAGAATATACATGTGATGTTTATATTTTCTATTATGTAAATATCTAAAAGTTTCCATGACTAATAATGAGTAATAAATAATTGTTCATGTGAAGTGTTCATATGTGGGAAACTAAATTATTTATTTCATTATGTCTAAATTAAAAGTTCATATTCTACAAATAAAGATGGAATACTTTATTTTGCTATAGAATGTAGTGTTGTCTATTTCAACGGGATTGATGAAGTCTCCAATCATCGAAGTGTTTGACTTCAGATAGAAATACTAGTGCGTTATAAGAAAGTTATAAGTGTGTTGAACTGGACTAAGTGAAAATAGAATTTAAGGTTAAGTGTCGTAACTCAATATTCTATCTTTCACTAATCTAGCACTATTGCAAAATTACCTTAATCCTAGTGATTGTCGGACTTGCTTTCATAAGTTTTATCTTTTTGACTTACTAAAGGACTAGTTCCGATTATATGGTTCGAACTCCGGTATCTTGGAAGATAAGATTTGTGAATTGACGAGAACGTCTTTCATAATTTGGAACCATGCATATAATGTCACTTTGAGTTTTTTCAAGGAGTTGGATAATAAAAAAGCAGGCGCCAGTATTCACTTTGTGAATTTGACTGTGTTTGTATGGGCAGTTACAAACACCGTAGTCAATTATTATCTATTAGGTGAAAAATGGCAACTCAAAAATAAATATATTCTAGAGGGTAATACGATAATTTTACCTTACTAGTACGATATTGCATCGGGGGTATATCTGCAGGTATAGTATATGTTAAATGGATCAAGTTAATTAAAATATTAATTAGCTTCACAGAAAATAGATGACATTTAGTCTAAGAGTACAATATTTGGCCTATAGTGAAGTGCCTCAATATTAATGGACATGGCCCAGTCATAATTAAGAGTTAATTATGATTATGGGTAGTTGACCCATTGGAGCTTAGACTATCTAGATCCATAAGGTCCCTTGTCTAGCTCACACATAGTCCAATAACTAATTGAATGATCAGTTGAGCCCAATAAGTACATTGGGGTTTACATCTCTTTAAATACTTAAGAGAAAAGTTCTCCTAGGTAACTCTAAGGGTGGTACACGCTATTCATGCACAGTAACTGTGTATTTTTGTGTGATAGAGAGAAAAAGAGAGAGTGGGAGAGATAAACCACTACGGGAGAAGTCCTATGTTCGTTTATGGCCGCTAAGGGAGAGATACCCATAGTCGTAGACATGCACTCAAGGAGAAGGAAGATCATCTTCCGGATCATTCGCTCATCTCTCGTAGGGAATCAAGAAGGTGCCCACATACCAGATCATTCAACGGGCTCTAGAGAATAGATGTGAAGGCTCAATAGTTGTGAAGCGCTTCCAAGTTTTAACTAAACCAAGATCCATGAATTGATTTATCTTAGATCAACGATCCTACGTTTTTGTTTTGTAAAATTTCAAAAAAATTTTTAAAATACCTATTCCACTGCGTTCTTGATTTGTTTACAAAACTGCGGAAATCGTTTTTGGAAAAATCGTTTTTCGAAATTTATTGATTCAGGATTTCCAACAGTTTGATCGTTATAGATTTAAAAACTAGTCTAATAGTTTATGTTCCTAGTACAAGTTTATGTTTCTAGCTGGCAGCTAAAAAGAAAAGTTAATAGTTTCTGTTTCTAGTTTATGTTTCTGGTTTATTGTACTAGTTTATAGTTTATGGTACATTTTTTTATTTAAATAAATCTTATTTACATAATTTTAGATAAAAATGAATATATGTTTGACATGTTTACTGCATTTGGTGTTATTGTGACGGTTCATATAGAAAACTGTTTGATTCTACTATTGTTACTAAAGTATTTAATCTTTTGGTACATAAGATGTATATATGTTATGAATTACGTATTAAAACTGATGAACTATAAAGGTAAAATAATGTACCAATTTAAACAACATTTGAAAATACTAGTACATTTTGAAAGGTATATGACTTCATATACCAAATATAGAAAATCATGTACCTAGTAAAAAAATCTATATACCAAATATTGAAATATCACACAATAAAGTACAAAATATATGGGTAAGTCAGATGTATTTATGCTTCAACAAAACATTGTAACATTGTATTTGCTATGCCTGTGCTAATTATTTGTCTATGAATCATTGATACAGGAGATGAATGTCAACGGGAAGAGAAAAATTAAACCAGGAGTAGGCGAGAAATCTTCGTACACAATCAAATTTGGATCAGTAGAAGGACAACCTTTGAGAGAAAAAAGAGCAAAATTGGAGAGTCCAATAGTAACTCTAGAATCTCAACTGAGCTTTGACCTCAGTTTAGGGCCTTTGCCGATAACTCCATTAAGACACATACCACTGAATTTAGGAAAGGTAACATTCAAACACCAGCTATTCACATTGGACTTGGATAAAAAAAAAAATCAATGAAAATATTGGTAGACAACTTTAAGGATTGGATAAAAAGGGATTTGAACAATAGAATGGGACAAGAATCTTTAAAAAATGAATGGCATAGATATTTTTAGTTGAAAGTGAAAATAATAACAAATTTCTTTGATAGGAAATATGATACTCAAGACAACCTACCAAGGCCACCAGATCTTGGAGTAGATGAAGCAAAAACCAAGTCCTGGTTTTGTAGCATTTAGAAGCAAGTAGAAATGATTAGCAGCTACGAAAGTTTATAATTATTTGGTATATATGTTAGGTCCCTAAAGATTAAATACGGGTATATAATTTTTATTGAATGGTACATAAAGATTACTGTGTGGTACATAGTTTACTGAACTAGGTATATAAGATAAAAGAATCAAAATTTGACGTGGACTTTTTGAATTTGTTAGCAAATTAATGTCATTTTCAACTATCTACAGAAATTACTTCATGAAATTATTTGTTTACTTCATAAATTTGTATGTTCGGTTCATAGATATTTATTTTTATCAATTGTACACATTCTTCAAGTTCACACATTCATGAGCTCGAGTGCACATTTCTGTAATATCTAATTTTGTAAGTTATATGAATTTTGGAATCTAGTATGTATCTAGAATGCAAATCTTAGTATCTGGTATATAAACTTGGGAATCTGATTGGTAGGTATTGTATTTGGATATGTGGTATATGAATTTGACAATCTGGTATATGTATTTGGGTATCTGGTTTATGAATTTAGGAATCTAGCTTATTTATTTCTATTTTGGCATATGAATTGCTAAAAAGGAGTATCTATGGCTGCTTCTAATATATGTTGAATGTACCAATTGTATAATAGGTCACAATACTATTGATTTTGTTTATCAATATTGTATAGTTATAAATGACAACTTGTTACAATGTTGTTTGGTTGATAACTTTATATCTATAGCTCAAAGTTTTGTGAGTGTTGTTGTTGAATAATGATATGGGTTTATAAATTTGTACAGTATATCAATGTCATTTTCTACTATTTGCCGAAAAAGATTCGATACAATGCCAACTTGTTCACAAAAAGATCAACCACTCTAGATGCCATTTGTGACAACTATATTAAGAAGGCATGGACAGAATATATTGATGATGAAAGAAAAGAAATATTTACTTGGGACAAGAAACCTCAATCCTTTCTAGTAAAATGTGTCAATGGAAATGATATGGTAATGGGTAGAAAGTTGTCCGAAGTAGATTACGTCTATATATTCGTCTTCATGGAAGAATTTAAACATTAGGTGTTTGCTGAAATAGACTTGATAGAACAAAAAAAAATGTCTAGGACAGCATAGCATCACCAGTACATCAAAACAAGGTAAGAGAAGTACTTACTATCTACACAATTATGATCCTATTTCTCTTGGAAGCCATAATATTTTATCAAAAGAGAAAAGAGATCAACAAGGGAGACTTCGCTTTGCACTTTATAAAAGATATTGAAGTATAACAAAATGGATAAGATAACTCTACAAAATCAATATTAGTACATAGGAAATTAGTTGTGGTACATAAACTTTAATACGAAGAATATGACTTAAAAACTTAATTTGA
The DNA here is from genome assembly GCA_002914805.1 of Parasponia andersonii. NCBI lineage: Eukaryota > Viridiplantae > Streptophyta > Magnoliopsida > Rosales > Cannabaceae > Trema > Trema andersonii. The sequence continues at coordinate 326,641 of JXTB01000071.1, forward strand.
TAATTTAGTCTAGTGCATAATAATTTGAACGCGGTATATAGTTTATAATGCTTAGAATATAACTTGTAAAAATTGACAATTTCTTTGATGAATACAGGAGTGACTGTGGGATATTTGTAATCAAGAGAGCAAAGGTATTGATGATGGATATTGATGTAAAGGAAATTACACAAGATAAAATGGCATTTTTTCAACAAAAAATTATAGTTTAACTTTATCATTGGGTGAATAATAAGACAAAAATAAGATAAACAAGTAATACGGAAATAGAAATATGACTTGGATTATTGTACCGAACAAAAGTATGAAAGTGATATGGAAAATATTGTCTTCTTTCGGTTTAGGAAAAATAGTATAATATTTTAATTTTTATGATTTGACAAGTATTATTATACTAAATACTTTTAATTTTGAATGTATTGAATACTAAAAAATTTTCTCCGTACTTCTAAACTATTACTTACTTACTTCGGGTTATTTACTTTGTAGTGTACACTTGAGTAATCTAAACTATTAAGAAATGATAATATTTTTTCTTCATGGATTTTACGAATTGAAACTCAATATATACATTCAAAATACCATAATATATATAAATTAGTCATTATTATTCATATAATTTAAACAAGGTATATATATATATATAAAATGGTATATAATTTAATATACCATGACAAAAGTTTAATATACCAAGAACAAATATTCACGTACCTTGAAATGAGAATAGAGAAACAAAATAACAAAAATATCGAATATCTAAGTTAAGAAACCTGTTATATAACATCATATACCATGACAAATATTCCATATACCAACAATTAATGTATCTGAAAGTTTAGGTATAAGAGCTAAAAATAAAATAACACGATCCTATACTTAAAGTAATAAATCTGAAATATAGCTCCATATACCATGACGAAAAATTGAATGTGTAAGAGCAAATGGAAAGAATAGAAATATCGACTATTTCAATGTAATGAATTTGAATCTGGTACATAACTTCATATGCCATGGAAAAATATCTATATACCATGACCAAAATTTCATGTATCAACATATGGAAGAAAAAAAAATCCTCCGTTTGATAATAATGTTGGGATTTTGCTCCGAAAAAGCAGATTTCTAATTTTACCCTTTTAAGTATAAACAACTTTCTCTTATATGCAGTTATGATATTTGCTAGATTAAACTATCTTAGTTGAATAATTTATTCATCTAAAAAAGATTTCATGACTTTATATGTGTATAAAGAAACAAACATGTTTAAGTGTTAATTATTGGAAGACTTGTTTCTTTATCTAAGTCTAAATGAAGAAGTTTACAATCTGTAAATAAAGATGGAATACTTTATTTACTATAAGTTGTAGTATTTGTCTATCTCAATGGGAATGATGTGTCTGAAATCATTAAAGTATCTGACTTCTGATAGAAATACTAATACAACATAAATAAGTTATGTGTATTGAATTAGACCAGGTAATATAAAGAACTGGAGTGTCGTAACTTAATTCTTATATTATCATAAAGTAGCTCTTAGCATATAGATCTTAATTCTTGATGTTTGAATGGACTTATTTTCATGGGTTATAACTTTTTTATTTGTTAAAAGACTAACTTCTTTGAAATTAGAGGTGAACTCTGGCATATTGGAGGTTATGACTTATGAATTGGTAGGAATACCAAATAGTTAAGGACACTGTACATTAATGCTACTTTAGGTTCTTTCAAGATTCATGGAATAATTAAATCTAAGATCTTAGTATTCACTTTGTGAATTGGTTGATAATTTTATCTAAATAGTCATTGAGAACAAAATTATTGACAACATTATTCCTTGGTAGAAAAATGATAACTTAAAGGTAGATAGGTGTTGGAGGTATGGTAATTTTATCTATCCAACTACGACATTGTATAGGAATTCTATATGTGGTATAGAATATGCTGGATGGATCAGTTAATCAAGGTTAGTTGAGTAAACCTCTATAAAAGGCATGACATTTAATCTAAGAGTGCAGTATTGGGCCTTTAGTGGAGTGTCCTATTTACTAATAATATTTATATAAATATCATAATAAGAGTTATTATGTATTTATCATATTATTGAAGCTTAGATTATTTGGATCCATTAGGCCCATTGTTTAGCTCAATTAAGCTCATTAATTAGTTGGTGGTATTTGTGAAATTAGTTTCATGAAACTGTGTAAAATAATAATTCTACACAGAAGTTAGTATTTTTATCAATAAGTTTCATGAGTTAGACATATTTACAAAAAATACACCTAAAACCCAAATTGGAGAACAAGCTCAATCCTAATTAGATTAGGGTTAGTAGTTTTGGGTCCCATATATATAAGATATATGAGAGAAAATACTACAGAGTAACTCTTAGAGAGTCACACGCATAAAGCACAGAGAGAGAGGAGAATTCGGCCACCCTAGGCTAAGTGAGAGAGAAAAAATTTTCTATCATCTCACAGTTTCATCTCACATCCTAGTGTTCCATAGGATCAAGAAGGCGTTCTTGATTATTCTCCTACATAGGTTTCAACTTAGTGCCCACTCATCTCATCAATCAAAAGTAAGAGTATAGATAAGAAGATCTGGGGTTGGAAGTTTCATCACTATCAACAAGAAGATCAAGAAGGAACATGCTACAAGAGGTAAACCCTAATCTCATCTCTAGGGATTTTGTATCTAGATTTGATTTATGTTGTACATGATCCTATATATGATGCATGTGCATTAAATGGTTATGAAAAATTGATTTAATATAAAAATTTTAAAACCTAAATCCACTAATTTTTCCGCTGCGTTCATGATATGATCATTTATTTTCCATATCTGTATGTATACATGATTTTCCTAAGTGTTAGGTCAATTTTTCCTATAATTGGTATCAAGAACGCAGGTTGACATGTATAGCATAATATTGATCTAGAATTATATGATCTAGGTTATGTGATTGAGTATGAGCAATTTTTGTTTATGATAGTTAAATGATTCATGGTGAAGAATGATATTTAATTACGTATACTATTAATTTTTGCATGGTGAGAAAAATTATGGATTGTGATTCTAGCAAAATTTGGTTTGGGTATTCTTGAATTTTATGAATAATAGAATCATGAACATGTTTCAAAGAGTTTGGAAAACTGAATTTTTTGATATATATTTTTTAATTTTTCAGCATTTAAAAAAAAAAAAATTTCGGCCAACCTTAGCCCCACGTGCGTGACTCACTTGCACGGTTGGCTTATGCGCGGGTGCTGGGCGCTAGCGTGCCCAAGTAAGTCGCATGCTCGCGCGGGCTGCCTCGAGCGGCATGCATGCATGGCTGCATGCGCAGCACACCATCATGTAGTACGCTTGCGCGCGGCCTGTGCATGTCCCGTGCATGGCTCACGCTATGCCGGCACGTCGCCCATGCGCGGCCAGCAGGGTATGGGAACGACTCATGCTCGGCCAGCACGCCTTGCGTGCAGCCACCGCACCCAGCGTGCACGCCTATGGTGCGGCCTCTGTTACGTCAACATGCGGCATACTGCACCTGTGGATGGCCAGTGCGTGGCTCACCTGTATGGCCTACTATGCCAGTGCACTGCCCGTGCAGCACCTGGGTGTGGGGCTACTGCATTCAGCGCGCGTCCTATGCACTGTCAGCTCACCTAGCGTGCATGACCTTTTTATGCACAGTAGCCAGGCAGCCCTGCCCCGTTATCATCCTTTGCCCTGTTAAAATCTGAATCCGCTAATTTTTCCACTGTGTTCATGATATGATCATGTATTTTCCATTTCTGCATGCATGCATGATTTTCCTAAGTGTTAGGTCAATTTTTCCTACAAATAAAACAAACTGCAAAATCAATAAAAAGAAACTACTGATACTCACAGGTTTTCTTCCTCTTTGGAGTAGAGAATTCAGTAGAAATTGGATTTCTACAAGTTTTTGATTATGCCTAAATTGCTTGCATCGATCACACTTGACTTGATTTTTTTTTCTTAAACTCACCAGCCGAAAGAATCCTTTTCTTTTTTGGCTTACCAGCACTGGCTTTTTCAGTATTTGGTGGAAGAATAACTTGTGATTTAATAAAGTTTAGCACATCCTAATTAGCTTGGCTTCCAAGTGGGCAAACAATCCCGTCATAAGTATTCTGATAAATAGTCTTCTTGAAAAAGTGAAATATGTAGTTAAAGTAGCTCAAATTGAACCTACTCACTATAGCACATACATGCAAGTATGGAATACCTTCAAAATCCCACCTCTTATAACTACAAGTACGTTGTGCCAAATGCACAATGAACTTCAAATTCTTGTAACAGACTTGATATATACGTAAATCAACTATATGAACCTGATTATAAAAACAAAATAGAAAGAAAATAAAAGACGATACTAAATCTAATGAAATCAATGAATAAGACATATTAATCAAGCTGTTATATATAATGATGTATCACATTCAAAAGGATATATACCGAAACAAACAACCAATATACCAGATACAGAAAAAAGGACACAAAAAGAAACCTAAATTACATTCATTATCCGTGCAAACTCAATTTGCTTTCACACTTCTTCTTCTGCCCAAGGAGTAAGCACCAATTTTAAGTATGAAGTTGCAAGAGAACGACGAGAAAACCAATCTTGCACCTTCTGCCTTATTATCTCCAGCAAAAGAATAACTGATACAAACATCCATCAACCAAAGAAACTATAAACATATCAATAAATCAATATACCATATACTATAAACAAATATATAATACATTAGTTTTTCTTCATGATTCATACAAATATGAACTAAGTAAATAAATTCATATACCATAAACAAAAACAAATATACCTAGTAAAGATCTTACTTGACTCAAACTCGAATCCATGCTTTCAGATATATTACTTGTCATTTTATTATATCTTCTTTTAGTAGCATACCAACGAGCCCATCTTGCATACCTAATATCTTTTGATAAGTACTTATGAACCTCTAATTTGATATCAATCATTTAACGTATAAAATCATCAAAATCGGACTTAATGTAAGCCTTCGCACACTTTTTAAACAACTCATCATTACCAAGAAACTTCATATGAGTCTTCAAATTTTTTTAACAAACGATACATACAAAACATATACTCAACCTCTGGATATACAAGAGGTACGACATTCAAAATACCATGCTGCCTATCTGAAATAATCACTAAATTTATAAGAATCCCTATGGCACTCCTTAAACGCTCAAAAAACCAATGCCAAGATAAGTTATTCTCTGAATCACCAACACCAAAGCCTAGAGGGAAAATATGATTATCAGTATCTTTTGTAGATGCAATAAATAGTACACCACGAAAATGTGATATCAAAAAGATCGCATCAATCAATATAACCGACCTACAATGATACCAACCTTTATTGGAAGCTCTACACGCCATAGAAAGGTATAAGAAATTCCTATCTTTTTCAACTTCATAATCAATATATGAACTTACAATTAAAAAAACACATACTGATTCAATAGATATACACATGTACCCACTTCTAATATCCATGTATCAAACACGAAAACCCATATATAACCAAAAATCAGAACACATATTGGTTTAGTTGGTAGATATACACATGTACCAAGTTATAAACGTCTTGTAACAAACACGAAAAAACACATACAAAAAATATCAGAATTGAAAAACAAACATACCTGTGTTTGAACTCTTTAAAGCTGCCAAGTATGATGAAATAAAACAATAAGAGTTCTCTGGATGACCATCAACAGCAGCATAAGCAAGTTTTTGAGCAGTCCAAGCTTCAAAATAGCTAATGTTTACATGATATTTCATACGCATATAACCAATAATGTCTTGGGAAATCACTCACCTATTCTTATCTTCCTTAGTTTTGTTCAAAATATGCTCACAAACAAGTTCGCTAGTTGCCTGCCTATGGTCATGGACAATAACTTCTAATGAGCAAGTATGCTCACTAACATACTTACAAATGATCCATAAGCCACCTTATCTACACCTAGAAGTGGGAAGAGACCATGAATAAGTTAAACCAACACATACAATCGGAAGCCTATCTGGGCTAGACTTTATTGTTTTATACTCAAAATTCTTCTTCATTGCAAATACACTCAAGGCCTTTTACAACATCTTCTTATCAACAAATATATATTTTTCCTTCAGCTCATCCAAGTTATTTGGGTCCACTAAATAACCTTCCACATCATCAAAATTAAGAGAGTTGCTAAAAGTGGGAGTTAAAATGGAAGAAACAATAGAATTTTCAGCTTTGTGGAAAAATGAACCAATCTCAAATGTCTTTGTTGAACTACTATATTTAGAAGATGAACTGACATCAAGAACATGTATTCCACTCCCTAAAGAAGATGAACTAGCCTTAACTACACATAAATCCCCACCTAAAATAGATGAACTGTGCTTATTAACAGATTAACCCCTCCTTAATGAAGATGAACTAATAGGACAAAAACTAAGTGCGCTTATATTTATATCTTTTAAAGGTATCTCATCATAGGTAATGATGAGTGGATACTTTACAGCATTATTATCCTTCGCTATATACAAAAACCAGGCCAATCTACTATCGCTCTTAATCTCTAAAAGATTATTCATGGAACCATTATAATCAATGTCAATAAACAAATGAATCATATGTCTCAATCTATCAAGACCTAAATAAGGCTCTTTGAAAAAAAATTCAACAAAGTCTAAATACGTTGTCCCTTCTTTAACTAAAGAACCAATGAATCTAAAATCTATATACTTTTTATTCTTATCCCAATGACCATCGTAACGAATAATAATAGGTATCACTGTCATCCCTACAATAATAAAGCAAACCAATAACAAAAATTTAATAGTTATAACACTCCTAAAAAACAAAAAAATAGTACATAATTCTCTACATAAAATAAATAAGAATATGTACAAAAATTCATATAACTGGAAATGAGAAAAGATAGAAACAAAATAACCAAATATTGAATATCTAAGTTAAAGAACCTGATATATAACTTTATATACAATGACAAAAATTTCATATACCAAGACTAAAAATTAGTAAACCTCAAAGTGTAAGAACAAGAGCTACAAACAAAATAATAGTATCTCATACTTAAAATAATAAACTTAGCATATAACTCCATATCCTATGACCAAAACTTCATTGTGTAAGAGCACATAGAAAGATAATAAAAAATTCAATATCTCAATGTAATGAATTTGAATATGGTACATAATCTCATATATCATGACAAAATTTTTATATACCACAACCAAACATCAATGAACCAAATAGCAAAATAATTGACATAGTAATCAATAATAGTCACATAAAAGAAATATTATATACCACAATAAAAAGTGTATATACAAAGATCAAAATATTATGAACAAAACAAGAATATTAAATATCTTCAACAACCAAAATAATAGAATAACAGTAGCATATATCACCAGAAAAAATAAATATACCAATACAATAATAGTACATATCACAACAAAAAAGTAATAAACTATTACTAATTACATAGTACAATTCCAAAAAATATAGTCATCAAAGTGTAAGAATAAGAGCTAGAAATAAAATAACAGTATCCTATACTTAAAATAATGAATCTAGCATATAATTTCATATACCATGACCAAAAATTCATTGTGTAAGAGCACATAGAAATAAAATAATAAAATCAAATATCTCAATGTAATGAATCTAAATTTGGTACATAATCTTATATACCATGAAAAAATGCTTATATACTAAGACCAGATTTCTATAAACCAAATAGCAAAATAATTGACATGGTAATCAACAATAGCCACATAAAAGAAATACTATATACCACGACAAAAAACATATATACAAAGACCAAAATATTATGAACCAAATAAGAATACTAAATATCTTCAACACCCAAAATAATAGAACATCAGTAGCATATACCACTAGAAAAAATAAATAAACTACTATAATAATAATACATACCATGATAAAAAAGTAATGAATCATTACTAATTACATAGTATAATTCTAAAAAATAGCCATCAGAAAGAAAAATAAGGATTAGACTTAAATTAACAGTAATTGTAACACAAATTAGAAGCACAAATGAAAATCCCCCAAAACATACCTAATATAATTAAACACAAAAAAATATAGATATGATTTAAAAAAAAAGAAAATCAAAATCAAGAAAATAAGGCATACCTAACAAGATCAAATCCAAAGTCGAATTCAGCCAATGCGAAGGAAGAAATCGACTAAATTGCTGCATAAGAAGAAGCAGCATCAGAAAACCACCTGGAAGACGAAGATGAGCCGAAAAATGTTGGAGAAAATGAATGGGAACAAAAACAATGCCGGAAAGCAATGCCTTTTGCCAGAGATTCAAGAAAAAGAGAGAGAGAAGAATGAGAACGAGAGAAAGAGAGAGAAGAACGACAACAAGAGTAACAAAACTAGAGAGAGAGAGAATTACGAAAGATTCGAAAAATCCAAACGAAAAAAATCAAAAATTTTAATTAAGAGCAAAATCGGAAACAATAATATTAATTAGCTAATAATTTTTAATTGACTGGACATTTTGCTATAAATTAAAAAGGAATTTTAAATAAATTAAAAGGAATTTCTCATAAAAGAACGGGGTTTGGTCTGGTACACGAAGTTTGCATAAGTTTCAGACAAACTTTGTCGTTTGTTCTTTTACATATAAGGTAAGTAGTCCTAATATATGTTCTCAATCATCGTATATAAACGTGAGAAAAAAAAAAAAAAATCAGCAAGTATTGGATTTTGGGATAAATATGGGATGAGAAAGGATCCGCCTTATAGTCTATTTGAAGTTTATTCAATTATATAATTTCCAATTTTCAATAGATGCAACTTGAACGGTAGAACTCGCAACCGATGGCTTTATGTTGTGTACTTTATCATATTAATTACTATCAAATTTGTCACTGTCGGGACCAATTTGCAACGAATACACTACCCACAGTGATAGAGGAGAGGAATTTTCCATCAGTTGACAAAAGATCGATGTTACTTCTATTAAGTCTCAATTATTTGAAATATTATACAGTAAAAATAGTGCTAATTGCTAAAACTTCCTAAAATAAAGAAACGGATTAATTACTCTATTGCTTACTAATTTATTGAAATTATCTTGTTTTATCTAAATTTTAAAATGCTTTCATTTTTTCTCAACAGAAGGAAAGTTAAAGAATTTTTTTAGATCAGAATAGTTTCTCTGAAAAAGGGAAATATAAAAAAAAAAAATATAGGAAAGGAAAATAAAAGGACCAGACGGAATGAGGTAACTCTGTTAGATGTGACGTGGCATTTTTAAAGAAATGACGTTTTCTTATTGGTGGGATATAGAATGGGATAGAAATATGGGACAGGTGATTTCAGTCCCTCATCCGTAGTCCTCTAATATTGTTCCTTATGGCATATGTTGGGCAAGTGATAAGTAAGATATTATATTGTTTGGGATTGAANAATGGAGTAATAATCTATAGAGAAGAAAATCACTGAAGTAAAGACTAGATGCGATGCTAGCCCGAAATTTCATATGAATTCCATTCGTGCTTTGTTTTGGGAATTGGAACATTTTCATACCATGGTTTTTCTGGAAATTACGGAGCAAGTTCAAAGAAAAAGGAATAAGAAAAATGGCAGATTATTTTTCGTTTTTACTTTTGTTTTCTTGTGGCAAATAGAAGATTAAGGACCTGGACTGACAGGTTTGAATTCTATTAAATAAAATGACTGCTTCCATTAATTGTAGACTCTTAATCTCAACTTCTAGAAAAGTTGCCAAAACTTGGCTAGACTGGTCACTATTGTTGTATGCATACGGTATAGCACGCTCTCAATCAAAGCGCGTGTGAAACTTCCTCCGGGGTAGAAAAGTGCTCAAACCTAGAAGTTTCATCTAAGTCATGAATCATCTTCAAATTCCAATCAAGCGAAGTCCACAATAGGACATTTCCTCCCCATCTTCTTAATATCCTCCGCTTTCATAGACTTGTTGACTAATGAAACCAAACACAACTAAACAAAACTTCAATGGCATGGTTAATACCAACAAGCGTTACCAAACATAATCCATCTTTTCCTTCTAAAACCTTATTATAAAATCTTCAATTCATTAATACTTTCAAATTAATCCCAACCCCTTTTATTCTTTTCCCCTCTAAAATAGTCTCACATAAATAAGCGCTTACCTCACAGCTTCTTATTATTTTCAAAACCCCAATTCATAAAATTCATTAATAATCTTCATATAGCGTGATCGACCAAAAGTGTTTGATAATTCCCTTCTCTATTTCATGGAGTTTTTCAACAAGGCCAAGGCCGTCAAGCTAAGAAGCCACCTAGACAAGTACCTCGTGGCCGACGACGACCTCGAAACGGTCCGGCAGAGCCGAAACGGGTCGTCGAGAAAGGCCAAATGGATCGTCGAATTCGTGGAGAACAAGAGCCACGCCATACGCCTCAAGAGCTGCCACGGCCACTACCTGACCGCGAGCGACGTGCCATTCTTGCTAGGCATGACTGGCAACAAGGTGTTCCAAACCGAAGCCGAGAGGGACAAAAACGACTGCGTTCGCTCGGACTGGAAGTACGATTGGGAACCCATAAGGGACGGGTTCCAGGTCAAGCTGAGGAGCTGGTGCGGCAAGTTCCTCCGAGCCAACGGGGGGACCCCGCCCTGGCGCAACTCCATCACGCACGATGACCCGCACACGGCGTCGACCCAGAACTGGATCCTTTGGGACGTTGAGGAGGTTGAGTTGACCGAGTCCGAGTCCGTCGCGGACTACTTGTCGTCCTTGTCGGGCGTTTCGTCTGTGTCCGATGATGTTTTGAGCGAACTCGGGTCGCCGAGGCCGGTTGTTTCGGCTAGATCATCGTTCAAGTCTCCGAGGTTTTCTTTCAAGTCGCTGGTACGTCTAGTTATTATTATTTTTCCTTATTTCGTAGTTGTTGATGTTAGATTTTAAGTCCTTAATATTCATTTACCATGCTAAAACGGAAACTTATTTAGGTAATTTAGAGAGGTTAATGTACCCCTCATTAGAAGAAGTTTTGATCATAGTGTTTAACCTTTTTTTTTTTTTTTGCTCCAATCATAGTATTTAACTTGGTTTGCCGTTTACTAGTTTTCTTTAGGCTAAAGAGAGTTGAAACAATAGGCTCGCAAAAAAAAAAAAAAAAATATTAATTGAAAACTAGATTGGGAATAAATAATCGCCCGCAAAAAAAAAAAAAAAAAAAAAAAAATACCAATTTTAATTAGTTGACAAGTTAATTAGATGCCACGTTAGGGTGTAAATATAATACCAATCTTCTTGTACTATATCGCTATTATGTAGGCACCGAACTATAGATTTTTTATTTTGGCAACTAGGGAACTACTTTCCATAAACTCTGAATGATTAGCATACGCAAGTTGCGTGGATCATGCACCCTTAGATATTCAGTGTTCACAAGTAAGTTATGAATCAGCACTACCAAGTTTGTTTAGTGGAGAAATCACTACAAGGCTGCTATAGACTATAATGCCCTTGTTGTCGTTGTAAAGTGGGGGCAAATCTCAAGCATGTGGGTGTGGCACGCCCTTATATGCTCTTTTTTCTTTTGTTTATTTTTTTTTATATACAATATAGCAAGAAATCTATATTAATATAAATAAATAGAGTACATAACTATAAAATTATGGTTGTGTATGGGATAACACTCACTCAAAAAGGGATGTGTAAGTTATTGGATTCTTATATCTTTCCGACTAATAACATAAGCGGATAAACCCAGACCAACTCTTCCCCACTACTTAAAAGGGTTGCAGAAAAGACGGCACTACAATAAAGTAGTATCTTAAAACCCCATTAACACCAATACATTATAGTCAAATTTTCATTCCATCTGCCTTTGGCCCATATATTAGTGATTTAATTATCTCATTGGCATAGTTATACATCTTTGTCACGAAATTAAGTAGTTTCATGAAAAATAAAAAAATATATAAATAAATACTCTAGTTTCTTCCAAGGACTAACCGGCCCCATTCCCACTTTTTTTTTACCATCGATCTTTACGTGCACGACTCATATTAACCTTACCAAAGTTTCAAAAACAGGGTATAGGGACAATACTGGGATTATATACATAGTTTAGTTAACTTCTTGATTTAGATAAGTATATATTGCACCAAATTTTAGGACTCAAAATTCCATCCAATTTCAATATGTTATAACCAAATTTGGTACATTGTCTTAACAAGGAATCTTATATATTATGTGTATTGAATGAATGTATTGCCATCAAATCTTAACTCGTATACTTAATATTTTTGACTTTTGGATTTCTTACAGTTGATCGCAAAATTTATATCTATATTTATTAGAAGATTCGCACCCCTTACGTATATCCAACTTCTCTTGTGTAAAAGAGTCGAATATGGCCAAATTACTGATTATGAACATGCTATTCCTCCGCAATTAAACCTAAATTTTAATTCAAATAAAATCATTAATGAACTTAAACAAAATTTCCGAACTTATAACAAATTTTAAGTCCCTTGGTTCAGACTTATGATAGAGACAAATATAGAGTACTTTTTTTCTTTTCCTAAAAATTTTCATAGCTAACATGTACACGGAACCGTCATCGATTGAAAATGATAAAAATGCATGCCACGTAAGCGCCGTGTGTCCCCACAAAAGCGTGTCGCATTGCTCGCCCCATATGGCTGACTGGCTGGTGCTGACTAACATTTGATCATAAAATTATTAAAAAATATAAATTAAAATTGAGAAAAATGACAATTGCATAACCACTATATAGTGACACTTGGGGTTCACATGTGATGAAATCAAGCTCCTTTGTCTGAAACTGGAAGCCAAAAAAAAAAAAAAAAAAGCTCCATTGTCTGAAACCAAAGAATTATTTTTCCCAAAAAAAGGGGTAAAAAAAAAGAAACCAAAGGCTTGTTAGTCTCATTTTGGGTCTCTTTGTACGGTACAGAAGAAAGAATCGAACAAGTTCAACAACAGCTTCAAGTCGGGCATGGACCTTTTCCACAACGCCAAGGCGGTGCGCCTCAAGAGCCACCATGACAAGTACCTCACCGCCGAGGAGGACGAGGAGTCGGTGACCCAGGACCGAAACGGGTCCTCCAAGAACGCCCGATGGACCGTGGAGTTCGTGCCCGGATCCGAATCCATTATCCGGCTCAAGAGCACCTACGGCAAGTACCTCACCGCCTCGAACCAGCCGTTCTTGCTTGGCATGACCGGTCGGAAAGTGGTCCAGACCCTCCCCCGGCGGCTCGACTCGTCGCTCGAGTGGGAGCCCATTAGAGAAGGGAACCACGTCAGGCTCAAGACCCGTTACGGTCACTTCCTCAGGGCTAATGGGGGTCTCCCCCCATGGCGGAACTCGGTGACCCACGATATCCCTCATCGGACCTCGACCCAGGACTGGATTTTGTGGGATGTTGATATTCTTGAGATCGAGGTTTTGTCTCCGGGTCAGAAACCCTCGGCTCCAGCGGTTCCTCATTCGGATTCTTTGGATTTCGAATCGAGCTCGCCCTCCTCGGTTTCGATCAAATCCGGGAACTTTTCGAGACAAGAGGTAATTAGAATCAATTTCGTGAATCAGGTTTTTATTTTATTTTATTTAAGTAGCTTGTATTATGAATTTTTGAGGTTTTCTTTGATTTTGATTGGGGATTGACTGAAATTGAGTATGGTTTTTTAATGGCAGTCGAGTGATTCTTATGTGGGTTCGCCTCCAAAGTTAGACGGGAGGACTATTTATTACCATATAGCTGATGAAAATGGTGAAGTGGATGATGAATCTGTGGAGGGCTACTCTTTCACATTTAGGGGCAATGGGGTTGAGGAGTTGACTCGTAAATTTGAGGAAGAGACTGGAATTGAGGGTATCATAATGTGTAGTAGGAGCCCTTTGAATGGGAAGCTCTATCCACTTCGTTTGCAGCTTCCTCCAAATAATGTTACTATGCATGTTGTTGTGGTTCTATCACAGTCAAAAGGTGCGCTTTCTTAGCCTTTTAATCAATTAATATATGCGTCACATCTTTATTGCTTTTGTGTTGATAAAGCTCTACTTTTTAGTATTGGTATCTGCTTGGATATGTTATGGGATTGTTTTCAAATGCTAGTATAACGTATATACTTCAAAAATTAAAAAGCTACTGCTTTTAAGCATACTGGTGGTGAATACTAAAGAGCAAGGTACCATTAATTTGTTATTTAACGAAAAGGTCCTATAACGTTGTTAAAGCAGGAATGTGAATATACCTATCATTTGTGGAATCACTAAATATAGAAATGAAACTTAGACAATAGATATAGGCGGTGTTTCAGGAAACAACAACGTAGATCGTTTTTATTTTTTCCAGCAAAACAACTTAGATCGTTTTTGGTGTAACTTGCTTGGACCCCCACTTTCTTTAAGTAGGTTGTTTTAGTTCTTCTTTTTCTTCAGATAAAATTGTAGTTTTTCTTCTATCTTTGTCAAGTTTCTCTAATATTTTTTTTTTCTTATGTTGTATCAGCGGCCCAAGAGTTCCAAAAACAAGGTTTATTATAGGATATGCATATCCGGTGGAGAGACCAGTCGAAGTTTTACTGAAAAGATACAAGTACCAAACTACCTATATTAGTGTACATTCTCATCTATGCCTCTGTTTATATGCCATCTGAATTTGTCTGAATCGGTTACAAGTTACAATGGGCTGCCCCCATTTCTGAGCTCCATTTTTATCCATAAGGCTCGAATATATACGGTTCGTGGAGGAAGTGAAATGGGTTCGTTCGGAGCATTGGGAAGCTTAGTCATGATGATACTCATAGGATACTCTTGGGAAGCCTATTAAATCGATTTTGTTGTAAAACTTTTTCTTTTTTGTTTCTTCGTTTTCCGATTTTCATTTTAAAGCGATGAGATCACATATGTTTTTATAGTTCTTTTATGGCTTTATATGTTCTATTTTGGTCGAGTTTTCATTCCAGAGCTTGTTATTTGATTTTGTTACAGAAACTGTTTGCAGTGGAATATTGTATCCCATTTTTAAGGGACTATTAGGCTTTCTTTTCTTCTTATTCCTTTTTTTTTTCCCCCTAAAATATAATGAAGAAATGAATAAAAGTCCTGTTGGCAACTCTTATAATTTTTTCTACTAAACCTAAAGCATTTCCTAAAAAGAAAGAAAAAGAGGGAAAAGGAAACTGGAGGATGAAATAGATATATAACCTTCAACCAGTCAATATCCATTACTAATTTACCACTCTATAAATCGACTTGTGGCTGTTTCAATTGTCATTGCAAAAATTTGAATAAACTGCATAACGTATCAGGAATTCTATGATGCCGTTTATGAATATTCTATATATATTCTTAATGTAATTGGTTAGCGTAATTTTTTTTAATAAAACAAACAGATATATACATCTTTTTATTAATTCTTTCTTCGAGGGTCAACATTTGTCTCCTTAATATATAATTATAATCTTGTGAAGTCGGTGATCCAATTAATGAAATCATTGAAATGCGTCATTACATGGGAATAAAAATAATACTAGCACAACAATATCATGCCGTTAGACAAACTCGTAGTCGTTGATATATTGAAAGGTTGTGATTTTTGATACACTGTTTGTTGACCACAAAATCTGGAAGTAGTAGTCAGATTCAGATTTGTTAATTTCAATTTAAATTGATTACTTCGTTTGCTTATAGAATAAGAACGCAGAAACTTTATTATAAAATTAACAAATCACATGCATGCAAGGCCTAAGTAGGCAGGATGATCAAGTCGAGCAAAATCTATCCTTTAAAATCTTTAGCTCACGGCTTTTGACTCACACAAGTCTCGGGAACATGTCAAAAGTTTAAACGGATCCAAGTTCATTTCATTTTTTTCAATATGCTCCCATCATGCTAACGGTACTAAAAAATAATGAATGAATTCCCAAATATAATGTTTAAAATAAAGAAAAAACAAAGAAGAAAAAGAGTTCTGGCAGAAAACAGATTCCAGACTTTAGCCATCATCAGTTTTAATGAATAAACCAGAGTTCATATTTTCCAGCTTTGGTTTTCTACCCACATAATCAACTAATAACCAAGTACCAAGTACTATTAAAGGGAGGAAGAAGTAATTCAATGTCGAGTCCAGCCTTTTTTTTTTAACCACAAGAATATATATATGTACTTGTAAATAAATGTTAAACCAAAGACTTCACCAATAATCCATGCAAGAGCAAGTGCCGTGTCTAAAGTGATGGAACCTAGCACGATCTCTCATGATAATCTCCAAATCGAATGAACTGGAGATCAATTTGAATACCTTGTGGCAATCGTTGCATACTCTTAGGTTCTTAAATATGCGTATTGGGATGCCTGGTTTTGAGCTTAGAAGCCCAAAAGCAAGGGCGATTCTCTCACTGTGCAAGTCAAGAGAGTGTCGTTTTGTATCACCTTCATTAACCAGAGGTGCTTGTGAATAATCTGGTGAATATCCTATCAACTTTAGTCGATCTTTAATCACATCTAGAAAGCGATATATTTCTCTACTTCGAGGATGAGATGTGTCCCCAGCAAAAAATTCATGAGTAAATCCATCAACTTCAATTAAACTACAGCCTGGTTCTTTTGTTATACCTTCTTCTGTCATCAATTTCCTTACCAGTCCGACATCATTCCAACGGCTAGCTGAAGCATATACTCTTGACATAAGCACGTAAACACCACTTGAGACAGCACCTTCAGACTTGAGAACATGTCGTGCTACTTCTTCACTTAGCTCAACACTTGTTCGTTGCTTGCTACAAGCATCAAGTAGACTCCTCCAGATTACAGCATCGGGTTTCATTGGCATGTTTGTCACCAAATTCAGAGCTTCATCAATGAAGCCAGCACGAGCCAGAAGGTCAACTAGGCAGCCGTAATGTTCTAGTTGGGGTTTAATCTTGTACTCTTGCACCATCATTTCAAGATACTTACGCCCCTCGCTAACCATGCCTCTGTGATTGCATGCGCTCAAAATGCCAACAAATGTGACCGAATTTGGCTTAAAACTCTCCGTCTCAACCAAGTGAGCGAAACAGTCCAAAGCTGCCTTAGCCTGCCCATGCATAGCAAATCCAAGAATCATGGAATTCCACGAAGTTATATCACGGTTAGGCATTCTATCAAAGATCTGGTGAGCAATTTCCAACGACCCACATTTGCAATACATATCTATTAAGTAAGAGGCAACCAAAACAGCACTAGCTATAGCTGGACCACGCATCCTCAACACATAAGCATGAGCCCACATTCCTAAAGACAAGGCACCAATTCCAGCACATGCATTTATAATGCTCTGCATTGTATACCCATCAGGCTCAAACATGTTCTGCATCTCCCTAAAAAATTTCAACGCACTGTCAAACTCGCCCATTTGAACAAATGCATCAATCATCGCGTTCCACGAAACCAAAGTTCTCTCAGACATTTTCTCAAACACCTTATGCGCTAATTCAAAACGCCCGCAAGAGGCATAGAAATGAATCAAACTGTTGCTTATATAAACATCCGAACCAAACCCAAATTTTAAAACATGGGCATGTGCCTGTTCCCCTTCGAAAAGGGAAAACAAGTAAGCACAAGCTGCAAGAACAAACGGGTAAGTGTATTTATCAGGCTTAACAATTCCCTCCTCTAACATTTTACAGTAGAGCACCATGGCCTGCTCTCTAAGATCAACGCTTCGGGCACATGCCCTGATGAGCGTGTTCCACATAAAAGAATTCGGATTCTCAATCTGGTCGAATACCCGAAAAGCGTAATCCGTATCGGCCATGGATGAAAAATGGAGGATCCGACTGTAAAGGAAAAGGGTCTGCGAGTTGTTATTGGTGGAGGTGGTACGCAAAGTCTGAGCGTGTATCTGTCTGAGCTGAGACATGTCCTTACAGTCGTTTAAGAGTCGGAGAAGACGGTTCTGATGGGCGCCATTGTTGTCAATGGCGATTGAAGGAGGTTGGGTTTGTGTGATTGCCAGAACCATTGGTGCGTTTTGATTGCAAACAGGAAATTATTAGTATTCATTATCTTTTTCTGTTTTCCAGGGTAGTCACTTTTCATATTTTAATCTTAGCTAAAAATAAAAACCAATCCGAATTTAACAAATATTAACTATATTTTTGTGTTATATCAAAAATAATAATATTTTTGTGTTAGCTTGGTAGGGTCTGTTAGGAATAAATCAAATAACACGTAATTTATAACAAATATTGACCGCGCAATGGGATGATAAAATTTATATCATTACCCATAAAGTAGGATCTTATTATTCTTGAGTCTAGTTTCTTTTCATTTGGTTTGTAAAATTTTATCTTAGTTGGACAACTTCAAATATGTAAATGATTAGTATTAGGCTTGCGCACAGTCCAAAATTTATAAAAAGTTTTAGCTACTACTTCATTTGTACTTTGTTCAAAATGTATACTGTAGTTCTGAGTGTTTCACCCAAAGTGATTCTAATAAGGTATATTCTTTACCATATTCTTAAGGGTCTTATTTGTTAAGGTTTATGCTCTAAAAGTATGTATATTTTGGATATTTGTTAAACTAATAAAATGATATTTTTCTATTTAAATTTGTGCATGATTAGTATGTCATTAAATATCAGAAAATCCCTAATTTATGTGACCATAAATTTAGTATGTAAGTGTTATATACATGAGGATTAAATTTATGGATAATAAACTAAATATAGTCCGTAATAATTAATTAAAGTTTAAGATATTTAATTAAATATTATTAGTACGGTCCATTAACATTGAGAATGTAATAGTCTTATCCAGACTATTGATATGTTGACATTACAATAGAGGTACTTTATATAATTCGATTATATAGGACTGGATCAGACATGATTTGAATCTCACATAAATTCTGTTAACTGTTGAGAGTTCAAATAATGTCACTAGATGATCATATATAGATCAATCTTAATCCTGAGTAGTTATAGACTCCTATTTATAA
>JXTB01000071.1:353245-427736 GCA_002914805.1 Parasponia andersonii
GCTGATAGGCTACAAGAGGTATTAGATCTATTCTCTTTGTATGTTCCTATTTACTATGAATTAATACTATACACTCATATAGTCAATTGTTTTGAAAAAATTTTTGAATGTTCTTGGGCCAATCTTCCACTGCGAAAATTGTTTTTAAATCCAACATTATTGTGTCAATCTGCTCTACCATTCATGGTAGGTTTCCCTGACATGGTTTATTATGGAACGATGGCACACTTTTCTTAATACTTAGAAAAAGGACCTAGACGTTGTTCACTTGACCTATCATATCTATTAGGAGTGTTCATGGCCAGTTTGGACGGTCTAAATCACCAATCTATAAACCAATCCGAATGTGCAGTTTGGCCAGCTCACCATCTGTGCGGTTTGAATTGGACGATTCAAACTGGTCAAATCGCACCAACATTTTTGCGGCCAGTTTGGATGGTTTCCGCGATTTAAAATAATTTGTATAAATACATCACCTAAGTTCATATCATACTTATACTATTTTCAAGTCTAAATATCAAATGCAAACTAACTATAACATAATTAAAAGTTACAACTACATAAAAAAATCCTAATAAATTTAAACTTTAGTTACAACCCAATCGAAATTGAAAAGCAAGTTTAAAGTCCAAAATATCTAAGTCTTAAGTAAGATACACAGAGTATTACATGCTAAAACAACAAACAAATCTTGAAACTTCAATCAGCTCCAACTTGCAAAAAGAAAGTAATAACAAATATTAGATACATCAACAAGGCTTAAACAACAAAATAACATAAGTCTTTGAGTAAGACAAGCTTAGTAATATATGCCAAAATAACAAACAATGCTTGAAACTTCGATCAGCTCTAACATGCAAAAAGAAACTAATATTAGACACATAAAAGTATATCATAAGCACATATTATAATTAAAAAAAAACACAGAGTGAGTATACCATCAAACCTAATCAAGATTTACCACTTCAGATGTCAAGATTGATTTCTCTATAGAATATAAAAAATAAAATAAAATATAAGGTTAGACAATGATATTGTGATATAAGACATAGATAATATCATAATACAAAAAACTAATAATGTTAAAGTATAAAGAATATATTATCTGCTTCAAGGCTTTCAGAAGTTGCAATATCTACTAAAATTAGAGGCGCGTCCAATGGTAACTATTGAGATCTCAAACAAATATAAAATTATAACATAATTACATACTATGCAAAATTAAAAAGCACATAGTCAAGCTCAACACAGACATCAAAATTAATGAAAAAAAGTAATTTATTTATTTTTTTTCAATAGGGGAAAATAACAAATAAGAAAAGTAAAATGCTTCTTTATTAGAAAAGTAAACTAGTTGTTGAATTACTCTTATTAGATTTAAGACCCTTTGTTTTGTATATTTTTTCCTTTCTCAAGGAGGGAGATTTTAATAGCCTAGCCATTCGGATGCTGTACATTATGACCAACTATATCTGTTTTTGGATATTAGCTAAGATGCAATTCTTTTTTTTTTTTTTTCCCAAAAAAAAGTAACGAAAATGCTAATTATCTTGACAGTTGATCTATACTCATGAGTTGAATAATTTGTCGTTTTAGGTAGCAGTCAAGTCATATGATTTTAATTTTTTTTTCTATACAAAATACCAAGTATGTGATGCAACGCTAGTCTAGTAAACTTATGTTTTGAACAATTTGTCAAGTAGCATTGCTCAAAATATATAAAAGACTAATTTATGAGATGCTGTCACATTAAAGCACCAAACTCACAAAATAAAGACTGATAGGACAATAAAAGAAGCAGCTGCTCACTTTCTAAGCAAGATAGACAAGAGTCTACCAATAGCCGTCTATTGTCTGAAAACTCTTGATGTAGGACATGTAGAGAAGTAAATTTAATTCTTGATCCCCATCACTTATACTCAAATATCTCCAGCAATAGACTAGATCAATGAGCTACGCTAATGAACTTACTAAAAATCTATTTTAAGACACAAATGCAACATAAATGAACTTACAAGTACTTTTAGAGCTTGATAACTGAAAAGTTTTTAATAATAGCGGAGTAGCAGCAACGTGGAGGAACTATCGGAGCAACAGCGACGACGAGCAGCAATGAACAAAGTAGCAACGTGCGTGTGAGAGAAGAGAGAGAGGAAGAGAGCGAGACATGGCGAGAGAGTGATGGGGAGCTGTGAGAAAAGCTGCGAGTGAGACACTGTGTGAAGATGAGATTGACTAAACTCAGTGAGGGTTAGAGAGAGTGACGGCTGAAGTGAAGCAGTGTACTAAGGGAGGGTTGGCTGCAAGTGAAAGTGCAAACCTATGGCTAATATGTTGATAATATGTTGATGGGCTAAGTGTTGTGTTGGGATAAATCCTAAATGGGCTAAGGATAGTTACGAGAGTGAATGAACTTAAGTTATCAATCAGTATTAGACACTGTATATGTATTTAAAAAAAACATGTATATATAAAAATTTATTGGCCGGTTTGGTTAGAAACCGACTGATTTTTACCGAAACCGAGAACCAAATTGGCCAACTCAATTATATAACACTTTTTAATCCATAACTGGTCGTTGAAGTAGAAAAACCACATAGTTAGGTGCAGTGCGGTGTAGATGGGGTGATTTTTACAGTTTGACGGTTATTTTGAATACTCCTAATATCAACCATAGTATTTATTACCACGATTAGATTTGACGGTCTTAAATTTCTTATCAAGCTATTTCCAAGTTTAGCTTTATAAGTCTTAAATATGTCCAGTGATTGAGACTTCTCGTGTATTAAGTAGATGTATCCATAGTGAGAATAATCGTTTATGAATGTTAAAAAGTATTATTGTCTATTCTAAAAAGCTGTAGGGAATGAGCTACAAATATCTATATATATCAGTTCTAAGACACTAGAGCTCCCGTTGGCACCTAACTTCCTAATGTTTGTATGTTTTTCCTTTTATGCTCAACACAAACTTGAAAGTATGCCAAATCAAAGGAGCCAAGGATCTCATCTGATACAAAACATTCAATTCTTTATTTAGAAATGCATCTTAAATATTTGTGCCATAACATCGATGAGTCTTTATTTGTTAATTTTTGTTTTGTATCTCTTGAATTAACATGCAAAGCTCCATTAATAAAGAATTGAGTATTTAACATATACAGATTATCACAAATGAAACCAGTACCAACCACATTGGAATCATGAATAAGATTAAATTTATTATTTCCAAATGAACAAGAGAAACCATATTTGTTCAACATTGAAATGGAAATTAAGCTTCACCTTAAAGAAGGTACAACAAAAGTCTCATTCAAGTCCAAATGAAAACCAGAATCCAAGATCAATCTAAAGTACCCAATAGCCTCCACTTGAGTTGTTTTGCATTGTCTACATAGATGAATCTTTCAGCATTAATTGGCTTATGGCTCCACAGATAACTTTGCATAGAAATACTTATGTGAGTAATAGTACTAGAATCTATCCACCAAGTACCCTTAGGTATAGAAACTAAATTAACTTCAGAACAAACATAAACGAGAAGTGAAAGAGTGAAAAATCTGTTGGCAACCTTCATGTTGTAACATGACTGGTTTTACGATCATGTTACAACATGTGACTAAATATTTGGTCTGATTAGATTTTTTAGTATTTTCCTTTTATATGCTTTTGGTCACGATTTGTATAGTTGTCAATCATAAAAATTTGATCATATTCATGCATAGACGGATTCAATTGAGAAGGAATGGGTAAGTGACTCTTTCCTAAATTGGTTTTAAATATATGCCTATATTTCATTAAGAAAATTCCTTTAAATGAATATTTTATATTTTATGAAAGTTTCCTTAACTCATTTACACTGATTCTCATTGATTGAAGTTACTCTTATTCGTACTATTAGCAGTCAAAAGATTTGAGTAACTGACTATTTTATTTTAGGAAAGAAATCTGGAAGTTTCTTTTTCTATTCCAACATGATTGGATTGAGAGATCATGTTACGACACGTTGACAGAATTCGTAACTAATTTCTAAATCAGTTTTCTAAATTTGGTAACGAACTTGACTGATCTTTGAAGTCTTTTAAATCAACATTATATGCTCTTAAATGTTGTTTTGCAATACCCTAATGCGAAGGCTTGCTCTCTCATTCTATTTAAAGGCCACTTAAGAGTAGCTTTAAGTAGAGACCAGTTATTATATTTTTCGGTTGTAAAAGAAATATTTTTCTTTTAGCCATATTTTAGACTTAAGAGGTATCCTATTCGTTTGAGTGACAATACTTCGGAAGAGGTGTTAATTGTCTTCGGGAAAATATCAACTTCACAAACCTAAAGGGATTTCAGAAGAACGAAGTCAACCTAAGATGAATGGTACTCGTTAGACACCTTAGTGAAGGAATACATCCACATTGCGACAATTAAAATAGGGAATCTTTTATTGTATAAGTCAAATTGGTATTTGCATTCATTCGAACTTTACTAATAGTGTTTATTCTCTGGGTATGACCTCTTGGATATAAGTTATCAAGAGATAACTAAACCAAGTAAAAATATTTTATGTTATTTTTACAATTTCTGTATTACCACCTCACATAATTAATTGGAAATTAATTTTATTTGGTAATAAATAGTAAACAAAGCTTACAATTAACATCAGAGTAGGACACTAACATTTTTAGTGAGATCTTGCAGTATATTTGATCTGATTTTTTAGGTATGTCATTCCTTGCTGAAGGTGAGTCCATTTCATGCCCTCCACTCATTGATGGCACAAACTACTCCTATTGGAAGGCATACATGAAAGCTTTCATCAAGGCTCTTGATAAAAAAGTTTGGAGATCCGTTCTTAGTGGTTGGAATCCTCTAACTATTAAGGATGAAGACGAGAAGGATATTCTTAAACCTGAGTGGACTTGGTCATCCGATGATGACAAACTTACTAATTACAATTCCAAGGCTTTATGTGCTATATTAAATAGAGTAGATGCTACTAGAATTAAAATGTTAACCAATTGTAAATCTACAAAAGAAGTGTAGGATATTTTACAAATACACTTTGAAGGTTTTGGTGATATAAAAAGACCCAAATTAATAATGTTGATCTTTAAATTTGAGGAATTGAGAGTGAGAGAAGATGAAACTTCATCTGAATATTTTACTAAGTTTTATGATATCTCTAACGAAGCTTTTACTCTTGGAAAACGTTTTTAGATACAAAGATGGTTAGAAAATTTTTTTGATCATTACCTGACAGGTTTTAGCCAAAACTCACAGTAATAGAAGAGAGCAAAACCCTTGACACCATGAAAGATGAGAAGCTAATAGGGTCTATTCAGACCTATGAGATGAACATTAAGTAGGAAAAAAGGCTGCATCTGAACCAACCGATGAGGAAGGTGAAGAAGAAAGTGACGAGTTTGCCTTGTTAATAAAGAACTTCAACAAGTTCTTGAAGAAGATGTGCAAAAAATCAAAACATAACATTTATAGTAAAGGTAACCCCTCTTCAAAACCTGATTCTAATAAAAAGAAAGGGATTTAATGAAGAGTTTGCGAGGGATATGAGCACATTCAAGCTGAGTATACCAATACCTTAAAGAAAAAAGCAAAGGCTATGACCTCTACATGGACTCATGAGGAATCTAAAGGTAGTCAAGAAGAAGATGACAACCATGTAAGTAATTATGTAGCCTTTGGTATTTCTTTAGTTTTAGATAATGTTTGTTCTTTGTAAAAATTTGCAGGTTGTGTTGCAACACAGTTAACATAGAGTAGTTCTGTTGTAATATCCGAGACAGAAAAAGATCATGATATTGATTCTGACAGTGATGAATCCGAATTGAATGAAGAATCAATTCAAGCATCATATGAGAATATTTATTTTTAGTGAATTAGAGTGGTTGATCAGATTAGATCGCTTGAAAGAAGGATTTTTGCCCTTATTAAGTATAAGGAGAATTCAGAAAACAAAGTGTAGAAATTAGAGGCTTTGCTTACTGAAAAAGAAGCAAAGTTAAAAAAAGTATTAGGTGAACTTGAAAGTACTCAAAAGTTCTTAAAAATTTTGAATTTGGGGACTTCTAATCTGGATCATATTCTGACAATTAGAAACTCCAATTCTGATCATAATGGACTCGAATTTAAAGGTAAGTACTCTAACTCCAAAACTGTTTTTGTTAAGAGTTTTGTTTCTAACTTTTGTGTAGGAACAAGTACTGTTATTACAACACGAAGTTTCTGTGTTGCAACATAAAATAAAATTGCATCACTAACACAAGTTACAGGTAATCTTGCTGACGTTGCAACACATCACAAATCAGTAGCATTTGATTCAACAGATAAGTATGGTAAGTTTATTCCAATTTGTTACTTTTGCAGTGTTAAAGGTCATATCAGACCTCAGTGTTTTACATTGACAAATTTTTTGGAAACTAAATATTTTTCACATATGATTCCTTTCAAAAGAAAAACACCTAAGAAAAAGATAGATCTTTCAAATAAAACAAGAAAAATTTGGATTTATAAAATCTGAATTGAATTATTTTGGAGCTTTTGCTTGTTTTAGAACATATGCTACTATTGCTTAGTATTTTGATAGTGGGTGTTCTAGGAATATGACAGATGAGTTGGAGAATTACAAGGAAGATGCATCTGGACTTGTCACTTTTGGTGATGGTGTGAAAGAAAGAGTTCTTGGAAGAGGAACTCTCAATGTTGAAGGATTCCCTAGATTAAAGAATATTTTACATGTTGAAGGACTTAAGGCTAATCTGATTAGCATAAGTCAAATATGTAATCAGAATCTTCATATTAATTTTACTCGTGATAAATGTGTTGTCATGGATAAAAATGGAAACTCTATTTTAGAAGGATTGAAATCCACTGACAATTGTTATACTTTGACTAATCTACAAACCTATAATGGTGTATTTGAGAATGAGATTGATTTGTGGCATGAAAATCTGGGACATTTGAATTTTAAAATGTTAAAAAGAATTATCTCTGCATGTGATGTTTGAGGATTACCAGTTCTTAGTAAAAAGTCACCACGTATATGTAGACCTTGTTAAATTGGGAAACAATTGGAGACTACACACAAAGTTGTTCAACATGTTACAATATTGAAGGTGTTGGAACTACTTCATATAGATCTGATGGGTCCTATTCAAGTAGAAAGCATTAGAGGTAAGCGTTATATCTTTTTGTGTGTAGATTATTTTTTCAGGTACTCTTGAGTAGATTTTTATGAGGGAAATTAGACACGTTTAATGCTTTCAAAACATTATGTGCAAAGCTTAAGATCGAGAAAAATTGCAATATTAGTAAGATAGTGAGAATTCGGAGTGATCATGGTAAAGAATTTGAAAAACACTATCTATATTGACTTTTGTAATAAACATGGTGTTTCACATGAATTTTCTGCACCTAAAACACCTCAACAAAATAGTGTAGTAGAGAGGAAAAATAGAACTCTGTAGGAAATAGCTCGTGTTATGCTCAACAGTAAGAAGCTATCCAAGAGATTGTGGGTTAAAACAATAAGTATGGCATGTTATACCATTAACCATGTCTATGTGTACCTAGATATAACAAAAATACCCTATGAGATTTAGCGAGGTAAGAAACCTAACCTAAGCTATTTTCATATTTTTGGGAGTACATATTACATCCTAAATGATCAAGAACACTTGGGTAAGTTTGATGCTAAAAGTGATATCGATATTTTTCTGGGTTATTCAAATAATAGTAGAGCTTATTGTGTTTATAACATGAGAACTCAATCAATCATGGAATCTGCTAATGTCGTTGTTGATGATCTTAAAGATTTTTCGCAAGAAGATGAAATTCACAACTTTACTGATGAAGCTATTTTTGATTCACATGTTATAACACAGTCTGACGCTATTACAGAACCAGATAATCCAGTTATAATATCAGGATCATATGTTGTAATATCCACTGGACAGAGAGGTACTTCATCTGCTAATCTTTCAGTAGATATTCACAATTCAATTAGGAAAGAACTATCATCAAGTGTAAAGAAAAATCATCTTTCTAATCTGATTATAGGTAATCTTAATGATGTGATGGTCACATTGAGGAGAAATATAAATCTGGTAAAATATGTGTGCTTACCTCTATGATTGAGCCTAAAATGTTAAGGAAGCCCTGTTAGATGCGTTTTGGGTAAAAGTAATGCAAGAAGAGTTAGAACAATTTACTAGGAATGATGTGTGGACACTTGTACCTAGACCTAGGAATTCTAATGTGATTGGAACTAAATAAATTTATAAGAATAAATTTGATGAATTTGGTAACATAATTAGAAATAAAGCTTGGTTGGTTGCCCAAGGATATACACAAGTTAAGGGTATTGATTTCGATGAAACATTTGCTCTTGTTGTTAGATTGGAATCTCAATTGCATATCTCATAGGCTTTACTTTATACCAAATGGATGTAAAAAGTACATTTTTAAATAGTATTTTGAATAAGGAAGCTTATGTAGAACAACCTAAAGGGTTTGAAAATCCACATTTACCTAACCATATTTTTAAACTCAAAAAGGCACTGTATAGATTGAAATAGGTACCTAAGGCATGATATGAAAGGTTAACAAAATTTTTAATTGAAAAAGGCTACAAGAGAGAAGGAGTAGACAAAACTTTGTTCATCAAGCACTTTGATTCTGGTATTATTATTGCTTAAATATATGCTGATGACATTGTTTTTGGTTCTACGTTTGATAATAATGTATAGGAATTTGTGAACCAGATAAAGAAGGAGTTCAAGATGAGTATGGTAGGTGAATTGACATTTTTTTCTAGATTTGCAAGTTAAGTAACTTGAAGATGGGATTTTCATATCTCAATCTAAGTACGCCAAAAACCTTGTGAAAAAAATTCGGTTTAAAATCTACTAAACATATGAATACTCATATGAGTACCAATCTTAAGTTAACTAAAAACAAAGATGGTGTCGATATTGAGCCAACGCTCTATAGGAGCATGATAGAAAGTCTACTGTACTTAACAGCTAGTCATTCTGATATTTCCTATAGTACTGATGTTTGCGCTAGATATCAATCTAGATCTAAGGAGTCCTATATTCTTGCTTTTAAAAGAATTATTAGATACGTGACTATTGATCATGGAATTTGGTATTCAAAAGAACTAATACTCATCTTGTTGGTTATAGTGATGCAGATTAGGCAAGGAATGTTAACGACAGAAAAAGTACAACTGGAGGTTGTTTCTACCACGAGAATAATCTGATTTCATGGCACAACAAAAAGCATAACTCCATATCTTTATTGACTGCTGAAGCCGAATATATTACTGCTGGAAGTTGTTGTATACAACTGTTGTAGATGAAACAGATGCTAAAGAACTATAATATTGAATTGGATAATTTAGTAGTATATTGTGATAATACTAGTGCTATCAATATTTCTAAGAATCTAGTACAACACTCTAGGACTAAGCATATTGATATTCATCATCATTTCATTAGAGAATTAGTTGAAAATACTGTCATTGTTTTGGAGCATATTCCAACAGAGAACCGACTTGCAGACATATTCACTAAACCACACGATTTTGTGCATTTTAATTTCCTGAGGAAGTCCTTGAGAATTTGTTCTCTGTAAATATTTTTTTTTTTATTTTATGCCGAACTTTTGCCGTTTGAAATTGAAAGTTTATATGTGGAAAGCTTAAAGGAAATTTTGAAAGAGGTGAATTTTTATTAATCATAATTTGATTTTCTAAAACACAGTTTTTGTTATTTTTTCTTAAAAAATTTCTGGATTGATTGATAAAAGATGAATTATTTTGGATTGAATTTTAACTGATAAACCTTTGTTTGTTTGATCTTAGAAAAATTTTGTAAAACAAACTCCCTAATCAGAAAAAACTACCTACACTGATGTGTAAAAGCCATCCTTGAGTAATCTGGTGCTATATCACAAATACAATAGAGGACGAGCTACCATGAAAAAAGGACTACCTCAGCGATAAAGTGAAAGCTACTGACTGTAGGTACTTCATTTTTGTGTTGTTATAAAAAAAAGGAACAAAATAGGCAATAGTAATAAACAAAAATATATTGCTCAAGAAATTACAGCACATAATTATAGTCTGAAATATATAATGGAATTTTGTGAAGATCAACACTTTTAAGGTAAATCAGTTGTCTTTCAATCCTTATTGATTAATCAACCTAAAAGAAATTCGGAAATTTTATTTAATAAAATTGGCAAGTCCTGTTTATTTTAAAATTAATTTATGATTGACATAAATCCATTTGTTTCAATTTTTCATTCTAGTTTTCCATGTGTATTAAATTTTGATTTTGTGGCAAAATAAGAAATGTTATAACATCAAGATATTTATAGATTTTATTTTATTTTTTTTTTTTTAAAAAAGGCAATTTATGGAAAAATTGCATGCTAACATCATCTATTGGAATATGTTCCAAAATCAATCATGGCAGTTATTTTCCAAGATTTTGGGCTCCAATTTTTATTTGTTTCCTTTTCAAATTTTAGGTAAATAAAGGGCTATACATTTAGATTATTCTAATCCTAAAATCCCAAATCACTCTCAGCCATATTTTTCTTTATCTTCTTCTTTCTTTGTTTGTGTTTTTTATTTTCTCTGTTCCCACAGAAACTACCAACCATGGTTAACACCAGATCAGGGAAGAAAAGCAAGATTACTTTTGCACTGAAAGGAAAGGAGAAAGTGTCACCCTCCTCACCACCAGCCAAAAAGCAGAAATCAGTGGTCTTGCCGATCTTTGCAAAATCAAAGCCATCATTTTCTGAAAAAGTGACTGAACCAGAGGTTGTTCCAACATAACCCGTCGAATTGGAGAAACCAACCGATTCATGGGATTTCTCTCATTCCTCCAATTCGAAATCAATTGCTCAGTCAACTAATGAGTCGATTCCAAAAAAAAAAAGAGATAAAGGTAAGACTCCTAAATCGTGTCTTCATAATAAATAGTTGATAAATGTACCTGATGCAATATCGCTTCCACAACCTGTTCTTGAAGAAGAGGTTGTTGCAACATCGAAATACTCTAAATTACAGATTCTTATTGCAACAAAAGGGAATATTGAACAATAAAAGATACCTGTTGCAACACACATCTCTTCATTGGAAGGAATTCCATCTCAACCAACTGTTGCAACACTTGTTGTGACACAACCAGAGAAGGCACCTAGTGTTTCTGATGCTCCGATGCAACCTACTGTGATTTTACCTATTGTTGACCAGACTCAACCTAATATTCCGACACAAGCTGCTATTTTGTTGGCTACTCTTGCTATACCATTCTCTAAGAAGACTGCTGGCTAGTCCTCCAAACAAGTCACACAGAATCCTAAGAAGTCTATTGCAGCTGAAAAGGCAAAGGGTGTTTCTACCTTTACAATACCTACACTAGGTTATACTATTCATAATGTCTTTACTCTATGATACTACACTAAAGAAATTGTTACATCAATGAGTGTCGATTGTCAATGTCAGTTTATTCCTAAAAGAAACATCAATTCTAAGTCTTTTTCAAGTATTGATATGTTAAAGGCTATTGAAAATCATGGATGGGATAACACTGTGTCTAAGAACAAGGGTTTTGTGTCTCAGGTAGTTCAAGAATTCTATGCTAATATTACTGATGAATTTGATGAACTTGGTTCCATTTCCTTTCACAAAATCTTTGTTAGAAACCATGTGTATGATTTCTCACTACAAGTGACTTCTAATTTTCTGAGTATCTCTTTAAGACCTCATGATCAGTTTGAAATTTTTTTTGATGAAGACATAGTGGCTACTGAGTTGCTTGGGACAAAGAATAAGTGGCCTAAAGAGGATATTCTTTAAGTCACTGATCTGACCTTAAAGTATAGAGGATTTCATTGGATTGCTATGCACGATTGGAGACCTACCACACACTATCCAATCATTCACTTTGATATTGCTAGATTTTCGTATGATTTTGGAACAGGTGTACCAGTGAACTTGGGACAGCTGATTTTTGAGTAAATTTGTGAACTTTGTAATCTCAAACATCCGAAGAAGAGGCTGATCTTTCCATCACTTATCTATGAAATTTCGTCCCAACAGAAGCCTTTCATGTATGACTCTGAGTTCCTCATAACCACTTCATCCAACATCGTATTAAAGGTTAAGGAGAAAGATCCAGTTGAAGGGGAGCTTAAAGTTGCTGCTGATATTGGTACACAAAGACCTACTGTTGCTACTGCTATTACAATATCCATATATTAAGATGCCAAGCTCACAAAGATTGAGAAAATGGTTGCTGCCATTGCAAAGAGGCTAGATGTGGACATGGAGGATGTTTAATATCCATGTGTTTCTTTTTCTTTTTTAGTTTCTCATTTTCTTGCTTTGTATAAGCTTCGTACAATTTGGGTGTGTTTGATTTTCTGCAGGACTAGTTTCTTTTATATTTTGTTGAAATATGTTACATTTTCTCTGTGATATGATGTTTCAACATGTTCTGGTTTCATTATTGTTTTGTGATTGACAGTTTTTATCACTTGTTTTATTTGCATTTGAATCTTTTGTCCAAAAGGGGGAGAAAGCATATGGATTTTGGATTTTGGCTACATACTGACTTTGTTTTACATGAGTATCAAATATTTGTCTAAAAGATGCTAAAAGGAGAGATTGAAAGAGTAAAAAATCTGTTGGCAACCTTTATGCTGCAATATGACTGATTTCATGGTCATCTTACAACCTACGACTAAATATTTGATTTGATTAAATTTTTCAATATTTTCCTTTTATATGTTTTAGGTCACGATTTGTATAGTTGTCAATCATAAAAATTTGATCATATTAATGTATAAACAGATTCAATTGAGAAGGAATTGGTAAGTGACTCTTTTTTAAATTAGTTTTAAGTATATGTCTATATTTCATTAAGGAAATTCTTTTAAATGAATATTTTATGTGCAATATATTTTATGGAAGTTTCTTTAACTCATTTATGCTAATTCTTATTGATTAAAGTTACTCTAATTTGTGCCATTAACTGTCAAAAGGTTTGAATAACTGACTATTTTATTTCAAGAAAGAAATCTGGAAGTTTTCTTTTTTATTCCAATATGACTGGGTTGATAGATCATATTGCGACACGTTGACAGAATCAGTAACTAATTTCTAAATCAATTTTCTAAGTTTGGTAATGAACTTGATTGATCTTTCAAGTCTTTTAAATCAACATTATATGCTCTTAAATGTTGTTTTGCAGTACCATAATATGAAGGCTTGCTCTCTCATTCTATTTAAAGGCCACTTAAGAGTAACTTTAAGTAAAGACCAGTTATTATATTTTCTGGTTGTAAAAGAAAGGTTTTTCTTTTAGCTCTATTTTAGACTTAGGAGGTATTCCAGTCGTTTGAGTGACAATACTTCGAGAGAGATACTAATTGTCTTCAAGAAAAGATCAACTTCAAGAACCTGAAAGGATTTCAAAAGAGCGAAGTCAACCTAAGAAGAGTGGTACTCGCTAGATACCTTGGTGAAGAAATACATCTATATTGCAACAATCAAAAGAGGAAGTCTTTTATTCTATAAGTCCAATTAGTATTTGTATTCATTCAAACTTTGCTAATAATATTTATTCTCTAGGTGTGGCCCCTTGGATTTAGGTTATCAGGAGATATTGAACCAAGTAAAAATATTTTGTGTTATTTTTACAATTTTCGCATTACCACCTCACGTAATTAATTAGAAATTAATTTTATTCAGTAATACCTGATAAACAGACCTTAAAGAAAGCTTACCATTCTTAATACACCAAGCTTTGCATTTAGTGCATTACTTCTTCACGTACTCTACCTTATTACAGAAGAAACAAACTTGCTCGTCTTATTTCTATTATATCTTAGAATGTGGTGTACACACAATTTCTTTTCCTTTGTCCATCTTCCTCTTTTTTGCCTTAGAGGTTGTGGTCAAGTTAGCACTTTCTGGCTTTTCAGCCTTGATCTTTTCTTCCTTTTGCACACAAATGGAAATGAGCTCATTTAGATCCTATTTCTCCTTTTGGGCATTGTATATTTTCTTGAGGATTTTATCTTGTGCAGGAAGAGAGATGAGGACTAAAGCCATAAGCATGTCATCTGACATTTCTAACTTAAGCTCCTTAAGTCTTACTGCTAAATGAGACATCTGCGTGATGTACTCCTTTATATTTCCTTTGCTACTATACTTCATTGAGATGAGCTTACTTAAGGTATTCATCATTTAAGCTTTTTCATTGTTGAGATATAACTTCTTAAGAGTAGTAAGGAAAGCCTTAGCATTTTCCTCCTTTGGCAAAGAGGCCCTCATAATTTCTAGAATAGAGCGCTTGATTATCATGATACACATACGGTTAGACCTTTTCCACTTTTCACTGAATGCTTTATACTCAATAATACTTTCAACAGAAAGCGGGGCAGAAAGGTCTTTCCTTAATGCTAGGTCAAGATTTATACAACCTAGCACAATAACGATATTATCTTTTCATGGCTTGAAGTTTGTGCCATTAAGCTTATAAATGATACTTAAGTTAGTAGAAATATTTGAAGCAAAAACTAAATGGAGAACAAAAGTAAAATCATAAATAACATATTCACAATTAAAATGTCACATATGAGTATATAATTCAACAACATAAGCAAAATATGACATAACATATAATATAGAAAAGTGGGCCATTTTTTCATAAGATACCTAGGATAACGCTAATAAGTCTTCTTTTGAGCTGACTTATTAATTTGTAAGTGGTATTTTTCAATGCAACAATCAAATATTGATAATAAAAATAAATCCTGTCAAATAATGGATCTCTTTTTGGGTCGATCTATTATTCATATAGAAGATTGACAACTATCACATGTTTACCATCACAAGCATATTTGTCGTTCAGCCAAATAATCACCTTTTTTTGAGCCAGTGATTATCCATATGAACAACAAACTCACAATATTTTTATATTCTAAAATAAACAAGACTACACAATTAAGGTCACTTTGCGGACATATTGTTTCAGCTCAATTATCCTATAATATAAGACTAAGTATGCATGGAAAACAATCATAATGCCTAATCAAACAAAGCTTTCTAACCAAAATTAAATGAGTTTATAAATTTATCAACTCTTAAAATCAAAAAGTGTTCTCAACGAATAAATTTGAGTTGTTTTTAAGTGGATTTGAGGTAATTAAACTTAATTACTTAAGTTTTGGGTTAAAACTCCTTGAATTATATAAAAAAATGAGTCAATTCTATCCAAAACGAAACTTAAAATTTGAATTAGGTCACAAAAATGACCTATGCATCCACAGGGGTTGGCACTGCGGCGCTAACTTACTGGAGTATGGCATTGCGACACCTACTCACTGGTTGTGGCGATGCGGCCCCACAATCTCGAAGAATGGCACCGCCAATATGGCACCACGATGCCACCTATTGGAATCTTTTTTTTTTTCTTTATGAACCGAAAAATTAACCCAAAAATCCTTAAATCCTTGAGTTATAGCCTCTAATCACATGCTTTATGACCCTAAACTCAATTTTTAACCCTTAAAATAACAAATATGTCAACAAAATCATGTAAAATCACACATCATACATATTGATCTAAACTTAGAAAATCAAATAGGTGAAGATCCAAACTTGAAAACCTAAAACATGTATGATTTAAACCCAAATATTTAATATGAATAAAGGCTCTTGATACCACTTGTTAGGAATAAATCAAATAATATATGATTTATAATATATATATTGGGTAGACAACACCAAATGTCTACTCTTAATATAGGATCAACTATGCTAAATAAATAGATTAAGATTTAGTAAAATTACTATTGTCCATAACTTTTGATTTTATTGAAAACTTGAAGATCGATGTTAAGCGGAAGCTAGTAATGATGACTTGATTTCTTGAAGGTATTTGAGGGTCATTCATAACCAAAAGCTTGAGATGCTCTAATGGTATTCTTGTTGGTAGAGATGTATGTTACACAAAAAATGAGCATATCTTTTTTTCTAGTTATAGGGACCATAATCCTAACCTAATTATCTGTGAATAATCTAACTAAAACATTTATTAATCTTAGTTGGATATCTAACTAAAACATTTATTAATCTTAGTTGGATATCTAATGGGTATTTACATTTTGATCCACACTCGATGAATACTCTTATCCAAACTTAATTTGATCATAATATTTAGTTCTCCACAAAATGACATGGCCCAACGCAATGAATATGGTGTGTGACCCATAAATTTTAAATTGCCTAACATGCTCTCGTTTATATTTTTATTAATATTTTAACAAGAAGTCAATTCTCTCAATTAAACAAACTATTTTATTTGGTTTCAATGAATATTATGAGTTAAATCCCTTAATCCAGAAGTAAAGCCATCAAAATGATGCCAAATTTGTCCTTTTGTCTTTTCCAAATGATGAAAGTAAACAGGTGCAAATTAATCTAGCACGTAATTTGGCTTTTGGAATTGCTACACCAATTTTTGTTTTAGGAAGTAAACAGTTCACAGATGAAAGTAACCGACGTGTTATTTAAAATATGGATAACACTGTGTAGGCGGTAGTGCGGTACCCTACGTAAGGCTATGAGAGTTTCGAGTTCCATTGGTTGAGAACGATAAAATTCTCAGTCATCTCTCTTAAAAAAAAGTCTCAGTAATCATAATCTTCATTTTTTGAAGTCTTTTATAATAAGTAGCTTTTCGAGGTTAGTATGGTCATAAATATTAGAGGAATCCATACGATTAGCATTTAAAAAAAAAAAAAATTAATTACAAACATTCCAATTTAACTACTTATCAACCAGGAGTACAAATTTATATAAACGGGTGAGAACCACGAGTAAATTAGATACGTGGTAATATCGTTTAGCATTTTTTCCCCCCCTAAAAAACACAGAAATTTAGTCAAGATTAGAGAAAACAAAGCTTTTTCATTTGACAATTTCCTAAACATTCGTAACATTTAAAAAAAAAAAAAAAAAAAACTATTTAGCATTGTAAAAATCGTTAAGGGCACAAAGCCACATGAATTCTGATCCTTGTTTGATCCGCTGCGTTGGATAATAAAGACACCCAACAACAAAACAAAAATTGTCTGCAAACATTCGGAAACCAACCATATCTCATCAGATATAATATTTTTACTCCCTATTGGGGTAACTTTATCCCCCTCCCAAAATATATATATATATATATATATATATTAATAATAACAATTTGTGGAGTTGTGTTTGTAAAAATCATTCCCTCGGACCCAGAATAGGCCCATGGGTGTCGGACCAGGCCTGATGTAGAAAATGATCTATGGGGCCCCGTCCAAGTCGTACAGTACAAATATGGTATAAAAATAAATAAATAAATAAATAAAAGTCTAATAACACGTGTCGTGTCGTGTCGTCATAAAGTTGTGTAAGAGGCCAGAAGTATAGAGCTGGAAAAATAATTGAGGTGAATAAGGAAAGGACTGAAAGTCTTACTAGCAAAGAAAGATAAAAAGACGGTGTCGTATTTTATTAAATATTTATAATATAATATATAATAAGGATTCATTACGTACCCAAAATCTATAAGGATTCCCACCACAGCCTCTATAAAGTCTAATGTCAGAAATGAGTAGGAGACGACGAGACGACCTACAACACAAGATTCCCTTTTCTTAACTGTATTTCTAAACTCTTTCCCAAGAACAAGATACTACCTCACCTCATCACTACTTCACCGCACGTTCTCTTTTTTTCTATATTCCACCCAATCGCCTTCTGCTAACCTCACAGCCTTGTCACCAAAACACCCAATTTCATTCAGCCACCAACAAAATATCTCCATCTACAGTATCAATTTTTTTTTTTTTCTCTTAAATAAATAAATAAATAATTGCGTAAATTTCACTTGCTTATCTTTTTCTTTTCGATATTGGGGGGGAAAATTTGAACTTTAAATTTCAACGTTGGAACTTTCACTCATTTATTCTGCTTTGGCCCTATATTAGGAAAAAAAAAAAAAAAAAACTATTCATATGTTTTTTTACACAATTAAGAAGTAATTTTTCTTTCTATTCTAGAAAAAAAAAAATTTCACCCACTTATATGAGAAAAAACAATAATTCTACTAAACCTTTGCTATGATGTCATAATGTAAAGGAAATAGATGAAGTATTTCATTTTCTTAAAAATTGATATATATCTTATGAAATTAGAAAATTACTTTGATGGTCCCAAATTATTTATAAAATTGAGAAAAGAAAAAATAATTATTGATTCTATCTTAATCATTCTCATTCTTTCTTAAAAACATTATTTTGACTGATAAACACACCTTAAAATTAAACATCGTAAGTATATGAAGTGTTACATCAACCAATATTTAAGATATAGTTTCAATTTTATTTTTATATATAGTAACACAAAATAAGATATTGTCTTTACACATTTAACACTAATATTAGAAGAATGTTAGCAACATTTATTTTTATACTTTTTTACTCTCATTATTGATACCTAGATTTCATTATAGATTTTATTATGATATATTATATTGTTAAAATATTAAAATAGATAGTAAAATTTACGTATTAAATAATAGTGAGACCGGAGAGTTTAAAGAAAGTGTATTTAATATTTCTCCTAAAATTATTACTCGAATTTTTTTCTTTTGGAAAAAACGTGTAAAATAAATTAGAATAGTGTAAAATTCCTATCGGGCATTCTCAAGCCCAAAAGCACGACAGTTGTCACGGAAGCAAAGTCTTCGTTTGGAAATACCCGAAATTAACGCGCACAGCGCACGACACAACAGCTTCGACTTGAATTGTTCCATCCATATCATACCCTATGCTTCTCAAACCAAACCAACCGCTCCACTCGCCGGATAGCTCTCTCTCTCTCTCTCACTCTCACCGACTTTCTTATTCGCACGCTTCCAATCCACACTCACACGTGTGAGTTGTGACCGACTAGAACAAGAAGAAGAAGACGAAGAAGAAACCAACTAACTTTCTCGAACTTTCCACGAGTTTTCCGAGAAAATTTTAAAAGAAAAAAGAAAAGAAGAGCCAAATAGAATTTGCAGACAAAGAAGATAATGGGAATGGATTACTACGACGTACTGAAGGTGAAGCGGGACGCGACGGAGGAGGACGTGAAGAAGGCGTACCGGAGGTCGGCGATGAGGTGGCATCCGGACAAGAACCCGGTGAACAAGAAGGAAGCGGAAGCCAAATTCAAGCTCATCTCCGAGGCCTACGACGTCCTGGCCGACTCCCAGAGGCGTCAGATCTATGACCTCTACGGCGCCGAAGCTCTCAAGTCCTTCGAGTTCAGTAACTCGTCCTCCTCGTCGCCTTCTTCGACGTCTCCTACCTCTTTAGCTAAGGGTATGGGGATGAATAGTGGTGCTACCAATGACCGCGGGTCGACCCGGTTCCGGTTCAATCCGCGCGACGCTGAGGATATTTTCACAGAGTTTTTTGGCGGATCTGATGGCGGAGCCGCCGCCGCTGCTGGTGGTGGTTGTGGTAATGGAGAAGGTCGGAACAAGAACGGTAAGAAGGCGCCGCCGATTGAGGAGAAGTTGGCGTGTAGTTTGGAGGATCTCTATAAAGGAACCAGAAAGAAAATGAGTATTTCCAGAACTGTCCTTGATGACTTCGGGTAACTACTTTTATTTTTTAAAAAAAAAAAAAAATTATTAATTATTATTGTTGTTAATTTTTGAGCTGGTTTAATTGATCTTAGACGTTAAATTAATCTTAGAGGTTAAATTTTTGACCATATTTTAGAAATTTATGCATCGGAATAATGATATGAATTTTCTTGGTGATTTTTCTGAGTAAGAAAAAAGCTGTATTATATTAGATATCCACATGTTGTTTTTGCACCACAACATTTCTTTTTCTTTTTTGGATGCGACCAACTTTGGTTTTATTAAAATTAAAGCTAGAGTGGTCTGTGGAGCCCTTTAAAAGGCTTTCAATAAGTTTACTCAGGTAACCAGAACTTTAATGTCAATTTAGATCTGTGCTGACTTTTGTTGCCACAATCTGTAATTAGGGAACAGTCTCTTTCAAGATTGATTATATTTGTGGCTCATTTCTATGTACTGGGTAATGGGATTTTACCCTTTTAGGAGCTTATTTTATAATTAGTTGAGATTCACTCATTAATTGGCCTTATTATAGATGATTTTTTTTCCCCACCTTGCAGTAAGCCTAAAACTGTTGATGAAATATTGAAGATAGACATTAAACCTGGTTGGAAAAAGGGTACCAAAATCACTTTCCCAGAGAAAGGTAACCAAGAACCAGGAATCAATCCATCAGATCTTATCTTTGTGATTGAAGAGAAACCACATGGTGTTTTCAGGAGGGATGGGAATGATCTTGTGGTTAAGCACAAAATGTCTCTACTTGAGGCTCTAACTGGGAAAACCCTGAATTTGACAAGCTTGGATGGGCGGAATCTCACTATCCCAATTACGGATATAGTTAAACCTGGACATGAGGTGGTGATTCAGAACGAGGGAATGCCCATTTCCAAAGACCCCAGAAAAAGAGGTAATCTCAGAATCAAGTTTGACGTGAGCTTTCCATTGAAGCTTAATGCAGAACAAAAATATGATTTGAAAAGGGTTTTGGGTTGAGCTTAATTAGTACTGGTGAAGAGTAAGTTTATGAGGGTAATTGACGATAATTGACTAAGTTAAGATCAATAAAAGTGTAAATACTTAACATTTTAC
The DNA here is from genome assembly GCA_002914805.1 of Parasponia andersonii. Classification (NCBI taxonomy): domain Eukaryota; kingdom Viridiplantae; phylum Streptophyta; class Magnoliopsida; order Rosales; family Cannabaceae; genus Trema; species Trema andersonii. The sequence goes on from JXTB01000071.1 coordinate 374,055, forward strand.
CGTGTTTAAGAGGATAAAGTATTCATGTGCATAGTAGGAAAAGAGTTTGAAGGAGTGGAATCAAGTTTTATAACATAGCTCGCAGACAACAACTTTGGCCTCCCCCCATAATTTCAGACTAGTAATATTTTGTTAGTGTAGTTATTTAATGGCAGTTCTTTGTCTCCGAATTGCCCTGGAATAACCATTTTCGTTATGTAATTTGGTAAAGACGAAATTAATTTGGTGAGTGACTGATGTTAGCTACAAGTTCTTTCTTTTTATAATAGTCTGGTTATGGTGATACAGTAGTTTATTCTAGTCTATTTAATTCTCTTATACCGATTCTTTCTAGTGTTTTTGAAACCAATTTTCTCGTGTGGTAACAAATTCGAAGTATTGTCTCGAGCACAAATACAAACAATTGGATTGTGTGTTTCTCATGGTCCAGCCTAAAATGGATTGGTGGTAGACTTGGCCAAATTGGCCAATAATACCAATCGCCCGGTACATGTCGGCAATTCATTGACTCACTTGGCCATTGCAAAATACCTGGCCACCAAAAGGGCTTAAGAAAAGGAAAGAGTCATTTTACAGAGGATTTTTATTTTGATTTTTTTGTGGCCCAAATGACTCTCTTAAAACAATTTTTCAAGACTAATTTTCACTCTAGGACAGATAATAAAAATTACATCTTTTTATAACTGGTGCTCATTTTATTTATCACCAATTATAATTAGTATAATTAAAACGTAAGTAACGGTGATGAAAACTCATAATTATTATGACTAATCCTGATAAACATCGTGAGAAATTATTTTGGCCAAATTTATTTTTATTCGGGTCCAAGTCCCAATATTAATAGCTTTAAAGTCTGTGCTAAGCCATTATTATAGCTTATATATATAAGACTTAGCCGTAGGTTTAGTTAGTTCTTAATACTAACACTTGTTAATCTGTTAGACAATTAGTTAGACAGTTGTTGAGCTGTTACTTGGTTGTCAACAACTGTCAAGTGTTAGATATTTATCTTTGCTTCTATTCATCTGTATATATACTTAGTGAACGGGTAATTCAATAAGTAAGATTCTTTTACAATCACATACTTAGTGTAATATGGTATCAGAGCAGGTCAGCTCTAATTCCTAAGCTCAATTATTGAATCTTCTCCATTTAATTACCGAAAGCTTATTCAGCAATTATTTCTTCCTCAATTGAGCTCTGTTCTTTCTCGATTGGGTAATCTGTTCACCATGGCAATTTCAGGTTCTGTACCTTCGAATCAATTTGCGAACCAGTCCGTACAATCTGCAGTTCAATCCTCCATTGATAAGTCCTTCAATTCTTATTTTCTGCACCATTCTGATAGTCCAGGCCTAGTCCTAGTTTCACAACCCTTGACTAGAGATAATTACACCTCTTGGAGCTATGTTGATTGCTCTTTCTGTCAAAACCAAGCTTGGGTTCATTGATGATTCCATTTCCAAACCCTCAGGTACAAATCTTGAACTTCTTTCTGCCTGGAAACGCAACAATGATATGGTCATTTCATGGATATTAAATCCAGTCTCCAAAGAAATCTCAGCTAGCATTATTTACGTTGATTCTGCACAAGAGATTTGAGAAGACCTTAAGGATCGATTTCGACAGAGTAATGGACCTAGAATTTTTCAATTGCGTAGAGAGCTGATGAATTTGTCATAAGCACAAAACACTGTTAGTGTCTATTTCACAAAATTAAAGACTATCTAGGAGGAGTTGAACAACTATAGACCAGTATGTTCTTGTGGAAAATGCACCTGGGGAGGTGTTCAAGCCTTGAATAGCTATTATCAAATGAAGTATATTATGTCTTTTCTCATGGGATTACATGATTCATTTGCTCAAATTTGAGGCCAATTATTGCTTATGGACCCTATGCCACCTGTTAACAAAGTGTTTTCTTTGATCTCTCAAGATGAACATCAAAAGAAGGTTGGGGTTCCTAGTTCAGATTCAGCAAACACAATGGCTTTTGCAGCTAAGGCCAATATTCCTAAAAGTTCAACTTCTTACTCTGGTTCTTACTCTAATAGGGGAAACAAGACATCAAATTACTTTGGAAATTACAAAGGGCAGAGGAAAGAGAGGCCCTTTTGTACTCACTGTCAATTTCACGGCCACACCATTGATAGATGTTACAAGTTACATGGTTATCCTCCAGGTTATCAGCCTCGACAGAAGGATAATTCTAATGCTTCTAATAACTCTAATTCAGCTTTTGCTCATCAAGCTTCGAGTTTCACCAACACACCAACTGCAATTCCTAATGATCATTCTAGTGTTAGTAATTTCTTACAGAACTTGGATACAAGTCAGTATTAGCAATTGATGAGTCTACTTTCCAGTCACCTTGTTGCATCAGTTAAGATCACATCTGATTCTGACACTCCCAGTACTTCATATACTACAGGTATCTGTTCCTCAGTTTCATTGAATAATATGTTCTCTTCCACAAGATATTGGATTGTTGATTCGGGAGCTACTCGACATATTTGTTCAAATGCTAATGCTTTTGTTGCAATGAGACCTCTTTTAAACTCAAATGTTACCTTGCCTAATCATACCCAAATTCCAGTGAGTTTATATGGAGATACTCAGCTCAGTCCTATGTTGATTCTTAAAGATGTGCTATATGTTCCAGAATTCAAGTTCAATCTACTTTCTGTCAGTGCTCTTACCCTGCATTCAAAATTCACGGTTGGCTTTCTTCATGACTGTTTCGTCATTCAGGATCTTCACAACAAGACCATGACTGGCAAGGGTAACAAGTTGGATGAGCTTTATGTTCTTGATACTACAGACATCGCCTTAAATAATATTGCTTGTACTTCCTTACACAATACTCATGTGAATAAGGTTTCTGCTATTACTTGGCACAATAGACTTGGTCATTTGTCATTTAAGTGTTTAGATTCGATACGACAACAATTATATTTTGATGTACTTAATGCTCACTGAGCTGGTCCTTGCTATATTTGTCCTTTGGCTAAGCAACGACGGTTGTCTTTTGATTCTCATAATAACATGGCTTCAGCCCCGTTTGATTTGATTCATTGTGACATTTAGGGACCATATCATGTTATATCTCATTCAGGTCATCGTTACTTTGTTACTTTGGTGGATGATTTTAGCCGTTTTACTTGGATATTTCTTCTCAAGCACAAATCTGATGTTAGTATTGTGATTCCAAAGTTTTTAAATATGGTCGCTACTCAATTTGGCACTTGTATAAAGGAATTCAGATAAGATAATGTTCCAGAGTTGGTTTTTAATGAATTCTTTAATGATAAAGGAGTTTTGCATCAGTTTTCTTATGTTGGATGACCAGAACAAAACTCGGTTGCAGAGAGAAAGCATCAGCAATTGCTCAATGTAGCTCGTGCCCTTTATTTCCATTCTCGAGTACCTCTTCAATTTTGGTCAAAATGTGTTCTCACTGCCACTTTTTTGGTTAATCGCACACCCTCACCCTTGCTGAAGAATATGACTCCTTATGAGCTTTTGTATAAGTCTACTATCAATTATAAAGCTTTTCGTGTATTTGGCTGTTTAGCCTTTGCTTCTACTCTTCATGCACATCGTACTAAGTTTCAGCCTCGTGCTCGAGTTTGTGTTTTTCTTAGCTATTCACCCGGAATGAAAGGCTATAAGCTGTATGATATTGAAACTAAATAGTTGTTTGTTTCTCGGGATGTTGTCTTTCATGAGGACTATTTTCCTTTTCATATAGTGGTTTCTCAAGACAGGTTAGTTGACCCTTTTCCAGACCTTGTCTTACCTAATGCTGCTATTGGCACCTCTGTTTCTACCTTTTTCCGTCCTCCTACACCTCATATTTCCCTTGAATCCACTTCTATTCCTAACATTGTTCCCCCTCATAATGCTCCACCGCTTCGACACTCTAGTAGACCTCATCAACCTCCTTCTTACCTAAGAGATTTTCATTGCAATCTCTTATCCCAACAACCTTTACCAGCTTGTACTGCTCAATATCCTCTTGCTAATTGTTTATCTTACACTTCTCTTTCTCCCTCTTTTCGCAACCTTGTCTTGAATGTTTCTTCTAATGTCGAGCCTCAATTTTACCATCAAGCTGTTAAGTTTTCTCACTGGCGAGATGCTATAAAAGTTGAGTTAGATGCCATGGAGGAGAACAATACTTGGTCTGTTGTTCCTTTACCTCCTTGTAAGCATTCCATTGGCTGCAAATGGATCTACAAAATCAAATATCGATCTGATGGTTGTATTGAGCGGCATAAAGCACGTTTGGTTGCTAAGGGATATACTCAACAAGAGGACTTAGATTTTCTTGAGACTTTCTCTCTTGTGGCTAAGCTTGTTACTGTCGAGGTCCTTTTAGCCCTAGCTGCTAGTCAGCGTTGGCATCTTGTTCAACTTGACGTGAACAATGCCTTTCTTAATGGTAATTTGTTTGAAGAGGTCTATATGGATCTTCCTCTTGGATACCGTCGACAGGGGGAGTGTTCTTCCAACCAGCGGTCTCTAGCTTGTAAGCTTCACAAGTCCATTTATGGACTCAAACAAGCTTCTCGGCAATAGTACTCAAAATTCTCTCATACTCTTCTTTCCTTTGGGTTTTCACAGTCCAAATCTGATTACTCTTTATTCACCAAAGGATCTGGTTCTGCATTTGTTGTTCTCTTGGTGTATGTTGATGACATCTTTATCATTGGTCCTACTTTGTCTATCATGAATGATCTGAAGGAGTTTCTTCATACTCAGTTTAAGCTCAAAGATTTAGGTCCTTTGAAGTATTTCCTGGGTCTTGGGATTGCTTCGTCTGGCAAAGGTATTATCCTTTCCCAACGTCACTATACTCTTCAATTACTTGAAGACATGGGGTATCTTGGTTGTCAGCTAACTACTGCTCCTATGGATCCTAAACTCAAACTTAGTGCCACTGATGGTGATTTGTTACCGGATGCTTCGCCTTATCGTCGTTTAATTGGACATTTGTTATATTTGACTCTCTCACATCCTGATATCTCCTTTGCGCTATACAAGCTCAGTCAATTTTTGTCTCGTCCTCGCTTGCCTCACTTGAAAGCTGTTCATCATCTTCTTCGGTATCTTAAGAACCATCCTGGTCAAGGATTATTTTTCTCTTTCTCTTCATCTTTACAAGTGAAGGCTTTCTCTGATGCAGACTGGGGCTCTTGCATTGACACTCGCAAATTAGTAACTAGTTTTTGTATATTTCTTGGTGATTCAATAGTCCCTTGGAAAGCCAAGAAACAATCTACTATTTCTCGTTCTTCCGCTAAAGCTGAGTATCGGGCTCTTGCTGCTACTACAAGTGAGATAATTTGGCTTTACCATCTTCTTCGTGATTTTCAAGTTCCAGTTACTCCTCCGGCTCTTCTCTTCTGTAATAATTAAGCTGTCATTCATATAGCCTCTAATCCTACGTTTCATGAGCAGACTAAACATATCGAGCTTGACTGCCACTTTTTTCATGATAAAGTCTCTCAAAGCTTCATTAAACTTCTGCCCATTCGTTCTCAACATCAACTTCCTGATATCTTCACCAAAGCCTTGCCTTCCTTGTTACTTTTCCCACTTCTCTCCAAGATGGCTGTTCGTGATCTTTACAGTCCATCTTGAGGGGGAGTATTATAGCTTGTATATATAAGACTTAGCCATAGGATTAGTTAATTCTTAATACTATAGGATTAGTTAATTCTTAATACTAACACTTGTTAATCTGTTAGACAATTAGTTAGACAGTTGTTGAGCTGTTACTTAGTTGTCAACAGCTATCAAGTGTTAGATATTTATCTTTGCTTTTATTCATCTGTATATATACTTAGTATACGGGTAATTCAATAAGTAAGATTCTTTTATAATCACATACTTAGTGTAATAACCATTAAGATGTTGTTGAGATATGCATACTGAGAGTACTACCTCAGCTAGAACCATTTGATATATGTATTTATTAACCGTATAATATGGTTTGGTAGCCGTAACGTGCTCGTTGCCGTTGTTCATACGGTCGACAAACGTACCTCAACACACAAAATCTACCCATTTAGTACAACTATGTCTACGAATCTTGTGGTGGACATTTCATATTAATTGTCCTCACTAATTGAGGTGCACAGAATGGTAAAAAGATACGGAGAATAATTTTGTATTATATCCCCACGAAAAAGTAGAGCATCCAGGCCTTCTAAGATAAGAAAGAGAATTGTCGATCAAAAAAAAAAAAGAAAAGAAATTTACAAAATGGAATCCAACTCAAACGGAAAAAAAAAAAAGAAGAAAAAACCAATAAGCTAATTAATTAGGATCATATGTTACTTTCTAAGTTGCTAAACATCACATTGGCTTTATTAAGCAAGAGGTACAATATTAGAGCTCCCTCTTTGCTATTATTACACATGAAAACAGCAAGTGTTAAACACACTTGCCAAAACTAAAAAACAAATAAATTAAAAAAATAACTGCTTCACCTTATAACTTAGCTTTATTTATTCTTCTTCTCCCTTAAGTGCTCCAGGGAATTATATGAAACTATGATGATATCATGATATAATAACTACTTTCTGTGTTTCTTAATCTTATTCTGCAATTCGTCTTTCCTAGCTCCTATCACCTTATCCAATTGGTTCCCCTTCTTCATCAGTAAAAATGAAGGCAATACATGGATCCCGTATTCCGCAGCTACACCCTGTTTCCATTCACATACATATATGTTACACTTGTATATATATAGTATAAGATATGGATGCTAGTATAATATCAATTCTTTATATTTCAATACGATGATTACAACAAAAAAAAAAAAAAAAAAAACATTTAATTCGTATTAAAATTATGAGAGGTTGATATCACTACTCATTAGAAAAAAATGTATATACATATACCGGAAGTTCATCCATGTCGATCTTGACAAACTCAACATCAGTGTACTTGTCAGAGAGTTCTTTCAGGACTGGCTCCATAGATCGACAAGGTCCGCACCATGCAGTTGTGAAATCAATCACCACCTTATTGACAACAAAAATTAAAGAAGAAAATATTTAAAAAAAAAAACCATATTTCTTAGAAAATGAATAAGCATATATGTTAACAAAAAATCCAGAAATTAAAAGATGATCAAATTTTGATATATATATATATATATATTATATTTACCAGCTTATTTTTTTTCTTGTGCTCCTTGAAATGGTTCTTCCATTCGTCGTTGGTATGGCATGCTCTGATGCGTGAATTTGAGGACCCTTCATTTGTTGGGCTTTTTGTCGTTGGGGTTCCGTGGGTGGAATTACGTGGTCCCATTTTTCTGAAAAATAAGAATAAAAATGGATCGAGCTTGTTCTAGAGAGTTATCCGTTAGAACTTAGAACTCAAAAATATGTTGTAGATGGGTTTGGGTTGAGTGTTTGGATTTGCTAACAATGGCTTAATATATAGAGTTGGGAATTTATTGGGTATGGTGGGAAAAGTAAATTGCTCAAATAATATAAAAATTTGAAGGAATCTGATTCTTAATTGTCTTAGGTACACAGTATGAGTATGACCTCCTAATATGTGGACCGCGGGAACAATTAGGGGACTATTTTGAAAGCACAAAGTTAAGGTGCTTGAACCATTTATTGCCTGTGTGCTCTTATCAAATAAAGACCACTGATTTTAGGCAATTCATTAGCATTAATTAAGCATCGGTATATGTGGCATATGATCGTGTATTAGTATATTAAAATTTATTATAAGTAAATTAAATATTATTATCAATTAAAAAATCATAAATCACGTGATATGTGTGTTGCATTAAAAATTTAGTACAATAATTTAGACCTATACATTCATTATTCTTATATACATATTTTTGAATGAGTTTGTTATAAATTGAAATGGAGATTCGAATTTGAGACAGTATACCAAGAAGAAATGTGGTTACTAACAGATTTTAGGCAACTTTAAAGGAGAAAAAAAATGGTACAATACAGATTTTGAAACTTAGAATTATAATACGCTAGGGTCCACTTGTTTTTATTTGTAGATGTAAGGGAACCTCAATTAATTAATGTGCTGCCATAGAAGGACAAGTTATTTTCATTTCATGTTGAAAACTCAAGTATTCCATTTGCTGCCGCACACGTGGACAAAAAGAATTCCATGCTCTTAGGACAAAGATCATTTTTGCGGCCCCAAAGCAAAAGAATAATATTAGTGCCATGCGATGAATTATGTGAATCAAGTCTTGAGGGCAGGAATACTAACGTAGGTAGGGCTTTATGGACCGTCCAATATTTCAAAAAAATAATACGATATTGGTCCATTCCACGTTAATACGGATCCTATATTAATGCGGATTTGGGCTGGTGTGTTACATGTAGTAGGAGTCGGCATAGGTCACAGATCCTATATTAATGCGGGTTTGGGCTGATGTGTTACATGTAGTAGGAGTCGGCATAGGTCTCAGTAATATGCTCTTCAGCTTTATCCGACTTATATTTCTGTAGATCCATATTTAATTATTTTATATATAATTTTAAATATATTTTTTGAACAAAATTTAAAAATCTCAATTAAATATTTTTATTTATATGTTTTTAGTGTTATATATTTTCTTATTTTTATTTATTTTTAATTTATTAAAATTTTAAAAGAATATAAATGAGTTTTATGCTCATATTTTAGCCCACATAAGTATATATTTGACATTTTAATATAAAATAACAACGAAATTATGTCTAGATTTTGGCCCATATAAGCTTGGCCTATTTAGGCCTACATAAAATGTGAGCTGTGTCTATGAACTGAGCTTGTAAACTGTGTTGGACCCCTTAATAAGAATATGGATCAGATCGAACCAGGATTAAGCCTGATATAAAGCTTATAAAGACTTATCAAATATAAGTCGAACTAGTCCTACCCATTTTACATTTCTTCTTGAGGGGTTGCCTTCTAAATAAGTTTGTGCCTACAATTTGGGGCATGTCTACTTGCATTAATTGTTTGTCCCCTTCAAATGTTTTAACTTAATTAGCATTTTAATATATTGTGATTTCTTACAAATTATGAGGTCATATTACTAATCCATAAAGATAATGAGTGAAAAATGACGGAGAATATAACTAATTAGTATATAAATAAGAGAAATCTTTCTATTTCCTTATTTTATTTTCTCTTTATTATGAATTAGTAAACATGATCTTAATACAAATAGAATTGTCACATCCCTTAAAAAAAAAAAAAAAAAAAAAGAGGAATTGTCGCGATTCCTCACAATCACATTGCTTAAAAACGATATCTTAACGAAGATTTGTGATCATGAACTTGTTTTGTTTAATCTTTTCAACAATATGATATGCGAGTTTTCTTAAAATTAGACATTTATGAAAACTTCTAAGATTATTTGAACACGTCATTTTTTACTACTATAATCTCAAATCTTTATATATATATATATATATATATATATATATATATATATATATATATATATATGGGCCATAATTTAATAGGTATTTTCTTTTCACCTATCTATTTGTGTTTTTTTAAACTTTGAACTATTATCTAACTTCTATCGTAATTTGGGTAATTGAAAATAATAATAATAATACTAATAATTTGTTTTATTTTCTACTTTTTATCATAAAAAATATGCATAATAAATTTTAATTTGGTATAATAATATATATTTATAGACACTCAGGTTAATAAAATAAATAATAATAATAAATACCTACCTTTATATAAATAAATGCTATGGAATGTTACTGTGGAGTGTTTTCTCCTAGCGGATGGAGTTGGATATACAATAATAATATATATTCGTGGATCAAAGTATCAAACACATCGAATGGTATTTAAAGAAAGTGAATTCTGTCAACCTAAACAAAAGTAGGTGGAAAGTAGCATGATAAGCTTGCAGCAATGAAATATTATTCGATTTGCACTTTTTTCTCCATAAAAGAAAAAAGGCCTTCAAGATGAGAATAAAAAGGACGAGAACAAAGAGCAAGCCTTTTTTCCCTTTGGACAGTTGGCTATTAAAAGCCAAAACGCAAATTCAATGGTTTTTTTATTTGTGTAAGACTAACATTTTACTTTTACTTATTTTTCTTATTTTTCTTTCCGGCTAAGCAGTTTATTCTTTTGTAGAAAATTATCCTTAAACAGAAAAAAAGCCAAAAAAAAAAGGGAAAAAGAAGAAGAAGGAGAAGAATCTAGCAAACCGAAATAAGATTTTTATTTTATTTTTTTTTTCCGATAAAGTAAAGCTGTTTCTATTTTTTAAATTTTTAAAAAATAAAAAATAAATAAATTCACCTTCATTCTCTCCTTTTCACATTTGTGTCACACTACATTGTTTGACGAATTCTACTATTTAATTTAATATTTTAATAAGAATAATATTATGATCCTTTTCACATTTGTGTCACACTACATTGTTTGACGAATTCTACTATTTAATTTAATATTTTAATAAGAATAATATTATGAAATATCGTATGAGATGTCTGTACCATATGAGGTGTCTATTTCTTACTAAAAGATGAAATGACACTTTTAAGTGGAACCAATAAATAATATTAATGCAATAGGTTATAGTAAAATCTACAAGATTAGGAGAGAACAAAAAAGTGCAACTACTATTCCTCGAAAAATAAAATAAAAGTTGAAAACGTGGTCTATGAAGTTGATGACTTGATTGTATCATTCAGCAAGGGCTAATGCTAAGAACACTAATATCTTACATCAAAAACTTATATTATATAATGTGACATTTATTACAATCACTTTTTTTTTTTTGGAAAATGGATCACACTATTTAAAATTATATGGCTAAAAATGATGTGACGTCACTGGTGTGAGTTTTTGGTGTCCCAATCTTTACCTTTCTACAAATCAAGACATAGAATTCTGATAGTTGAGACTATGATCAGACGAATTTCTACTCACTACTCAAGTCATAAGTGTGGATTAAAATATCGTGACATTATTCGTATTTTTAAAGTATCGACATTGATACTAAATGCAAAGATATTGTTTTTCTCGTGTATCCATAAAATATCGAAAATATGTTGATACCGGTAAAATATAAGTAAAAAATGAGTTAATATCGAGATAATTTCAGATATTATCGTGACAATATACTAGTATTAGGGCAATTGGGAAATAGTTTGAAAAAAATACATAAGAGGCAAGGAAGATTGAGTCAGACTAATAAAAAATATATTTCCACAAATTTTGAATCAATGAGCATGGAAACTGATCAAAGTTTATATGCTTATAATTTTAGTTTTTACAATCCTAATATAGAGTCAAGTTCAAAATTACAATGATCATGAAATATTTATTCAACCTCCTCCTCAAATTAATATTTGATATATTTACACATATCCATCAAGATTTTTCATCAAATTGATTAAATTCAAATTACTAAATTTATGAATCTATTGTTGGAACATATCAATAAACACATATGTGGCACATAAATTACTATCCTTAAAACTACTCGGATAAAATAATTTAGAAAGATATTGTTTGGACTAAGACAAAAAATTCTCTTATGATTTTCAACCTCATAAAAACTTATTTTGATATTGAATAAATTTGATTTGTTCTGTATTACTATCAATTTTTTATTTATTTTCAATATAATTTAAATGTATTTTATTTATTTTCAATATAATTTTAATCCAATTACAATTAATAAAGTATTAATATTACATGTATTAAATAAAAGTGTAATATATATATATATAGACATGATTTTAAAATTATTCTATACAATAAAATTCGATGATTTTTCCACTCCGTACGTATATTTTTGTCTTACATAATATAAATAGGATTTTTTTTAGAACAAAACTAATATAAATTATGCAATATCACTTGTTTTAACAATCTTTGAATTTCCCTTGAAAATTTTGAATTTTGAAACAAATTTCAATAATTTTTCAAAATATCTTTTGACATCGATATTATTTCTACCCGTACATTTTAAAAAAAAAAAAAAAATCAAACCTCAACGCTAATGCCACACCGATATTTTAAACCTTGGTCATAAGTAGCGCATTATACTTAATTTGGAGGAATATATTCTTAAGAAAATTAGACTAGTGATAAGAAGAAAGACATGGAATATGTGGGCTAAAAAACAACCCATGTAGAGCAGCCGACTTTGGAATATAACTTATTAAGAGTGTAGTGCCATGGTCGCGCAGCCTGACTTTAATTCTATGGTTTATACAAGTGTTGCTATGGTCTACACAGTTTGACTACTCTCAGATTTCTATGAGATAAGGCCTACATGGATCCCACCACGACTATAACGTATACATACATACTTTTCAGAAGAGCAATGACGAATAGTTAAATGTCCAGAAATTAACAATACTAAATTTTCTTGTACTAGAAGAATATGTGATGGCACAGTTTTGTTATAATATAACGTAATATAAGTTTTGTTATAATATAACGTAATATATAATATGAACAAAACAGATAATTCCGATAAAAAGAACATTTCCCACTCGAGGATAACATACTTTCAGTTTAATTAAAACAAAAAATAAAACATATTTGTTGCTCACTTTATCGCCCTGTAACTTGCTGATAGGAAGTAACAATTTGCTCACACACTTTCTAGTGAAACCATGAAAAGAAAACAATTTGTTTTTTCAATTCAAATTACTAGTCCATCAGTGGTGCAAAAGATACTTTTCTGTTAAATTACTTATCAATCGAACACAGTAAAACACCCAAGTTGGGGATGAGAGATGAAGAAACTAGAAATAAAGAGAGGAGAGAAGGGGGGGGGGGGGGGGGGGCATTAAGCCAATCACTTTCCCAGCTAGCCAAACTGTATACATCTAATCCCATATTCCAAATCACAACAGCTAAAAAATTCATTTGGGGTCACATTAATGAAATCATGCTAGGCAAGCAAATAAGGAACAGGTAATTCAGCATCCAAGTTTCATCATATGGGAGAATCCATGTTACCAAACAACTCCCTAGTTCTAGTTATGAAAAAACTAAACTAACATATTCAAATAGAATAATCATGAATTATATTCTCATGCAGTCCAGTATCAAGCAGAAAATAGGTCCAGAAAGAAACAACAAAAATATGTTTCCTTTTGCATGGTTCTGATTGAAATCCTTAATTTAACCAAAGAGTCCTGGATGGTGAGTGCATTAAAAGCAACCCCACATTCAGATCATCTTTCAATGCAAAGCAATAAAAGATTCACCACCCACACAAAAAGAAGCTAGTAAAATCATCATATCAACAACTTACTGAACATCATGACCCAACCCCAACACTGGTAGAGGCTTGGTCACCTTGAACGACTGAGCCATGATTGTTGTAAGATGGTCCACCACCTCTTCCACCCCTTCCTCTATTGTTATAATAATTCCTTGGATAATAACCTCCAGCCTGGTCATAATACTGGTTCCGACCATTCTGGTAGGGTCCAGCACCTCTGCTGCTGCCTCTGGCTCCACGGCTGCTAGGGTAACCCCTGCGGCCACCTCCACCACCACCTCCGCGACCACCTCTTTGGTTCTGAAATAACCTCCTTGGAACATACTGCTGCTCCTTTGATTCAACATCTCTCTGACTGTACTCTACTTCTGTGTCTCGTATGTTTTGTTCTTGTTCGATAGAGGCCTCTTCAGGATTTTCCATCTCTGGTTCATCATCCTGGAAAGAAGAAATTATTTTATTCAATAAAATATTTGCAAATAGAAAAGGGTCATTAAAAAAAGGGTAAGCTGAGGGCACCTTATGTAGTTCCTCTACATGACTTGATTGGTTATCACCCATTTCATGTCCCTGAAAATCTGTTGTGCCTTCATCCTACAAAAAATCCAAAGTAATTGATAAAGTTATTTTTAACATGTACAACCATAAACAAGAAATCAAGCGTTATTATATGACAGAGAAACTTAGAAGCACTAGTACTTTGGAAAAAACAAAACTATACATCAGGCTAACCTCAAATAAGAGGTTAAAGTAGTGCCAATGGACAAATACGAAACTATCCCTGCCATTGCATGCAAACAAATAGAACTCAAAGCATCAGCCTTGCAAGATCTTCTGTACCATAGCCTAGAAGCTTTACTTTTGACTTAGGAAAAAGCAATAGTCACAGAAAATTATTACAAAACTTTAGAACACTACTGCCTCCGAAATTTAATGTAGGAAAATGATATTGCAACCTTTGCAGAGATTCCTTGAGTTGATTATCTATCAATCTAAGGTGCTAAAGATGCAGAAAATTTCCATCTATAAGTTATTCCACAGGGCGTGTATATATGTTCAAAGGAAAAGTGAGAAAATAATCTCTTCCTGGAGAAATCTACCCTCACACTTAATGAATTGAATGATCATATGTTAAAAGTTGAGGTTAGAAACTAATCTCTTCCCAATAAAATCTATCCACTCATCAAATCAAGCGTAATTTGAATGATGCATTTGACACAAAGGAAGACAAAGCACTGTTTTGTCCAACCTTACATGGGATAATTTCTCACAATTACTCAATCAGTCAAGGCATTACCAGTTATTTCACCTATTCATCCCTTTTCCAAACGATTTTCTAACCTACTGCATCATACAATCTAAGAATAGGTGGACAATCAACCTATACAATAAAAGTAAAAGAGACAGAAAAGAAAAAAACTCATGTTTCAAACTTTCCTCAACATGTTCCAGGTACCATATGCATTATAAACAACAAAGCTAGCCTACTAAAAACACAGATTTTCTAATAATATAGATCACATATTTGTTAAGAACCTAGCTTCCTAGTTCTAAGTTTAGTTTACTAAAGGAAACTCAAAATCCTTTCTTTTCATAGAGTTTGGTTGGACTTAAGGATAGAGAGGAGCCTTTGTCTGTCCAACTTACAAATGCTCCAGAAACAACTTCCTCCAATAGAATATGAATAATTGTCTAATCAAAAGCTCACTTAGGTTATCCTCCCCCTAGAACTCTTAAGTGTATAGTCAATCATGAATCAACATAGACAGTAATTCCTGTTCTCAATATACATATATACATATATCGGTCCTCCCGCTGAATCCTACAATCTTTGGGAGGAGGAAATTCTGGCATATTGCTACTTAGGTCCCCATGAGGAATCGAACCCCAAACCTCATGGGAGTAAACCATGAGCCTAACCACTCCTTTTCTCAGTAACCGATGTCTAAAGTAATATAGCTCCAAAGTTTAGCCAACTAAATCAGCATGTGTTCCCCCAACCTGAACACACCCCAGATACCAAGCATTCAAATAAGTAGAAATCTCAAATCAACTCTCACCATAAGGAGATCAAAAGGAAGATGGACAACAATTCTCTTCTTTTTTTGTACAAAAGACTCAAAGCAGTCCTTGATAAAGACGTCAAAGCCTTGACAGAAATTAAATTAAAGAAGCATTAAAATTAATTTGACGGTACTCCACACATGGATAATGCTACAGAAAAATTAAAGTAGTAATACAACCATGCTGGACTTTCAACCAAAAGTAACAACAGTTTTCACAAGCGAGAGTTCTACTGTTGTGATTATGATCAGAATTTCAAGTTCTATACAAGAGAATAGAAGTGTTCCAGTCAAGGGATAATTATGTATTCGCCTTCACAATTGCCAGTGACAATTTACAGTTTCAAGAACCACAAGAAAACTAAACCACCCCAATTTTATGTTATTGTTAGCTATCCTATCAAAAGGAAGAGCATATGTCACTGGGTTTCCTGTTTCCTCAAGACCTTGAGGTCCTCAACACTCACCAACGCCGGCTAAATCTGCAGGGACAATAACTACCAGCGATTCCAATCTAACATTACTAGTTTCTAAACAATATGAATGCTCTCGAGCACCTGATAAACTTAACTGCTCTCATGTTAAGTTAGCTTATTATGACATACAGGAATAACAGAGGGACAAGCAACAATTGGCTAGCAATTATGAAACATACGTAAAACTGAAAATTCAAAAGTAAAAGAGAATACAATAAACTAAGTACTATACTACAATTCATATCAAAGACAGCAGACCAGATAACATTTAACCCAATAAGAATTAAATCAAGTTGAACCTGCTGGAGATGTGATTCATGTGAAACCGAGCCTTCCACCTGGATGGATGAGATGGAGCCATGAACAGGCACCTGAAAAGGGGTATAGTTTCCAGCAGCAGCAGCAACTTCTACCGGAGCTTTCATCTCAGGCGTGGTGGTCAAGTAATCTGAAGCCATAATCTTGTTCAGCCTCTCCCTCAACCCCGCATCTAAACCAAAAAATAAAAAATAAAAAACAAAACCCGGAACTGTTTAGGCTACGAGAACATCCGCACGAATAAAACAGATTCCATAAAATACCAAACGAGCAAAAGTCATAATCTTTACAAGTAATGTTAGCATTAGGCTCAATGAGCTGGTCCGACTTGGCGAGCCAAAGCTTGGCGTGCTCAAGGCACCGTTGCAAAGCATTCTTATGGGTCAAGCTCGAATCAACCGGCCGAGAGATCAAGAGCCCACCCAACTTCGAAATCAAGTCCAGGTCCCTCTCGCCGAGCAGATCGGTTGCGTCGTCGGTGACATAGTCATAGGTCAAGCAACAACCACGCTCGTGGGTCCTCGTAAGCATCGTCGAGGTGAAGTCACTCTGCGATTTGACATCGAAAAGGGACCCAAAATAAAGCAGATTGAGAAGGTCCTCCACCACCTCCACAGCCGCCGCCTCGTCAGGTTCGCTGCGGCTGATAATGGGCTCGGATGATGACGATGACCCATTGGGCTTTTCGGGTTTATCCGATGATGGGCCATCGTCATCGTTATCGGAGATGGTGGTGGGCTCAGACCGGGAGGCGGGAACAGAGACCTGGTGGCGTTGCACGGCGAGGCTGACCTCCTCGTCGACGGCGGCAGAGAGGGGCTGGCGAAGCTTCTCGAGCTCGTCGATGAGGACGGTGACGGCGGGTTTGGAGCGGAGGGTCTCCTCTTGCTCCTTGTTGATGGGTTTGCCTTGGGAAATGGCCTCCTCCATTTGGGTGATGCGGTTCAATTTCTTGCGGAGGGCTCTGAGGCGCTTGTTGATGAGGTTAAGGACGGGTCCGTCGGAGACATCGGAGGCCGCCATTATCGTCCTCTGAAAGAGAGGGCTTTTAGGGTTTTGATCGGGTTTGGGAGGGAGAGAGGGAGCACCACCTGGTGAGGGTGGTGTGTGTGTAAGGGTTTTTTTTGTGTGGAGAGAGTGAGTGAGCGAAGAAGATGAAAAGAGAGGGATTTTGTAGAGAGTTACAAAAGAACAAGACAGGAAGAGCCTTTGCTTTTTGCTTGCTTGGCCTTTTGCCTTTGGGGATGGATATTATCAATTATCAATTATCAATTATTAATACTCGATAGGGTTGATTTGGGAAGTCCAAAGAGACAATTATTTTATATATCATAAAATTTTATTTTATTTATTTAAAAATAATAATAAAAGAAAAGAAAAAGGTCAGGATTAGAATTGAAGGCGCTTTTAGGGCATCGTTTTGACCAGTCCTACCTCCTCCTCCTAACACACTGTTTGGTAGCAAATTAGCAATGAAGAAAATTTTCCTGTATGATTTCTTTTTCTTTTTCTTTTTCTTTTTTCCCTTTATAAATAAAAATGAGTATTTGATGCTATTACAATTTATTTGTTATAATATATATTATTCTATTTTTGTAATTAAAGATAAGTAGACAACTATCTTAAGTCATGTTTATTAAGAGACAGAGTATATAGGAATGAACGAAACTTATATTATTTAAGAAAGAAAAATGAGAAAAATAAAAATATTTTTATTTTATTGTATTTGGTACAAGAGAAAAGAGAAAAGACTAAAATTTTCTCCATTGGTCAATAAGAGGAAAATGTGGAAAGAATGAAAAATATTATATTTATAATAATCACTTTATCACTTGAGTGAATATTATTATTCTAAAATCTCACTAATTTTGAAAAGATTAAAAATTTGTTAACATTAAAGATTTAAAATTCTTTGTCTAATTCATTCTTTCTTAAAATTTCTCATACAAAACAACTATATTACTCTCATCCAATAATCCTCTCATCCATCTTCTTTTTTTTTTTACTTCTCTCTCGTATCAAACATTCTTAATTTCGAGCTTTGTAAGTTTTTTCTCCATTTTGATATCGTATAAAAAATGTGAGAGTGTGTTGATGGAGGTTTTATCAACAATAAATTTATAAATAATTAAGAGATGTGGCTAGTGTAAATTGAACTAATAATCAAAGCAAATAAGGAGAGGGGATTTTATAGTGATTCGGCCCCGAAAAAGATGAGCCTACGTCCACTGTTTTCTCACTAATTTGTGAAGGATTACAAGCACTCAAGGTTACAATAAAAAGCAATTGATGAATATTAAAGACTTAGACTACCCAAAACTCGAATTTGCTCTGATTTCTATTCTCTGTCACTCGTTTCTGCTTAGAGCTTGATTGTGTTTTTCGGAACATAGAGCCCCCCTTTATATAGATTGTAGTGACCTTATGTCCCAAGGTTCCTTATATCTCTAGGATCCTAAACGGGTAACTATACAATTGGGTAACATAAAACTGGATAATTATCCAATTGAATAATTGGATAATTACTCAAAACGAATAACTAGTTAATCGCCAATAGGAATCTTCAGTTTCCCTTTCTTTGTAGGTTTCTTCCGTAATAAGTCTCCCTCTTCTTGTAGGTTTCCTTTATAGCATTTACCTTTTTCCTTCTTTTTATAGGTTTCCTGTTTGGTTAAGGCAAACTATACGGAGAAGGTCGCACAGAAACCTGCGGAAGCGGTCGCATATAACCATCACGGGAGAGGTCGCATACATCATTCTCAGAGGAGGTCGCACATATCCTTCACAGAGGAGGTCGCATATTACACTTATGCGACCTTAGGATTTTTTAGACCGCACAACAGAGTGCTTTCAAGTAAAATTGTGAGACTCAATTATACTTTTATATTTCTAATTTCTCTTTTCTCTATTCAAATTTATCTCCAAAAATCTGTCCACTCATTTTTTTTCTCCCTTCCGTTCTTTTTTTCCCCCCACAACCAAACATAGCCGTAACATCAAGTAATATTGCATCCAACACGAAATTTGTTGCTAGTACTAAAACGTCGATTGTCCAATTTGTAAGTAATATTGCATCCAACACGAAATTTGTTGCTATTACTAAAACATCGATTGTCCAATTTGTCCTTATGGGAGATTAGAGCATAGTCCTTTTCTTACACTTCCTGCTCATTTTTCTTTTTTCTTTTTTTTTTAATAGCTAAATAGATGATCATATTTATTTTTATACTCAATATATCTACTTATATACTAATTTTAGTTTATATATTAAGTATATTAATTTTTATACTATATACATTATATTTTACACTGATATTAATAATCTAATATATTAGTTATTTTGCGAAAACATTTTTAAAAAAATGAACTTTCACTTAAAATAAACCCAAAGTTTAGTCATTTTGCTATTCTTATTGAGATCAAATTCGAAGTTGACGGCAAATTTACGAGCATGAGAAAGTTATTGCTAGAGTAAAATCCTACGCCATTGAATTCGAAGTTACATCACAATCAAACGAGCATAAGAAAGTGCAACATTGTGAATTTGTGATCGGTGGTTTTTCAAAAAAAGAAAAAAAGAAAAGAGGTGGTAGTCATTTTTCCCTAGTAATTTTATTTATTTGTTTATTTATTTATTTGTCTTTTATAAGAATTCTTCCTTTATGCCTAAAACGAAGGAATTGGGTGACGTAGCATTACAGAATAGAAGATTCTTTTTTTGGACAAAGAAAAAAAAATCAAACCGAGCAGAATTTTGTTGTAGAGATGAAATTATGAATGGCCAAACAGAAACAAGAAATGCTATAGCCAGACAGAGATTCGTAAAACATCGGAATGAACTTAATAAAAGGCTACGATTTTAATTTTCGTAAGAAATATTGCATCCATTTTCCATAAACAAAATAATTTTACTAGATATTCGTCCAATATGTTGGCATTGATCCACTAGAAGATACATCACTGGGGTCCTTTGGGATGAAACGAAAACCAATACTGAGAAAAGGAGCTAATCAAGCATGTCGTATAACACAGGCACATTATACTCGGGTCCAGACAGTGGAAAAAGATTAGGCTATGGGAACACCTTTTCATGGGTCATTCCGTATCATAAGTCGAAAAAGATAAGCTTAAAAGCAAGCTTTCACATCATAACAGTATCTAACTCAGAAGCCACGTATTATAATATTGCATCATGAATTAATGGAATCACTTTTCAAAAACATCTCACAAGCAGAATGCTCAAAAATGTGGGGATGCTTCTCTCAAAGGTATTACTCGTTTTATATAGGTTGAAGCTGCTCTATTTAGTATATGGGCTGTTGAATTATCTTACTGCCAAATGAGTATGGCCAGCTCCATACGATGCTGGGAAAGAACGGCATAGGAGATGTCTAATTTATGGGTCTACTTCTAAAGGGACCCTGGCATGTCGTGAAAAAATATACTGCATCTCATCCTTCCACGTCTGCAAAAGCCAGTGGATAATTAGCTCGAAAAAAGGGACATCAACTTGCTCAGTTTTTAAGTTATATCGAAAACAAGAACAGTCACCTCATGTCGGAAGGCAATCCTTAAACCGGGTACATTAGTCTTCTGAATATCATTTCCTTCGGGGCCTCGCAAGAAGTATTTACTACCATGCCAATGCGACTGTAAGAGGAATCATACAAGAAAGAAATGAATTTACTCAGCAACAGCAATAATAAGAAAAATAGTTATACCAAATAAACATTAATAAAGCTGAGGACCAGACAGATTCAGCAATTTCTATGTGTGATCTTTCTTTCTTATAATTAAGATATACATTCTTTAGAAAACAAAGAACTTTACACAAGGTCCTTACCTTTACTGCATGTGGAAATCCTGATTGATAGACAGAGTTTCTTGCTATTTCACAGAGGTCGCAAGCGCTTAGCTTCCATACCTGCATCAAAATGATTAAAGAGACAGATAGTACAAACATGAACACGATAACCACAAGCTCCGAGAAATTTACCTTTGCTGCAACACTATACTCCTCCACCAGTGCTTCTTTAGTTAAATGAATCTGCAAAGGATCATCACTTGAGAGCGAGACGTTCAAACCTCGTTGGAAGAACATGGGAAAGGGGTTGCGATGATAGTCCAAGAAAAGGGAATTATTACTCAAAGGTGACATGGACAATCCAATCTGGATAGACAAGAGAAGTTGCTTGAGATTTGATCTGAAAAATTAGCAGAACTAGGCAAATGCCGAATAAGGGAGAAAAAATTGAAAAGGAAAAAACTGATACTTGACAATAAGACCATTTATAAGGGTTTAACCTGAGCCAGGTAATACAGATACTGCAAAACAGGAGATTTTCGTAGATTAATCCCATGAGAAATATTATGGCATAGAAGAAATCCAGCAGCCAAATGGTCAATATCACCCGCCTGTGCAGACAATGGAAAACATGAGGATCTCAATCAGCTAGAAGATTCAATAAGTGAAACTAGGGTAGTGAAACTACCTCTCCACAATGAGGCCGAAATTTTATAGTTGGCATTCCTTTTGATTCACGAAGCTGCATGAAGAAAATGAGTGGAATTAATTTGGCACAAGTAAAGAATGAATTTCTAGTTCAGAACAGTAAGGTCACAAACCTTATTAAGAGTGTACAAGTTTGCATAACAATAATAGGCATAATAAGAGTACGCGGGATTAAATTCATTGGTCCATTCAGCCGGAGTTGGCATGTGTTTAGTTGGACGTCTTTCTGGTTTACTTTCATCATCTACAATATCAAAACCCACCACCTGTTTATTTACAGATAAATTCATTAGACATGCATATATATTTGATAGTGCGCATAGATCATGATTTTATGTAGCACAAACGAATATCTTGAGATTCTGGTATTCATACTGCATTGTTTCGAACCCAGCTAAGTATTGGATACAGGTAAGGCATTGGAACCCACAAAATTGAAAAATACAATAACCTATGCTATGATGCGGGTAAGTCTAATGACTAGGAAAAGTTATTGGTGAAATAGGCAGGAACTCCTACTTTCTTCACAACTCCAAAATTTTAAGCAGGTAATCCTTCCATCATATATCATTGGCAGAAGTTTTTTCCGTCTCTCTTTTGGGGCACGTATTTATGTGTAAGCAAGCAAAGATCCCCTGTATTTATCTACATGGAGAATTTCGAATTTAAATTTAAAGTTTATAACTCCATGATTTTAGCTATAATAATGATAAGTCTCCAAAAAATTGGTTGTTAAAATGTAAGTTGGTTAGTTACTGTTTGTTAGAGTGGTTTTAGTGTCCGTTTTCGAGGAATCGTTGGTGGTTATTGTTGTTAAGGGATGTTAGTTAGTGATTAGTTGCAATCATTGTTAGTGAAGGGAGTGTTATGTATAGAGTAGTGGCTGGGTTTGGAGGGTTGGTTGTTAAGTTAGAATTGTATTGAGGGAGAGTGCTGATCCTCTCGAATTGATCAGCAACCTGTGTAAAACCATTCTTTTGTAATAAAGGAGATTACTTTGGCCTAAACCTCTAATGTTTCTATCCTATCTTCTCTATATCTTATCAAATAAATCTTGGATAAGTCCAATATAATTAATTGCTTTAATTTAGGAATACAACTTTGTTTGTTTTCTGTTCTTAGCTTTATGGCTGAGAATCCGAAGCTGAGATAGCCAGGACTCTCAGTCTATAAATTAATTTGTAATCTAGCTTTGTTATCAATAAGGTTTGTTCTCTCTCTCTCTCTCTCTCAAAACCACAATCTAGATCACCTCATTTTTCTTAGAACAATAGGCATTCATCTTGATTAATCTGAATAACCTCTGAAGGGAAAGGTTCCATTAGAAAATTTTCATATGAGGATTACAAATTGCAGGGTTTCAGTCAGCAATGGTATAACAGCAGCTTTCCATATAAGTAGATAGAGGGTGGTAGATACAGATACTTACCACCCTTTTTGTTGTGGCTGAAATTTTACTTCCCACATAAAATCACATAATTTATGTACGTGTGTATACCATATATTACACGTTGCAAACATGTGTACATACCCTATGTACACATTAACAAACATGTGTAAACAACATATAGACATACATGTCTTTGACTTTTCGTGTATGCATGTACACATAAATATGTGTGTATGCTTGTCTACTGGCTCTAAACCAGAATGCATACCACATCATATCATCAAATAAGAAATAAAACTTCAAGAGCAATAAACTATGATGATCAACCAACTAACCTGCATCAGGAACATATGTAAATGAGGATGAGAATTTGGATCAACTGTGACTTCAAAGAGTGGAATAAACACGTTATCCAGAATATTCTGGAAAGTGGTGACAATTCCCATATTCTTGTACACATTGTAGAGCCGTGGTAGCTGCACGATGAAAGCTTATATAAAAACTATGAAAGTAGAAAAACCTAGTTATAGCAAAAATGCACGTGCATACGTAGCATGAAAAAAAACCAAATCAAGCATTTAATCCTTAAATGAGGTACAAGGAGATTACTTTTGAGGACACAGTAAAGGCTCCTTGACACAAAAGATTGATATGGCATGCAAGTACACAGTACCCAGTCCATAGTTTTTAGTTAGCAGCCTAGCAAAACTAATATATTATACCTGAGAAAGGTCCAATTGTCTACTTCCTCCTCATCAGTTTGTCTAACACAATTACAACTTACGTCCATGTTAATAGAATAATAAAATTAATTACCATCCATTAAGATTGCTCTTTATCTCCCATCAGTAAGAAAAGTGATCATTGACTATAAACAAGATCTTCATTTGGAATCCAAATTATATTGATGCAGCTTGAGTTTACTATTTTAATATGAATGTAAATGGGTGAAGCATCTTAACCTAAGACCATAATGGCTAACATGACCTTTTGTACCATGCACAGTCATAACTTGAAGGGTCTAAAACTGAATAAAGGCAAGGGGGGACATCTTGGCCTTATCATATTAAGTGACGAACAAATACGAAAAACCAAAAAACAAAATGGAAAACAAAAATAAATAAAAACACTGACAAATATGAACCATGTTGCAAAGACAAGGACAAGGACAACTTGATCTTTTCTACTTTTTCCACCCCCTTGCTGCTTGATCATTTATACTTGTATGAAACCAATATGATGACTAAGAGGTCTCAAAAGTGCAAAAAAGTCATCATGCTAAGTGTACCAGATGGGGGAACTCGAGAAAGGTGGATGGGAAAAAGATCAAGAAGATAAATGGTAAGGTACCTGGATCATCCATACAGCATTATCACTATAAATTGCATTATTGACAAACCAACTAGCCAATTGATCCCATTCACTTTGTTTTCTTCCGTAAATTGAAACTCTGTATTCTGCCATCTGAAAAGAGAGATTTGGATAGTATTTAAACAATTGATTGATAATGAGCCTAATATTTCTACATGAACTTCTAGGCATTCAACAAGAAAATCCATTGTTAGGTAAGCTAATAGATATCATCAGGATATCATAGAGTTTGTGGGGAAGGAGAAAAGTACGTGCTTTCATCTTCGGATTTTCTAACACCATATAAGTGACTAGAGATCCAAAACAAATAACCTGGTATTTGCTGGCTTCCAGATCTGATAGAACTTCTTTTGTCACTTCTGCCAAAAACCGTCCTGTAGTAATTCAAATGAACAATTAAAGTTTCAGTAAATAAGAGCATTAAGGTATAAAAGGACAATAATGTTGCAACATGCTCCCAGCGTTTCAAATTTTGTGTAGGAATGAAGTCAATCAAAAACAGTAAAGCTATTTAATTTTATCAGCTAATGAAATTTAAAGTTTGTAGCTCAAATATCCATGTCTCTTCTGCCCACGACCATTGAAAAGAGTTACTGGTTACCAGTTTGGGAGGTTGACCTCTGTAGCTCCTCCCTTGCTTCCTTCCCCATCAAAAAGGAGGGGAATTCATACAGTTTGAGATTAATTTTTATTCAGAAATAACCAAGTAATGTGCAGTTACTATGAAAAACATGCACACATTTCGTAAAGCAAATTAACCATAAGAAAATTGAAGCAATGGGTATAATTTTCACATGAGGCATGCATAAATCTACACAAAACATGGACAAGTGGGTTATCAACACACAAATAATGTTCCAGAACTGATCCCAAAGAAGAGGGGACAAGAGGACATGCAGAATAAGGAAGAAGAAGAAGTTAAATTTGAGGGTGACAAATTGAAATTCATGATTACAGTTTCCACTTTTGAGTTCATGTGGATATTAAAGTTCAAATGTCTCTCTGCAGCAACAAACCTTGGATAAGATTGTCCTGCTTCAAGAATATCTCTCTGAGTCTGCTCTGACCACATGGATTATACTTTAGGTTGAATTTGTCAAATCGATGAAAGGTGCTTTTATCAGCATGAACATCCAATAAATCAACATTCAGGTCATGCCTACAATGTGATAACCACCAGTTTTAGAGAGAGGGACAGATAGAGAATTCTAACAAATATCCATCTACCAGATGAAAATAATATATACCCTGTTAAGTCCAAGCTTTCAAAAACTTCCTTAAGTGTAAGATACTTTCCATCCCTGAAAATAACAACCTGTCCATCAAGAAATTGAAACTTTAACCTAGAAGTAAAATGATGTAAAACTTTAAACCTAGAAAAACAAAAGTGGATCCACTTCCAAATTAACCACTCAGTTAAAAGTAAGGAGTGTAGATGCCGAAGTACATAAATTCTACCTCATCAGGTTCTTTTCTCAGCTTGGACTTGATAAATCGCAAAAGATGCTTCTGATTCATGCAAGCAGAATGATGCACATGTGTGTCTACTTTTCTAATGTTATAAAAATCACGGTGTGGTGCACTCTTCTGAGCAAGAAACTCCCTATCGGCATGTAGCAGTAGATGAAGCCGGAATTTCTGTACGATGTTCACATAACAGTTACAAACACAAACCAGATATTAATATCAAAGGATGTTAAGTCCAAAGACCAAAATGCCAAGACTAATTTAGAGAACGATACCTCCTCAAGAAACCGTAGTCTATGATGACACATGGAGCGAGCATTTCCAATAGACATAACTTTCAAGAGATAATGCATATCAGTGAAAAATGCTGTTGAACTTGCAACAGGGAAGAGTTCTTCACCGTCTGCAGAAAAGAGTTGAGTTCACATGAAGTAATTCTTTAATTCAACTAACTTAAAGTAAAAAAAAATAATAAACTAGTAACAAAGTATTCTCAAGGAACCATCTCTTTCACTAAAATACGAACAACTTCTCAGTACTTACCATTTTCCTTCGCATACACATGTATTACCCCATCTTCCATCCTAAAGGAGTGCTGCAAATGTAGAAAGATAATATCAGACTAATGCTAATCAAACCAATAAAAATTTACTTGACAACGTAAAATTCACATATATTTCGTCTGCCACAAGAAGAGGAGAGAGAGGAAAGAGACTATAGATGAGCGAAGAGTAGCATACCACTGATGCATCAACAGGCTCAAAATGAAATGGATCTTTCTTCACCTCTGATGCACTAGAGTTTTCTACAGCTACATTCATCCATGGAGAAACCTTTTCTCTGTAGAGATATCTCTGACGCAACTCCAAACAGTCGCGAATCATCTTCCATACTTCTTCTTCTTCTTTGTTCGTTGAATCTGGACCAAAGGGTTTGGGTAGGAGTAAAATAAGATTAGTTCATAAGTTGTCTGCAAAATTGGTACAAATTTCTCCCTTTGCCTTTATTGATTCTCTGATATAGAAGCACGTTTAAGTACGTTGACCATGTTAACATCTAAACTACGTCATCTTCTCCCCCCAATCCTCAACTCCCGATAGGAATTCAGCAAAGTTGTGAATCAAAGATATGCTAAATTCTACAAATTAATAGGTATAAAACATATAGATCACTAAAATCATTTAAAGATAGGATTAGGGAGTAAGAATACCTTGAGCCGATGGATACGGTAAAACCATGCTGGAAAATGTAGAATCATGGCCAACCAACTGTACTGGAGTTGAAACTACCTTTCCCTCACCTTGTGGATCCACTCCAGATTTTGTTTCGCTTGCAGTCACTTTAAATATTTGATCTTGCACACAGTTCCCATCATTACCTATAAATGGAACTGCAGAAGAAGTCTGAAGGTTTGAATTTACTTCCTGCAAATCATCAACTTGTAAAATCGATTGATCCTAGATGCCTTATTGTCATTATTCCTAGTTCCTATAGTACATACTTATGAATCTAGAACATATAACTAGTAAAGCCAGATGCTTATGCATTATTACAACCTCTTGCCCCTTTGTTTTACTGGATATTTACTCGTTAAACTATTTTAACAAATCAAGGAACAACAGAACTACTGCAACGAACTCTTTGTCCATCTCCTGTATTATTGTAAGTACAATTTCCGCAATCATAAGAGAAACTAATGACCTTAAGTACTTTGTGCAGCACTGTCGTGCTCACATTCAAAAAGCAAAATTTATAACGCGACCGGATTTTTCTTGTGAACACGATCTTCTGTTTCAGGCCATTAAGTTTAAAACACTAATAATATCCACTACCACTGCAATGTGCATTTATATTCTCATTGTACTAACGTTATTATAAATTTCTTAACAATCAAGGTAGCATCAATAGCATAAGTAAACTTCCCAGAACCACACATACATTTCCATTCATGCCATCAACTGAAACATCTACGTTCCCATAGTTGAAAAATTCTTCATCTACATTTGCAAGCTCTGTTACTTCCTCATCCGAATCCTCCGCAATGTCAAATGCATTCCCAGCTTGGGATCTCGGCGTCATTAACCTTTCTACTGAACCCACCCTTCTCCGTGGACCAGAACGGTCCACAGATAAGTCCCCTGCTCAAAAGAAAAAAAATAAATAAAAAATTACAATGGCTTTCTACGCCTAGAACCCAATACTCTGATTAAAGTTCTCTACGTTTCTACACCTTTAAGAAATGTCACCATCATATTCATTCATTCAAAAAAAAAAAAAAAAACAAACCAATATCATATACATGTAATATGGATTAACGTATACCATGTCTTTGATCAGTTCGAAGAGGGGGAAGCCCCAAAGGGATGTGATTAAGCTTATCCAATGAAGAAGAAAACCCTTGAGCTCTAAAACTGGACCCAAAATCAAAGTTACCATTCTCCTGAACCCAACCGCTGTTCCCCAAAGCCACATTGGGCAACGACGACGACATTCTATAAAAGCGAAGAAACTTCTCATCAACAGACGTCGATAAGCTCCTTCCCCAATTTTTTCGATCGAAACCCATTTCCCCGTCTGAACCAAACTCCACCTCATCCTCTAACTCTTCACCTCCCTCCACCTCTTCTTCTTCTTCTTCTTCTCCTTCTCCTTCTTCCTCATCATCGTCTAAACGTTCACTAGCAAAGCGCCTCCCGCCATCTCTGCGAAGCTCGGTGAGGCGGTCGAGGACTTGGTCGACGCTTCGCTTGTGGATGTAGAAGGCCGAGACGGCCATGATTGAGGCTCCGACTAAAGCCGCCATGGCTATGTGTATAGGCGAGGTTGCAGAAGACGAAGACGAAGACGAAGACGAAGACGAAGACGAAGAGGACGACTCCATTGAAATAGCTTCTTCCTCTGCCTGGGTTTTTCTAATTGAATCTCTGTATATATATGTATACGTATATGTACATACAGGGAGAGAACCCTAGTTTTCCAATTTTTCCTGGTTTGGTGACTCGTCGCGCTGTAATTTGCTCTGAGGAACTGCACACGTGTGGTTTTATTTCTTACATAAAAACATCTGTAATCATCTTAAAAAGTGCATTTGTGCGAGGTGAAACGTGGCATTATCTCTCAGTACTCTCTGGTTTCTACTTGGAAGGTGGAAACTGGAAAGTGGAGACTCTACAAACGGGCCTTGGTTTAGATCCAAAGGGAAATAGGCCTAGCTAGCTACGGGATAAACTAAGCTTTTTATCCAATTGCCGAATTTTGGATCGTAGTTTTTAAAATGGTCATTTTTAAAACACTGTAAAAAAATGGCCGAATTTTGAAAATTACTAGTTAGATCCTTTTTTACATTTCCTTTGATAAAAGTCTGCACTCTACTCTTTGCATAGCTAAATTTAAAAGACCTAACTAATTACTTTTAGGAAACTTAGAGTGCATGTCTTTTTCTTACATTCCGTTTGATAAATATCAGCTTTTTTTTAATAACTAAATATCCAAGCATATGTATTTATATCCACTTATATACTAACTTTAGTTTACTAGGTATATTAGTTTTTGTACTGGATATATATTGTATTTTATATTTTGTACATATACTTATATACTGGTTGTTATGCTATGCCATTTGAAAAATAGATATTTACTTAAAATAAATTTAAAATTTGATCGTTTTGATATAAGCCCTCTATTCATAATCGTTTTTTCATTTATCATTTAGGAAAATGATTTTTGTATATCTAGTATATACCTTTTTTTTAAAAAAAAAAAATATGTATATATATTCTTTACTCTTATGATGAGGAATATGAATAAAGTGATTAAGATTTATATTAGTCCTATAATCTATTAATTAGGATATTTTGGATTTATTATAAGTCTTTTTCTTATTTAATAATTGGAGTTTTAGTTGATTATAAATTTTAATTATTTCTTAGTTAAATTATGATTGTTTATTTGCTTATATAAAAAGAGGCTAGTTTGGCTCATTATTTGTCAAACTTGATTCATGAAATTATTCAATATATACACTTTCTCCCTCCAATTGTTATCTTTTTCGGGGGCTTATAGCAAAATAACAGAATATTCGGCTCTCTTAAGTAAATATATTTTCGGATATTGTAGTAAAATGACTAGTATATACTAATGTACTAAGTATAAAATATAATGTACTCAGTATAAAAACTAATATACTTATGTACATAAATCATAAATTAAANTTGTAAAAAGTAAGAGCATTAATGATATACGTCTTTTCATGCACTTCATTATAGCTATTGGATCACCATTAGATGGTGATCCAACGGCTAAAAAAAAAAATACCTATCTATAGGTAAAGAAAAAAAATACCTATTGGATTGGCAACCTATATATATATATACACTTGGACAATTATGTTGACTCATATTTTGTATCATCAATCTTATACTCATGTTTTGAAGTTAACAAACATATGATAAGTATTCTACTTGAGTGTATAGCAATCTCAATTGAAAGGATTACAAGACATTCAAGATGGATTATGAAAAAAAGCTTGAAGACAAAGATCAAGAATATAAGACTAGCAAAAGTTAATTACTTAGTTCTTATATTTGAATACTTATTTCATATAATATGATCTTAATGGCTCAAATTTTTCTAAAAATAGAAAATTTTCAAACCAATACAGCCAAACTAGTTTATCTCCCATTAAAGTTTGAAAATTTATTTTACATAAGTTTTAAATTGATTTATAAATTTCTATAGTATCCATATTTCATAAAAATCAATTTAAGAAGTCACAATTTTGAAAAGAATTGAAAAATACTTGAAATAAAATTAAAACAAGCTCTTTGGTATTTTCGACAGACCAATTCCCAGTTATCAGTTTATCGATTCTCTGTTGAATTTCAAAAGTTTTTTAAATTCGACTATTGGAGTCGCACTATCAACAGCTAGTATTTTTGATCGACCGAGAACACACTTTCGGTCTACCGAGAATGACATATTGTTTATCAAATAATATAAATTGACTAATTTTCATTTAAGTCTATAAATAGAAGATTTTTTTATGACTTGAAATAACTTTTGAACATCTTTACATTACTTATATCATATATTCAAGTTGTTCAAATCAATTTTTGTGATTCAAACTTTCAAATCCATTTTTTCACAAAATTTACTTGAGCCAAACTATATCATATCTTGTGTTCATATTTATTCTCTCTAAGTTTACCTTGTTTCAGTTATCTTCATTAGAAGAGATTCTAGTTAAGTTATTCAACAAAAACTAAATTATAATTATGAGGTGAGATTGACACCAGATTCATAAAAACCCGGTTTAGGTGAGATTAGCAACAGAGTCTAAATAATCCGAATTAGGCGTGATAGAGATATATTCAAGGCTATTGTAAAGGTATGAGTGTGCCTAAGGAGAAATCACTCATTGTGTACAAAGGTCGGTCAAGCCCATTTTCTTGATCTGATAGTTGAAAGCTCGAAGTGTGTTACCAAGAGCTGGGAACATAGACAAACCGTCATATTTGTTGAACCTCATAAAAATAATATTTACATTTCTTTATCCATATCTCTTTAATTTATTTACTTTGAGCTTGCGCATGTTATTTAGCTATTTATACGTGATATTGTCATTACTTGCATAGTTCACTTACTTATATTTAAAAGTTTCCAAAAGTTTTTAAAATTCAATTCACTCCCCTTTTTAGTTAGCTAATTTTGGGCTAATAAATTAGCTATAAAAGGATAAAAATACGTATTTATTAAAACAAAGTATAAAAAAAAGACTACCATAAATTATCCTTTCTTTTCTACCCATTCTTATATTTTCCATCTAAATTCTTTTTTCTTCTTTCTAAATTCTATACTTTTATTTGTATCTCCTATCGGAAATAAATCACGTTGATTTTTTTTTTTAAAATAGAGATATCAAATGTTCCATTCAGTACCCTGCCGACACGATCAATTTAAGCTAGGTATAAATGTACTTTCTTTATGTGTTTAACTGTGCGTACTTTTTAGCTGTGTCGTACTAGTCTATAGTATAAAATCACTGGTCTGAAACGACCCACTAGTCCATGTTCTAGTATATTGTACCATGTCATGCTTCTATGCTATGTCGTACTAGCCCATATACTTGAATGTGCCAGTCTTTTTGGGCCAAAATTAGTCTATCTAATTAGTAAATTTTATTAGTTTTTGTGTTCCTTTTATCAATTTTTTAAATAATTCAAATTTATATAAAAAATTAAAGTAAATTTAATGTAAAATTTAGTTGAACTAGGTTTTTATTAGCACCTAACTATCTCAATATTCTCTTACTTAACGACCATTGAAAGATAATTATTATTAATAAGAAAAATAGAAAAAAAAATAACAATAGTTTAAAGGTTACAATCGGAAGCAAAAGTAACTATAAAAAACCTAAAAAAAAAATGAAATCATATGAGTCTCGTTAAAACTTGACTAGACAAAATCCAATAGGAAAAAAGAGTACTTATAATAAACCATTTACGCAAATGATAAAAACACTTAAGAGTTAAATCCCTTACAACCTAAGAAAGAATAAAATCTTATTCATTTTCTTCATTGTTGTTTGACTATAAGTTTGCAAAATCTTCTTCTGATATTATGTGATATATTATTTGCATTTTTTTTTCTCTTTAATCATTATTCTAGATATATCATCCTTCCAATATTTAATATCTTACCTAATAATCCCACTTAAGGTACGAATTAAAATAGAAAAAAAAAAATAAAAAGACATGTAGAAAAGAAAAATAAAATGATAATAATACATATGTTTAACGTGCCTTACTTTTCGTACTAATGTATCGTGTCATACGTGTGGTCTATATCGTGCTGTATTTTTATACATGGCATATTGTGCTTAGCCCATCATTTTTAATCTATTGGCCCAATATAGCCCACATGATCATGCTTTACTTGGCATGGTCTATAATTTAACATGTTGTACTTTAGTCGTGCCATCGTGATAATAGGCTAACCTGACCATCTTGACAGTTCTATTTTGACAAGCTAATATTTGACTAAACCCTATGAGTTTGGAAAAATAACACATGTCTTTAGTTTACCAATATTTAGTAGCTAAACTTCTTCTTTGGAATTTATTTAGGCTAGGACGCAAGCAAATATATTTTTTGAAAAGTTTAGAATAAATAATAACTTGGGAATATAACACTTTTACCTATAAAAACTAAAAAGGATTACAAAAATATGGAGGTCTGTTTTTTTTTTTTCCCCCCTCAATTCCTATAAGGTTTTTATTAGAAAAAAATTAACTTTTTAATTTTTTTTAGAAAAATATAATTTTTAAAATGATTAATGTTGGATATATTTTCCACCTACTACTAAAAATACAATGAAAGTATAAAAGTAGTCGAACATACCTAAAAGTAGGATAATCGTTATTAGAATAGTCAACAATATTTAAGGAGACATTCACCACATACTGAATAAAAGTGATAGCCATGAGGTTTATCCACTTATTAAATTGTGACTTCATTTGAAAAGAAGCTACCAATAGATAAATGAAGCCGAGCTTAAAAAGTAACTGTCCACCCATATCAAAATAAAATGACCATCCACTGACATTAAAATAAGGTGGTCACCCATCCATATCAAAATAAGGTGGCCATAAACCCATATTAAAATGGAGCGACTATCCATTCATATTGAAATAAGATGGTCGCCTCTATATCAAAATAAGGTGCCCACCTATATCAAATTGAGATGATCGTCCACCCAAGCAAAATAAGGTAATCGCCCACCTATATCAAAATGGGGTGACTTCCACCCATATTAAAATAAGTTGGTTATCCACCTATATCAAAATAAGGTGGATGTCCACCTATATCAAAATAGGATGACTATCCACCCATGTCAAAATAAGGTGGTTATGCATCTATATCAAAATGAGGTGCCATTCACCTATATCAAAATGGGGTGACCGTCCACCCAAGTATCAAAATATACTCACTATAGTGAAGCTCCATAACCACAGAAAGAGAGTTCATGTAAATCATTACTCACCTCAGGTAATACTTATGGACATGTGTCTACCAATGACAAGTTTCATCAATATCCTCGACGACCATTTAGACATCGACAATTGTCCATGTACAACAACCATTCAGATATCAATAACTGTCTACATATAAATAATCATTCATACATCGACAGTTGTCCATTCACAAGTGAGCAAAACTTGACCGTGCAATACAAGGGCATATGTCCTAAAGTGTAGTACAAGTACTACTATGATATCCTAAAATTTTATATGATACCCAACTCCTCACCAAATTAAATAGTCAATAATAATATAACTCTATATCATTTATATTAAAGTTATATGTGCATTCTTAGTTGAGCCTAAATTGTTTCGTAAAAAAAACCAAGTTAAGAATCTTAATTACTTGTTATAATTTTATTATTATTATTAGCTATTATTTACTAAATAAATTTTGTAGTTAAATGCTCAAGATATACTCATTGGTACAAGTCTGACATATAAAAAAAATCCACATTCTAAAATGACCATTTGATACCTTATTTAATTAGTAAAAATTAATTGGGTTTTACATAATCATTCTAGAAGTGGTTATAGTTTTAGACATTTTATTTATTTATTTTAGTGTTTTGTGTTCTCAAATTAGCTAGTTTATATACTTGAGATTTGTTTTAGTTTGTATTAGATACCTATATCTTATTTGATATTACATGGTACTAGTAGGTAATTGTTATTGTGTAGCACGAGTTTGATTCCTTAAAAAAAAAAAAAGAAAAGAAGAAAAAAAAATATGAATGGGCCAACAGGCTTAGGTAACTTAGTAAAAGTCCTTTTAGGATATATAGTAACATATAATTCATATAATTAATTTTTTTCATTATGTTTTGTCTTTCCACCGTCAAATCCCATTATCTCAATTATAAGTCCTCTTCATCTCTTTACCTATGAAACATCAGATACATAGAGATCAAATCCTTAGTATACTTTCTTGTGAAGTTAATGCAAACCAAAGACTTTGTAAAATTAATACCATTTTTAAGGTAATTTTCCTAATCAGTATAATCTTTATTTTGTTATATAATAAGTTTTGGATTATTATAGTTGTATAAACAAATTAAGTTACAGCATTGTATATAAGTAGTAGTTAGTTTAAATTATTTCATGTTGTACATGTCATTATATATATATATATATATATATATATTATATCCTTCTTAGACGAATTGGTTCCATACCTTGATTTTTCTTATGATTATATTGATNTTTATTGTTTTCTTTAATCAAGAAAGGATTGCATCATAATTACAGAGTTAATATTATAGTTCTACTGAAAGATTAAGTATATTGTATCCTTGCACTTAACATATATTCAACTATGCTTATTAAAATAATAATAATAATAATAATAGTAATAAATACCTTATGACCCAACAATTTTATTAATATCTCACTATTAGACTTGCAATTTTAAATGTGACTATGCCTATATGTACTTGGCGACTGTTAAAGAATTGCTTGTTGCATTTTGTTGTTGTTATAGGATTCTTTTTATATACTTACATAAAGAAGGAATAAGAGGTAATTGAATAGTAACACAAGTGTATGCATCAGGTCTTGTGCTATTAGATTAGGATTAGTTTGCTCAATGAGTCTTCAATCCGTTAGGTGTTTGGATATGCATCTTGCTTAATTATATGTAACGACCCGACTTTTCAGACCGTTAACTACTTATCTTTTTAGCTTACTTATTTAAAAAGTAAAATTTAGATGTTAAAAATTCATGACAATTTTTTTTAATTCTTTTATTTTTGTTTAAAGAGATTTATATTCATAACTAATCATTTACTTAAATTTTGAAAACAAGTAAAATGCTTCTCGATGGTTAAGTAACCTTTATTTAAATTTGTTTATAAACTTTTTCTTAGGGTGATTTAAATAATGCGCAACCATAAAGGGCTCTCAGGTGAGGAGGGGGTCACATACGGATCACTTAAGTCCTATCGATTCCAGCTAACCCATCAATCAAATTAAAGGTTTCTTTCCTTTGGTACCTATAGCATGGATACTAATAAAATGTGAGCTTTCGCTCAATAAGTATAATGTAATTTTCACAATACATTTTACTTATAAATAAACAATCTTTTATGAAAGTCCGGTTATGCTGTTTTATGAAATCATTATTTTATGTTTTATTATAAGATATTGTATCATGATTTTATCTCATTCTTGATCATAAAGTCTTTTATCTTTCTTATGAGCTCTAGTGTACGTATTGAGTGTGCACTACCGAATGGGGAACTAGGGGAGCGACCCAACTGAAAACACCCATGGTTATAATCTTAACATATTTTTCTTTAAGAATCCTCGCTTATAGGAGGTCTGTGTTATTTTCCCTCGGATATCCTTATCTAGTGGAGGTTGGTACGACACCATTAAATTCTTTATCTTATTTAGTCTTTTCTTAATATGAGTAGGTACACTTCAATAAACCCAAACTTATGTTCCATTATCACAATATTTTCTTTGTTAAAGTATGCTCAAGTATTTTTACATGATAACATTATAAAGTAAGCATACATCACTTTTATAGCATATGAATATCTTTATAAGCATATATTATACATAGACCATACAATAATAATATAAAGGCAAGTTAACACATGAAATAATTTCAAACATATCATACTGTAAATATGAAATATTTTCAAACCATCCATGCCATAGGTGAAATTGTACTTACATCATAATATGATTGTCTTGGTTCCACTCGTTAATTACGTATGTCTAGATTAAAGTTTTGTCCTGAAGTATACATACTCTATTTGTTAGAGTAATTTAAAGTGACCTTATATATTTTTTTAAACTTCTAATTACTTAGTGGACTTAAAATATTTAAGATTCAGTCTAGATCAAACATAAAACTTCACATTTGAGAAACAATATCATGTTATATTCATTGACTAATTTATACTTTCAACTTAGATGGATGAGATTTAATTCTCCTTAACCTTTATCATAGTGATCTTTTTAATCTATCAATAATTTAGTTATTGATTTGAATAATATCATCCTAAATCAGTTAAGTTTCTTTAATTATATTTCTTTTCATCAAATACTTTGAATTATTCTTGATTAATTTCCTTATTTATATTTAAGGGTCATAATATGATAAGTGAATCAAACACACTAATAGCTATATAAATTTAAAATCTAAAATCATATTTGGACTAAATATTATTAAGCATTGGTCGTGATTTTTAGGCCTATCACTAAATTTAGGCTAAATACAATTAGAGTCATACATTATTTATTTCCTATAATTGATTTCATGTCTTAAATTTAAGTAAATTTTTTCTTATCCAAATTAAAGATCTAAAATAAAGTTTTCTATTTATTCTTATACCAAATTTCGAACCCAAAATTTTAAATTTTATAATTTATATTTTTGCCTATAATCTTAAGATTTCTAACATTTATGCCCTCCAATGGTAAATATTGAGTTATAGCTTATCTTTTTGTTAAAGATTCTTCATTTATTTATTTTTACACTTTAATATGGTCTTAAAACTGCCTAAAATATCTTTATCACATATTTGACCCATATTTTGACAAAATTACACTTTGACACAAATATTCAAAGTTTTGACATTTTAGTCCTTTCAACTTTTGAGCAAATATCTTTAATTTTTAGAAAGCATTTTTAATGAGTAAAAATCTGTTCTTAAGGATCTAAGTCTAAATTATTAAGCTTAGTTCATTTTTATGAATATTTTATTTTAGGGTCTTACACTTAAAATCTTCCATTTTTGTGTTTAGTCATTTTAATTTTACTATTATTATTATTTAGCCTTTATTATTATGAAGTATTCATATTTAAAGGCTTAAGAAATCAACATAATAAGTCTAAAGATAATATAAATTATATAACATCTAAAGTAGTTCAAATACATTATTACCCATTTATTTTTTTATAGAATCTATTTTTTTTGATAAATGTTACCAAGAGGAAAACCCTTTAGTAATTATTAATTAAATTAAAATAAAAGAAATTACAGAGGAGAAAGAGGTACCAAACTCAAGAAAAAAAGAAAATAAACAACAAACAAACAACTCAACCAAATCCTAGGAGAAATCAGATAGTATTGCCGAAACAATGCTATTGATTCTACCTCCCAACAATGCCTCATTAAAAACTTTTTTATGTAAAACCCAGTGGGAAAAACCACAAAAAGGAAAAAAGAGCACATTATTTTATACAAAGGACAACTAACAAAAGCAGAAATTACAAATACTCAAACAATCCTTATGAAGAGCTTCATGAACAAAAAAAGGAGCTGAATGCTACTAAGTTGGTGATTGAACACTTGGAGCCCTAGAAGCCATTAGATCAGCCACCACATTCCCTTCTCGAAAGATATGCGACACATGAATAGACATTTGAGAAATCAGGTTGATACAACGAAGCCAAGCAGGTTTCCAATGCCAGGGAACACACAAAGAACGAGACTTAAAAAGTGAAACCAAATAAGCTGAATCACTCTTGAGCCAAATTCTTTTCCACCCAAATTCCTATGCATAGAAAATTGCATGAATAGATGTTGCGAGCTTTGCTTCAAAAGCATAAGTGATACCCATAGGAATGACAAAACTGCCCCTATAAAAACCTCTTGAAGTACAGAAAACACCTACAAAGCCAGCTAGACCTGGAAAACCAAAAGCTGCGCTATCCATATTAACTTTCAGCCAACTTGCTGGAGGAAGACGCCATGAAACTTTAATAATCTTGGGAGCCTTAGGAGGTTTTAAATCAATATGACGACATTTTAAAATGAGCAACTCATCCAAAGAATTTTTCATAACACCAGACCCAAAGCCATTTGATTCTCGGATTGCACGCCAAATGAGTGAGATAGCGAAGGAGATGGAGACGAACTCGTTATCAAAAATTAATTTGTTTCGTGATGTCTAAATGACCTAAGTAGCAGTAACAATTGTTACTCGCCAGAGCTGCATTAACTGACTGCTGAAGTTAGCCTGAAGAGCATCTAGCCAATGATCAATAATATAACCATTAAGCTGAATATGTCTTTGAAAAGCTGAAGAGATTGCACCCCAAACATGTCAAGCGTACTCACAGGAAATAAAGAGATGCTAAAACGACAACAAGAAGGAAGAATAAACACACGACGAACAAGATTCTGCTCTGTTAAAAGTTTATCCTGAACCAGCTGCCAAAAAACAAGGGAGCATGATGGAAGAATAAAGACAGCCCAAAATTTAGTACCCTATCTCTCCTTCACTGAAAATCTAGCCAGAGATTTGTAAACCTCCGCACAAGTAACCTCACTAGAGGAAGAATGATGCCAAATAAGTGAAACTAGAGAGTCACAAATAACTATTTTTCGAATCTCAATGGTCAGTAGTGGAAATTTAGAAGTGAAAGAAGCCGGAAGTGACCACTCAGAGCCAGAAATAAGGTTTCCTATAGTTACATCAAGTCTAGGCTCAATAGCATTATTGTAATCAATCAAGTCAACTAAAGGAGAGCCCAACCAATTGTCAGTCCAAAATAAACCGAAGAATTTCTACCAACGAACCAAATCGACTCATTAAGTAAAGGTTGGATATGACCCCTCAGACCACACTAAATCAAAGACTTCCAAAACCGCCTTGGAGTAAATCTAGTAGAGAAAAATCTCCCTCTTAAGAACTGAAAAACAAAAGAATTAGACTTCAACAAACTCCAAGAAAGTTTCTTCAGAAAAGTAGTATTAAGAATTCTAGTATCTCGAAGACCAAGACCACCATATTCTTTAGCTTTACAACACATCTTCCAAGACACAATAATAGGTTTAGTAACCTTAGCAGAGCCAGACCACAAAAAATTTCTAATGGATGAAACCAACTCTTTTAAAAGAGTAGACGACCAACGATAAACTTGAAAAGAATAAGACAACTAACCCATGATAACCGAATTGATTAAACTAACTCGACCAGCCATTGAAAGATTCAAGCCTTTCCAATGTTCAAAATTGTCATGAATTTTATCCAACAAAGCTTAAAAGTAAGCACACTTAGGAGAGCCAACAAAAAGAGGAACACCAAGATAGGTCAAAGAGGATCTTCTCTTCCTCATTCTAGTAAGATTCAACAAATCTAAAATCAAAGCAGAGGAGATGGCTCGACTAAAATAAATAAAGGACTTAGTATAATTTACCTGTTGGCCAGACAAGACTTCATAATCATGTATTGCTCGTAGAATAACTCTAATATTAGAAGCTGAGGCTCTGGCAAATAAAAGAACATCATCTGCAAAAAAAAAAATAGTAAGGAGCCTTTTCCTTTCTAGTTGAAGTCATGAGAACTAGTGCACATTTTTGAATCAAAAGACCCAAGTAACGACTTAAATAATCTTCGGTGAGGAAAAATAGCAAAGGTGAGAGAGGATCAACTTGATGAACTCCTCTCGAGCAACCAAAATAATCATAAGAAACACCATTAATTAAAATTAAAGATGTGCCGAGTGGAAAATATTGGCCACCCAATTAACAAAAATTCTGTCAAAATCAAAAGATAGAAGCACTGCCTCAATAAAATCCTAACAAAGAGTATAAAAAGCTTTTATGATGTCCAATTTCATTGCTAAGTTACCTCCGAAGCTATTCCTGTCCAAACAATTAACAATTATAGAATCTATTTAAACACATAACAAGTAAGGTGAGAGAATATTTACCTTCCAAGTTTGAATCTTCTTTCTTACGTCTCCACCACAAAACTAGGTACTCTCTTCGCTTGATTATAATTCTTAATTTCTAGAATCGATAGTTAAAATATTATAGTTCTTGTGGATTTGGAAGAAAGTGAGGTAAAAAGAGTTTTATTTTTTTTTTTTTTGAGAAAGGATAATTGGAAAAATGAAGATAGCTTTGATTAAGTAATTAGAAGGTTAAGTATAGATTTGAATTGCCAAATAAAGGATCTATTTATAGGCCATCCATAGGAGGTATCCAATAATACACACTTTTACATTCCATAAAATAATCCAAGCACCATTATTACCAATTTGTCAATATATCTTATTTTTCAATTATTTGGAATCTAATACCACTAGCTCCCAAAGAAAATCTCCACTATATTAATCTTTTTTATACCTTTTGAATTATTTTAGAGACAAAAGCTACTAATTAGTTTTGTCTATGTCTTCCACTTTGAATTATGATCACTAATTTCCAAAGAATATTTCCATAATCATTTTTCTTTTTCCTAACTTTTGAATTATTTTAGGGA
The DNA here is from genome assembly GCA_002914805.1 of Parasponia andersonii. Taxonomy (NCBI): domain Eukaryota; kingdom Viridiplantae; phylum Streptophyta; class Magnoliopsida; order Rosales; family Cannabaceae; genus Trema; species Trema andersonii. The sequence goes on from JXTB01000071.1 coordinate 415,232, forward strand.
CAAAAGCTATCAATAAGTTTTGTCTATATTTTTTTTTTTAGAATTAACCACTAACTTTATCCCTTTCTTTTTTTATTCCACTAATTTAAAGTTATTACCTTCCTAAGGTAAAACTTCACTACTCTTCATCTTTTTCTACAACTTATTTTCCACCCTTAGATTCATTTTTCTACTTCATTTTTTGTATACTTAAATCTTAGCCATTCAAATTATGGCATGGTACTATTTTTATGCAACTACTAACTTTAGGTTATAAAATATAATAATTTTTAATGTAACATAAACATGTCACATTCTTAATTAGGTTATATTGATGTATATAATGTAATCTTTGTAGAATTAATTTATTATTAAGGAAAACTAACTTAGAATTTCTAAGTTAAAACAATGAATAACTATATTTTTCTCACATAATAAAATTTAACATTAAAATAATACTATACATATAATTTCAAGGATTTACGAATGTAAATTCATTAAAATTCGATATTAAGTTTATTAATAATAATTCTACTAAGATTGCAAGTCTAAGAAATTTTAGGGGGTTACACTATATATATATTTATTATGATTGAGATAATGATTCTTTTAACATTGCATGTTTTGTAGCCAAAAGAATATGTCATTGACTAAATTAAAGAATACATCAATTGTACCTTGAGCTAAGTGCATTTCATAAGTAATTATTTGAAAAGCTCGAAAATGAGGTAAATAATATCACAGTTGCAATGTAAGAAATTCTTTGTTCTATGAATTTGTGGATATATGTACATACGTATTTGTCATTCAATTTTGCATGATACATATTAGAGCAACATATGAGACAATAAAAATTAACCTAACCCTCTGCTACCACCACCTCAACAGAGGCAGGATACTAATGAAAGTGCTGGGAAAAGATTCAGAAAACTCAAGTCTCGACTTTTGATGGTGGTGTTGATCTAATACAAGCTGAGCAATAGATTAAGACCACTGAATGTATACTAGCTTATGCTAAGATTCCTGATGTAGATAAAGTTCCTTATGCTAGTTTTATACTGAGACATCATGCTGAATACTGGTAGGATACTATGAGTACTATTCATGACGTTACTACTATAACTTGGGAGACGTTTAGAGAGTTGTTTTATGAGAAGTATTTACAGACGCTATGAGAGCTAGCAGAATGGTAGAGTTTGCTAGTCTGAACAGGAAGAGATATCTATTGTTGAATATATCCACAAGTTTGATGAGTTATTACGATATGCACCTCACATGGTTACCACTAATGAGCTTAAGGTAGATTAGTTTATACAAGGTCTGAGGAAGATTATTGTTAAGGACTTGAAATCAGGTGGAATTCGAGGAGTACCATTTGTTCAAATTGTAGATAAGGCATTAGATGTTGAGCAAGCAGAGAAAGATATTTTTGATGAGGAAAAGATTAGAAGAGAAAGATAGGCTCAAGAGATGCAAAGGGGTTTTAGACCTGGTTTTCAAGGAAATAGAGAAGGATAGATTCAAATTCAACATCCTCAGAATATTAAAGGAAGGGTGCTCCAATTCAACAAACCGACTTGATCAGGGTAAGCGTTCCAAGACTGATCAGTGGACTACCACTACTACTTTTCCACCTTGCCCATTATGTGGGAAGAATCATTCTGGAGAGTATCATAAGGGTGCATAAAAATGCTACAAATATAGTAAAAGTGGTCATTTTATTAAGAATTACCTCAAATGAAAAATGATTAGAAGAAACCTGATAAAAAGCTGTATGTTATGGCTGAGACAGTTGTTGAAGACGAGACTAAGGCAGACCCAGCTGTATCATAGGTGAAACATTTATTTCTGGCATCGTAACTCAGGTATTAATAGATTCAGGATCCATGTATTCACATGCATCATTAATATTTGTGAGAAGATTGGGTCGTCATGTAGATCAGATGAGTACTCCATTTGGTACCACACTTTCCCCTAGGGAAGTTATGTATTTAGACAAAATTTTAAGAGCTTGTCCTATTACCATAGTTGATAGAGAATTATTTGTAGACCTTATTGTGCTTGATATGAATGATTCTGAGATTATTTTGGGTATAGACTAGCTATCGAAGTATTATGCTAAGATTGATTGTAAAAAGAGGATTATGATATTTTATACTCCAGATGCTGATCAATTTATACTTGTGGGTACTCAAAGTAAAGCAAAGTTTCTTTTGATATCATTTATGAAAGCTCATAAATTATTAGAAAAAGGTTGTACAAGATATTTGGCCAGTATTGTTGATACATCTGTTGAGTAGAAATTTAGCCTAAAAGATGTACTAGTTGTGCAAGATTTTCTAGAAGTGCTTCAAAAGGAATTGCCAGGATTTCTACCTATAAGAGAGATTGATTTTACTATTGATTTAGTACCAGGTATTATACCTATTTCTACGACACTTTATAGGATGGTCCCAGCGGAATTAAATAAGCTAAAATCTCAGTTACGAGAGTTGCTAGACAAAGGATTTGTATATCCTAATTTTTCACTGTGAGATGTGCCACTTTTGTTTGTGAAAAAAAAAAGATGGCACTATGAGATTATGTATTGACTATAGAGAGATTAACAAAATCACTACTAAGAACAAATATCTCTTACCACGTTGATAATTTATTTGATCAACTACAGAATGCCTCTGTATTTTCAAAGATTGATTTGAGATCTAGTTATCATCAGTTAAAAGTCAAAGAAGAAGATATTTTGAAGACTACCTTTAGAACTCGGTACGGCCATTATGAGTTTCTGGTGATGCCATTTGGTCTGAACAATGCTCCAGTAGCATTTATGGATCTAATGAATAGGATATTTAAGGAATTCTTAGATAAGTTTGTTATTGTGTTCATCGATGTCATTTTAGTATAATCATGATCTAGAGAGGAGCATAAAGAATATTTGAGAATCACCTTTCAGATATTGAAAGAGAGAGTCATATGCTCAATTCAAGAAATGTGAGTTTTGGTTAGAAAAAGTATCATTCCTTAGTCACGTTGTTTCTCGCATTTATAGATCTAGTGAACATGATATTTAAGGAATTCCTAGATAAGTTTGTTATTGTGTTTATCAATGACATTTTAGTATACTCACGATCTAGAGAAGAGCATAAAGAGTATTTGAGAATCACCCTTTAAATATTGAAAGAGGGAGAGAGTTCTATACTAAATTCAAGAAATATGAGTTGTGGTTAGAAAAAGTATCATTCTTTGGTCACGTTATTTCTCAATACGGGATTTCTGTTGATCAACTAAGGTTGAGGTAGTTAATAATTGGTCTAGACCTACTAATATTATAACGATTAAAAGTTTTCAGGTTTGGCCAATTATTATAGAAGGTTTGTTGAGGGATTCTCTAAGATAGCTATGCCACTTACATAGTTGACCAGGAAGAGTAACAAGTTTATATGGACTAATGAGTGCGAGAAGAATTTTCAAGAATTGAAGCAGAGATTAATATCAGCACCAGTCCTGACTATACTATTAGGTACAAAAGGGTTTCTTATTTATAGTGATGCTTCAAAATATGGTCTGGGATTCGTCCTCATGCAAAACAAGAAATTTATTGCTTATGATTCTAGACAGCTGAAAGATTATAAGCGTAAATATCCTACTCATGATTTAGAATTGGCAGCAGTGGTATTTGTATTAAAGATTTGGTGGCATTATCTCTATGGAGTACATTGTGAAATCTTTGCTGATCATAAAAATTTGAAGTATCTATTTACTAAAAAAGAATTGAATATGAGACAACAAGGTTTGGAATTGGTAAAAGATTATAATTGTAACATCAGTTATCATCTAGAAAAAGCCAATATTGTGCAGATACTCTCAGTAGGAAATCATCTGATAATCTGACAGTTTTATGTGAGTTAGTGAAATACTTGGAGGAAGATTTATGCAGATCAGGTATTGAGTTGATTACTGGCAGATTATCTACTATGACATTACAGTCTACCTTATTAGATAGTTACAAATAGGGCCAAAAAAAAGATCCAGAACTAATTATACATAAAGAATTAGTTGAGTTAGGGAAAAAGTCAGATTTTAGTTATTCTATTCAAGGAGTTCTCAGATTTCAGGGTAAACTCTGCGTACCAGATGGTAGAAATATCAAGGAAGAAATCCTAATAGAAGTACACAAGACTCTATATTCAGTCTATCTACGTAATACTAAAATGTACAATGATTTGAGAACTCTTTACGAGTGGGTAGGAATAAAGAATGATATTTTCAAGTTTGTGGAACATTGTCTAACATGTCAACAGATTAAGACTGAGTATAAAAGACCAGCAGGAGAGTTGTAACCACTTAAGTTACCTGAATAAAAATGGGATGAGATTGCCATGGATTTTGTAGTTAGATTACCAAAGACAGTATCTCATCAAGATATAGTTTGGGTTATAGTCGACAGACACACTAAGGTAGCACATTTTATTCTGATTTCTATGTCCTACTCCATAGATAAACTTGTTATATTATACATTAAGGAGATTGTTAGACTTCATAAAATTCCAGTTTTCATAATCTCTGATATAGATGCTAGATTTACTTCAAAAGTCTAGGAGAGTGTACAATGAGCTTTGAGAACTAAATTTATTTAGTGCTACCTCAGATAAATGGTCAGGTTGAGAGAACTATTCAATTCTTAAAGGATATACTTAAAGCTTGTGTTATAGATTTCTAAGGGTCATGGAATCATTACTTATCAATGATTGAGTTCTCTTATAACAACAACTTTCAAGCTAGGATTGGTGTTTCACCTTATGAGATGTTGTACGGTAGAAAGTGTAGATCTCCAGTTCACTGGGATGAGATTGGAGAGTGATGTTATTTGGGTCTTGACATTGTTAGAGATACAGTTGAAGCAGTTGAGAAGATCAGAAAACATATGATAGCAGCTTAAAGTAGACAGAAGTTTTATGCGGATCCAGAATATGGACCTTTACTTTTTTCTATTGGTGATAAAGTATTTCTTAAGGTTGCTCCTATAAAGGGTGTAATGAGATTTTGAAAGAAAAGAAAGTTAAGTCTGAGATTCATAAGTTCATATGAGATCCTTGAGAAAATTGGGAACGTCGCTTATAGGCTTGCCTTATCCCAAGAATTATTAGGTGTACACAATGTCTTACATTTTTTACGTTAAAGAAGTATGTATCAGAACCATTCCATATTCTCAGCTAGAAGCCACTTGAATTAGATCCAAAACTAACCTATGAGGAACATCCAGTTTAGATTTTAGATAGAAAAGAGAAGGAATTAAGAAATAAAAAGATCCCTTTAGTGAAAGTTCTATGGAAAAACCATTCTGTAGAAAAAGCTACATAGGAGCATGAAGCTGAAATCAGAAATCAACATCCAGAATTATTTGGTAAGCAAATTTCGAGGATAAAATTTTTATTAGGAAGAAAGGATTGTGATATCCTAAAATTTCGTATGACACCCAATTTTTCACAAAATTAAATAATCAATAATAATATCACTCTATATTATTTATATTAAAGTTATATGTGCATTCTTAGTTGAGCCTAAATTGTTTCATAAAAAAGTCAAGTTAAGAATCTTGATTACCTATTATAATTTTCTTATTATTATTAGCTATCGTTTACTAAATAAATTTTATAGGGAAATGCTCAAAATATGCTCATTGGTACAAATCCGACGCGTACAAAAAAAAAATTCCACATTCTAGAATGACTATTTGATACCTTATTTTATTAGTAAAAGTTAATTGGGTTTTGCATAATCATTTTAGAAGTGGTTATAGTTTTAGACATTTTACTTTATTTTATTTATTTATGTTTAGTATTTTGTGTTCTCAAATTAGCTACTTTATATACTTGAGATTTGTTTTAGTTTGTATTAGATACCTATACATTTATTTGCTATTACATGGTACAAGTAGGCAATTGTTATTGTGTAGCATGAGTTTGATTCCTTAAAAATAAAAGAAGAAAAAAAAAATTAAATGGGCCATCCAACGTAGTAAACTCGGTAAAGGTCCTTTAGGATAAACACATAATTCATGTAATTAATTTTTTTTCATTATGTTTTGTTTTTCCACCGCCAAACCCTATCATCTCAATTTTAAGTCCTCTTCATCTCTTTACCTATGAAACATTAGATACATGGAGATCAAATCCCTAGTATACTATCTTGTGAAGATAATGCAAATCGAAGACTTTGTAAAATTAATACCACTCTTAAGATAATTTTCCTAGTTGGTATAATCTTTATTTTATTATATGATACGTTTTGGATTATTATAGTTGTATAAACAAATTAAGTTGCTGCGTTATATATAAGTAGTATTTAGTTTAAATTATTTCATGTTGTATGTGTCAATATTTATGTACTTATATATATATATATAGATATATATATCCTTGATTAGTCTTAGGCTAATTAGTTCAATACCTTGATTTTTCTTATGATTGTATTGATATTATGCTTATGTATTCAAACTGATAAACCGAGACTATTTTAAGCTTTTCTTTTATTTATATGTTTATGGATATGAGATTAAGTGTATTCTTACTTGAAAAAAAATGAGTTTTTTTTTTTAAGGAATTACTTTATTATTTTCTTTAATCAAGAAAGGATGGTATCATAATTACAGATTTAATATTATAGTTCTACTGAAAGATTAAGTTTATTGTATCCTTGCACTTAACTTGCATTGAACCATGCTTATTAAAATAATAATAATAATAAAAATAATAATTAGTACCTTATGATCCAACAATTTTATTAATATCTCACTATTAAACTTGTAATTTTAAATGTGACTATGCATATATGTACTTGGCGACTGTTAAAGAATTGCTTATTGCATTTTGTTGTTATTATAGGATTCTTTTTATATACTTACATAAAGAATGAATGAAAGGTAATTGAATAGTAACACAAGTGTATGCATCAGGTCTTGTGCTATTAGATTAGGATTAGTTTGTTTATTGAGCTTTCAATCCCTTAGGTGTTTGGATATGCATCTTGCTTAATTATATNATTTAGCATGCATATTTTTTTATTGTAAAAAGTAAGAGAGAGAAAGAGCATTAATGATGCACGTCTTTTCATGCACTTCATTATAGCCATTAGATCACTATTAGATGGTGATCCAACGGTTAAAAAAAAAATACCTACCCATAGGTAAAGAAAAAAAATACCTATTATATATATATATATATATATATATATATTTACCATGATTGAGATAATGATTCTTTTAACATTGCATGTTTTGTAACCAAAAGAATATGTCAATGACTAAATTAAGGAACATGTCAATTGTACCTTGAGGTAAGTGCATTTCACAAGTAACAATTTACAAAGCTCGAAAACGAGATAAATAACGTCATATTTACAATGTATGAAATTCTTTGTTCTGTGAATTTATAGAATTTATGGATATAGAATCTATGGATATGTGTACATACATATTTATCATTCAACTTTGTATGCGACATGAATACGTAGTGTATTTATATTATTTGACGAGTATTGATGAATAGGGTGTGGTAGACCAGCGCCCAAATATATGTTATAGTTCCTTCGGGAACACTATGGTTCTTTCGGAAACACTTTGATCCTTTCGGGAATATTATGGTTCCTATGGGAATACTTTAACGGCGGTATAGGTGGACCTCTGCTGTATATAGAGGGGATTCTCTGGGGCTCAAGACCTACATATAACTCATGATACATTATACGTTTTTTGAGTAGATCAGTATGTAATTCACGGTCTTGTCAGACAATACAATATACACGGGAATCCTAATCATATGATCATCTGTTTCACATTATATACATCCTACATCTGTATACGCTACTCACTGAGTTTTATACTCATAAATATTCTTATATTGCAGAAGGTACTGCTGATATGTGAGTTTGGAAGAGGAGCGTACACTTTCTGATCATGACTTGTTTATATAAGCATTTTGACATTGTGGTTTCGTGATAGAGAATTTTGTACTTGTTTTGAGTATGTGTATATTATATATATTTTTATAAGAGGCACACTTTATGAGTATGTATATACGTATACATTAGAGTATGTATAATTATGAGTGAAATTTTTCTTTTTCTTCTAGAAAGTTTAAAAAGTTTTAATTTTTCCCGATTTTATCAGTTCTGAGCCAAGTAAAATCTCCCAGTCTTGTTAAATACTTATAAAAATATCCTTATGTACGTGTGTAGAATTAGGAGATGTTACAACTACAAGATGCAGTAAAATAGACATATGTCTCAAAATATATGCGGGCACATACTGTATTATTGAATATCCAAATTGACCACCAAACCCAACTACAAAAACCTTACTTTATAGGAGGTGAGGTAAGTTACCATTCACTTTCTAAAAAATTCCATAATATTGCCAAACTTTCAGTTTTACTCTGAATTCAATGAACTCGCCTATGGGCCTACCATTAACTTGATCGTCAGAGATTATTTTGCAAGCATCACATTAGTGCTACACCCCATAAAAAGCGTAGCTAAATAATGGTCGCCATCTCCAACCATGTTACTTAGCGACCACACAACCAGTGTGAACCCGATTCTAGCATCGTGTGTGGCCCACATTGGTGACTAGACGAAAATCGCCCCAATAGTTACTAATACCAGTTTCTGAAGACTAGTTATTAGTTATTAGTTACTAATTATATACCAGTTATAAATACCTTTGGTTATTAGTTCTAATACACGAAAACTAGTCATTGATTATTAGTTATTATTTTTTAAAATGATACAGTTCTATTTTTTTTTAAATGGTATTTTTCTAATAATAACTGTATCAGATTTACAAAAAATAGAGGTCACCATATTTTTCTAATTTTTTTTTTTAAAAAATTGTGGCCTAATTCTCACTAAATAAGAGGAAATGACATAAATAAGGTTTTTTTTTTTTCCTTTTAGACTTCTTTAGGAGTACCATTTTCAATAAGTATTTTAAGAGCAAAATTTGGGTCCCAAGAAATAAAAAAGACAAGCTTACCCTTCTCGATTTCTCCAAATCCTACTCCACGATCTTAGTCTCCCAAAAACCAAAAAATTATTTTACTTTTGAAATCGGGAGAGAAAAACTAGATATGGTCCTTTCAAAAAACAAAACAAGAAAAAAGAAGAAAGAACCAAATAGGAAAATTGACATATTTTCCCTAAGTGCTGATATTTAGGACTTAACACTTAAGAAAAAACATACATGCATGCAAACTATGGAAAAACACATAATCACATAATGAACACAGTAGAAAAATTAGCAAATTTAGGTTTTAAAATTTTTCATGAAAATAATTTTCATAACCATAGAACATACATATATCAATTACAAGATCATGTATAACATGAATCAAATCTAGATACATAAATTCTAGAAAGGAGATTAGGGTTTACCTCTTATAGCGTACTCCTCCTTGATTTTCTTGTTGATAGTGATCAAATTTCTAACTCTAGATCTTCTTGTTTATGCTCTTACTCTTGGTTGATGAGGTGAGTGGGCACCAAGTTGTATCTTATATTAGAGAATGATCAAGAACACCTTCTTGATCTTTTGGAATATCTAGACGTGAGATGAGATCGTGAGATTGTAGGAAATTTTTTCTCTCTCTTTCTCACTGTAGTTGGCGTAAAGCACCTCTCTCTCTCTCTCCCTTTGTCAGGCATATGACTCTCCTAGAGTGACTGTGCAGTTTTTTTCTCTCATGTATCTTATATACATGGGGTCTAAAACTACTAATCCCAGTCTAACTAGGATTGAACTTGAACTTCAATTTGGGTTATAGGTGTATTTTTATAAATATGTCCAATTCATGTAACTTATTTATAAAAATACCAACTTCTATGTAGAATCATTATTTTACACAGTTTCATGAAACTAATTTCACAAATACCTCCAATTAATTAATGAGTTTTGTTAAGTTAGACAAGGGATCTAATGGATCCAAATAATCTTATCTCTAATAGTATGATAAATACATAATAACTCTTATTATGGTATTTATATAAATACTATTAGTAAAAGGGATACTCTACTAAAGGCCCAATATTATACTTTTAGATTAAATGTCATGTCTTTTATAAATATTTAATCAACTAGACTTAATTAACCGATCCGTCTAGCATATTCTATATTACATGTAAAATCCCTATACAATATCATAGTTGGATAGATGATATTACCGTAATACCCCTCTAATACATATTTACCTTTTAAGTTACAATCTTTCTATGAAGAAATAATATTACTGATAATTTTGTTCTGAATGGCCATTTAGACAAAATTATCAACTAATTCACAAAATGAATACTAAGATCTTAGATTTAATTATTCCATGAATTTTGAAAGATCTCAAAGTGGTATTAATATATAGTGTCATTAACTATTTGGTGTTCCCATCAATTCATAAGTCATAACCTCCAATATGCCAGAGTTTGTCTCTAATTTTACTAAGGCTAGTCTTTTAATAAATCAAAAAGTTACAACCTATGAAAGCAAGTCTTGTCAAATATCAAAGATTAAGATCTACATACTAAGAGCTAGTTTGTAGTAATATAAGAATTGAGTTATGACACTCCAATTCTCTATATTACTTGGTCTAGTTTAATACACGTAACATATTTATGTTGTATTAGTGTTTTTATCAAAAGTCAGACACTTCAATGATTTGAGACACATTTTTCCTGTTGAGATAGACAAACACTACAGTCTTTGGTAAATAAAGTATTCCATATTTATTTATAGATTGTGAACTAATTAATTTAGACTTAGATAAAGAAACAGGTCCCCTATAATTAACACTTAATTATGTTTGTTTCTTTATACACAAGTAAAATCATGGAATCTTTTTTCGATAAATAAATTATTCAACAGATACAGTTTAATCTAGGACATATCATAATTGTATATTAAAATTAGAAATATGCTTTTTAGGGTAAAAATCCCAGCACTACGCACCCTAGAAACAATCATATTATTATTTTTGAGTTGAAATGGCAAAATATCATTTGTCTGAATGTCGCGGTCGGAGAAATCTGGGAGCTTCAAAGAAGCAAGTGACTCCATTTCCTTCGACGTTGGCACGGTCATGGCCGTCAAAATCAAAGTCGTCATTGTCAAAGAATCCGATCTAGGAAACCTCCAATTTGAAGAGGAATGGAACTATAGAAGCATCTGGGAGTAAAGGTTAGTAATTTACTAATGCATTTGAAACTAATATTCGGAGTTGAATGGAGACCTTGAGAATGTCAGAGAAATGATTTAGATCTGGACTGTTGAGATAGAACATATATGCATGCATGCATTTATTTTTGGCAAGCTCATAAAAGCAACTTTTCGAAATGACGTGGCTTTATGTGAATATTAATTGTCCGTGTTTGGAACAAAGTCCCTTTGTTTTTGCTACCTATTTTTTTTTATTAAATTATGTATTGCTAGATGCTAAAAAGTTGCATCTGATTAGTATATTCTCATTAATCCTTGTCATGGATCTTTCTCATTCTCTAACATTCAATTTATTTATTTTTTAATGTTTATATATAGTGCTAAAAGGCTAAAAAATGAATGCACTAGTATTTAATTTTTTTTCCTTTTTATTGTTTACATATAGTGCTAAAAAGCTAAAAAATGGTAGTCACTAGCATTTAATTTTTATTTTATGTTTATTTTATCCAAACTTTTAATGGCACAATTACTTGACTTGAAGTTTGAAACGTTTAACATTTGAAATAATTGTTTGAACAACACGTATATGTCTTTTATTTACCTAAAATGACAAATAAATAAAGGACTCATAGAAGTTTATCATCAGGGATGAAATATAAAATTTTAAGAGTTGCTTATTCTTAAAAAAAAACGAAAAAAAAGTTATTTGTTTATGCATGTTGTGTTGAGTTTTGCATGAACAAAAGAAGTGTTAATTATAACTCAAGATTTTTTTGAAATAGGATCAAGTCTTTCTTGACCGAGGTCAAGATTGACTTGACCCCAAGTTAATAATTTTTTGACCTCATAAACAATTTAGTTTTTTTTTTTTCTATTGTTAATATATTTGCCTATATTTTATAGCTATAGAAACAATATGTCCACAAAAAGGAGCTCACAAATGGGAAGGTGAATCTCCACAAAATAATTTATGAGATGATGACAATTATAAAGGGAAGGTTAGTCGAGGAGCAAAGCGTTATTTGCTAAAATATGTACAGGTCATTTTTTAGATGTCAATATATGGTAATGTCTGGACAAATTTGGCACAACATGGTAATGCAACAGGTTTATTATAAAGACTCAAGCAATAATGATAAAGCCATTAACATAGATGTACGTGGAATCTTGATACTCTTTACAAAGTTATACTTGGCATTAGTAACTGGACTGAAGGTTTATGAAGACACCAACGTGCACGTAATTAAGCTTGGGAATCATATATGGGACAAGTACTTTTGTGACATCCCCCGATCCCACATGCGTACGTAAGGATATTCGTAAAAATATTTA
>JXTB01000071.1:429425-445449 GCA_002914805.1 Parasponia andersonii
TGAGTAATTTACCATGAAAGTGATACTAGTTGCTTGATATGTCTATTATGCAATATGAATATGTTTATTATTGGCTTATTATGTATGTGAGAATCTTGGGCATCACAACTTTGGCTTACACAAGATGCTGAAGAGAAAAATCCTAGATGTTGTGTACCATAGTATATAAGCAAAAAATGATAAAGATGTTGTGAAACTTGCGCTTTTGTACTTTCTTATACAAGCACATTCAAGCACTAATGTTAAATGTGAAGTTGACCAATGTGTCTGACATATACTTCTGAATGGTGAATAACCTTAATGCTTTCAATGTTTACCCTCGGGGGTCTTACACAATAGACCAAATGAAAAAGAGAGCAATGTTTCGATTAGTGACAATGGTAAATGGGAAGATATTGACACATTATGAGTTTAATGGATTTCCAATGGTACTTTAGATATGGCGTATGAGTGCATTCCTAATTTTTCTAGAAAGCATGCTATATGGGATGATGAGGACAAGTTTCCATAGATATTGAATTAGAGTACAAACCATGAGAAGGATAAGAAAATGACTTTCGAGGAAATGCAAGATGAAGTTTTTCCGAACCCTAAGGTAAGAATTATTGTTTTGTTTGAAATTATAAGTTTTAGGTCCAACATTTTGGCAATTATATGGCAAAAACTATAAACTCAAGTTATTGTGAAAAAACTAAGAAGTTGTTACAATAGGTCTGCTGATGGTGTAAACAACTTGTTGCAACAAATTTTCAGGATCACTCATAACGAATTTGTGCAGGCCAAAAATCCAAATTTGGAACCTTTTTGTATTTGTGTCTTTTGGTCTAATTTTTCATATTGAATGTTTCTAAAAGGATGGCAAGCATTATTGCTAATGGATTTTTATGACCAGTTGGATGAGAATGTTTGTCTCATCATCTTTTTGATTAAGTTCCCTTTATAGTTTAATCTTCTCTGGATTCTTGCTCATTATTATTTCAATTCGTAATCTATTATTTTTGACAAGTATTGGAGCAGAATCAAGGTTATATTTCGTCCATTTTGGTGCTGATTCATTTATTATTGAATTAATTAAGATCTTTCTCACTAATGTTGTGAGTTGTTTTTCCGATTTGTTGAGATTCGCTGATATAATCTGTTGCAATAGATTTGTGCTTTTCAGGAAAGTCTCTTGATTGATTGATTTTTATTTATTATGAATTCAATTCTTTTAAAAAAATATTTACAGGTTTAAATAAGAGATTTCAGCCCATTAAGTAGAGCCAAATTCACAGAAAAATTTCCTCAATGCATATGGACATGTTTTAAGAACAATTTATGAAAGCTGCTGTGACAACTTTCCGATTGTCTAAAATAAGAATGACAATAGATTTTGTAGGAATTCATTCCTTTTTTATTTTCAGCCTATTCACACTAGGGGAATACGAGATTGGGGATGAAAATTCATCCAGAAAAACTCGGCAGGTCGAAGAGATTTGTGTGCATTTCATTCGAGAGAAAATACTCTTTGAGAGAGCTTTTATTTGTAGGGCATAGAGTTATTTTATTGTCATTGTGAAACTTAGAGAGCTAGTGAGTTTTCTAGATTTCTTACTTAAGTACATTTATTTTTCAGGAGGAAGAACATTATGTCTTCAGAAGGAGACAAATCCATACCAGTGAAAGGAGTTCATGTATGAAGAATTAATAAGATGAGAAAAGCTCACTGAATAAGATTGATAGAGTTGTTACAATACATTACGGTAATTGAAAATAGAGAGTTTTTTATTGTATTAATCAATTCATATTTGTAATCTTTATACTTTACTAATGTATTTAATCTCTAGACGTGGTTCTGTTGAATAGAAGAGATTCGAACTACGCTAAAAATATCTCGTGTTCATTCTTTATTTTCTTATTTTTATTGCAACATATGCACTCATTGTTATAATAACTTTTCATATATGTATTACAATATAATTAATTAATTAATAATTTAATTGATTAATTATTTATGTGGTAATACCCAAAATAGATCTTTCAATAAGAATAACTGTTTTTTAATCAATATTTTTACTTTTTTTTTCCCTGCTATCTATTGTTGACATAAGCCAAGGTAATATTGACCACAGGTCAAGAACATCTTGAATTGTGGTCAAGAGCTCATTGGCCATATGGTCAAGAACTTCTTGTGTTCTAGTAAAAAATACCTAGACTTAGTGTCAAGCATTTTTCTTTCTTTTTTTTTGGCACTGATATAGTTATTGCGATTTATTTCAGTGTATAATTGAAGAAATTTATCCAACTAAATATGAATTAAATGAATTCCGCCAAAGAAGTCTTATTACTGAGAAGACTATTGTGAAGAGAAAGTTCTGAACGAGCATTATCTTATTGAGGTCATAAATGTACCTCATCCGAAACGTCATAAGGTTACCTAGGTTGTTGCTGCAATGGAATGCGAGTTCTATCAAACCCTGTTAACAAAGCTATAACAAATTAGAGAAGAGATCCCAAGTCTTCATGTAGATGGTTTCGATTTGAGGCAAATGTTATGCTTTGTAATGAATATGGTATGTTCCATTGGTAAACAAGAAGAGGACAATCCTATTGCGTATGAGTTTAGAGCTTGTAATATTCTGCCGGCAGAAGACAATGGATAAAACAAAAAGCAAACTTGTTTATAGTAGACCTTTGATAGGGAGGAAGAAAAAAGAAGCTGAGAAATAAGGGATAATGTTCTCTTTTAAGCAGTGTTTGATCCTAGGTCAATATTTGTTTTAAGCATAGATAGGTAGAGGAAATGCAACAAGAGGGAGACACTGAAAAAAAAAAGGAGAAATGAGGAGAAGATGACGATCACAATGAGAATAACGATGATGGTGAAGAGGGAGGATGAGCTAATGCATAGATAAAAAAAATGATGATAATGATGATGAGGACCCAGCTAACTATATAGAAGTCAATGTCCGTATCACAAGCTCTATCTTTCAAAAGTATGAAAAGCAAGACTTGGAAGAGAAGAGGGAGGGTGATATCCCTATATTTCATACTTAATTTAGAGAGAAGATAACTTTTAAATCAGTAAAAGATATTATTGAGAAGGGAATCTAAGTTATTATTAGTCTTAGAGATAAAGAGGTACTATATATAGATCAAGTAGTACTTGACTATAGGTTAAGTAGGATCAAGGAATACGTGACCCTAGGTCAAGTAGTACTTAATAGGGTCATGTACTACTTGACCTCTATATTTTTAACGTCAATCATTCTATTATATGTGTGAATTACTATAGAAAAATGAATAAAAAAACGCCAATAAGGATGATTTTATGACCAGGAGAACGGGGCCAAAAAAAGGGAGAGGGGGAAATAACTGCAATAGAATGACCCAAATAAGTCATTAAGCTAGTTAATAAGCCCACCCCCACTAAAATAAGATGAAGAAGACAATGTAAAGGATTTTGGCAAAAAGGCCTAAGGTACTTGAGGAACCCAAGAAGAGATGATTTTTCCTTTCTTTGCAGACCCTGATGTAGAAATTGATAAAGAAAAATTGGTGTCTTTTGAAGTGTTCATTTAACAAGGCCCGGTGATTTATCATGCCAAGGAGTAAGATTCATATTCTATTTTATATTTTACTGCATAGAGTTTATATTTTCTTCTTGTTATATTGAATTTAGTTAGTTGTCTTTTCTTTAATACTACTAAGCCAAAGTATAACAAGTGCCACAACACGTTAAAGTGGGCAATGGATTTGGGAACCTTGACACATAGGAATAAGAGTTAATTTTAATTCTTGTATGAGTCGAATCAGTGGATTTCTTGCAAGGTAATGATTGAATAAGTTGCTATTGCCCCTAGGTCAAGAAGTTTTTAACCATGGATCAAGTTGTTCTTGACGGAGGTCAAGTTATTCTTATTGACCCTATTTGATTCTATATATTATGCATAGATATTTTCAACTTTTCTATTTTGGCAATAAATTAATTATTCTTTTTATTATTTGTGTTCGAAGAGTTTGTTTTACCCTAATATTATTACCCAGAAATATACAACTATTGATTCTAATTTTAGAAATTACTTTCAATCAGCTTAGGATGATTATGAAAAGTCAGATAAGGTCATTGATTGAAAAAAAAACTTGACCTACTGATTAGTTATGTACTTGGTGATTGGCTACTTTGTGGTAAACCTAAGTCTTAAGAAGAGTTTGTCTATATCCCTATACAAGTTGTGGTTGTATACCACTAGATATTTCTTGTGATAGATATTTCTCTTAGGTCTATTGTAGTTTATGATTCATTAAGGGGAAAGCCCTCGCACGATGAGCTAGTTGGGAAGAATTGTTCTATGGCGGCAAAATATTTGCCCCAACTTCTTGATCGCTTTAGTATATTTGATATTGTTTCAGTCATTGCAAAATGAATAAAGCCATTTTCGGTCCACGTCTGTGAGAATAATCTACAATGAATTAACTAGTTAGTAATATTACGTAAAATATTTATTTTTTTATTTTTGAGTTCAATTGAGACTTGACCTTGGTTCAAGTATCACTTAGCCTAACTTGACTCTTAGTTGATATTATTGTTTGATTTAACTTAATGTTTTACTTTTTTTTTTAGTAGGGACTATAGCATGTTTATCGTCAAGTACGTTGGGTTCTTGATGGCAGACCTACCAATAGTCAAGGTCACTATAGAGAGGATGGAATTCTTCCATTGTAAGCTTGCGTGTGAGTTCTGTTATCATGGATTATAGAAAAATTAAGACCATACCGAAATTGACCGAGAGAACTGACCCAATTTTGGGGAGCAAATACAATGACTATTTTGCATATTTTTTTTAACAGGATTTTCTTTTTCTTTTTGATGTTATTTTGTATGAATGCTAAACAAAATCTAGTTTCTACTTTTATTTTTTTGTATTGGCATAATTATTATTTTGTTGTAGGTCAAGAACAACTTGCTCGTAGGTCAAGAACAACTTAACACCAGGTCAAGTATAACTTGACTCTGTGTCAATAAGTTTTTGACCTAATATAATAATATTTGTACTAAAAGAGAACATGAAATTTAAAAACATTCATACATAATGTTAAGAGTAAAGCCATGAGATAAGAAAATTTTTCAAATTGAGAGATTAATCTATTATACTCTTTTCCAGCTTTCCTTGATTGACAAATCTATTTGAGTTATACTTAGGATCAATTTTTGGGACATATATTTGCAGTTCATTGATCAATTGCTCAGTCCATGGATCAATTAGCATAACTATCATTTCGTCTGAACTTAACTATTCAGTAGCCTTTTTCAGTGAAATTCATTTCATTTAATAAATAAATTATTTTTTTACCTCATGTTAAGCATAACTTGATCCCAGATTAAGCACAAATTGATCCTAGATCAAGCATAACTTGACTCCATATCAATAAGCTTTTATCGTAGGTCAAGAACTACTTAACCCCAGGTTAAGTACAACTTGATTCTATATCAATAAGTTTATTGCCGTAATATAATAAATATTAAAACGTGAAATTTTAAAACATTTGTACATAAAGTTGTGAGTAAAACTATGAGACAAGAAAGTTTTATAGATTAAGAGACAAATCTAATTTGCTCTTTTTCTAGCATTCCTCGATTGACCAATCTATTTGAGTTATAGCTAGATCAATTTTTGGGACATGTATTTGTACTTCATTGACTAGTTGCTTAGGAATTGCAGTAGAGATAAAGATATATCTTGCAGATTCTGACATAAATTTCTATTCCACAGCATGATTTATAAAAGATAACAAACCATTAAAGAAAATATTAATATTTAACAGACCTATAAGTTATTGGTGAATTTTGAGTTGGGGTCAATAGGTAATTTGAAAATTTTCTTCTAATATTGCAAGACCCCTTGGTAAAGCAATAAAGGCATTAGAATTATCAAGTATTTTTTGTATTCATTCATGCATCATTGATACCTTTAATTCTTCCTCAATTGTTTTCTTTGTGATTTTTCCTTCGGTCAAAATTTTTGGAATAATACAAAAACTTGGCTTTCTCCTAAAAATGCAGTTGTTAACATATACCCCATTAACCTAAGGCTATCTCCCTTATATACTAGATGAATTTTTTTTTACAGCTAATACCAACTAAGGTTGTTTGCTGATTCGATAAACTTTTTATCCTTCCTTGGGCTAGATCCATAAGAAACACAAATATTTGTGATTTTATGAGCTGATAATCCAACCACTACAATACTCTCTTTATAGAGATAGAAAAAAATAGAGAATAGAAGTGATGAATGAGTTGAATAAAAAATAGAGAATAGAAGTGATGTATGAGTTGACTAAAAATAGATAATAAAAATGATATATTTATAGAAATAGGAAAAATTACTTATAAATTTAGTTAAGGACTAGTAGGTCGACTATTGTTACAAAGGTTCAAAAAATACTAACAAAACATCAAAGTGTCTTTTAAAACTTTGCACACTCCTAAAGGAGTAGGTCAACTGTTCTCAGAAAGTTTACATTCGTCTTTTAATATGCATTATCTCAAATTAAGAATATCTTAACCTGAGATCAAGTGAATTCTGATCTCAACAGGTTAGTATTATATTGAATCATGAAGTAATATTGACCTAAAATCAAGAGAATATTGATTTAAGATCAAGAGGATATTGAGTCAAATACTTCTTGACCATATATCAAGATCTTTTTGACATGTAACATGATAATGAGATATAGTATGATGTATACAAAATATTAAATTTTCAGTATAATAATACCCATATCAGTATTATAGATTTCCTTCAAACATTACTCCATGATAATATCTGAACAATAAATCATCATTCTTGAAATTACAAAAATAAAAAATAGCCATTCTTAAAAAGAAATACTATCTACTAAAAAAATACATAACTTACATTCAAAATCCGAAAAACTCATGAGAAAAATATCCAAAGTTCTTACTAGTTGAGTTTTTATTATGAATTGACAAAATGACTATTAAGAAACACAACTATTGTGTGTGTGAGAGAGAGAGAGAGAGAGAGAGAGAGAGAATGAGACTAGAAATAAAGATAATAGTTTTCTTTTTTTTTTTTGGAATAAAGAAAGATAGTAGCATAGGAAGATAAAAAAAACGAGACATCACACCTATCATAGACCTTCTTTTCTTTTTGGTTTTTGGTAATGGAACCTACCATAGACATTTGAAAAAGGGCAGCATGGGAATGAGAATTTTTTTATCTCTCTGCCAAATCCTACGAAAGTCTAAGATGTCCTAAAAAAGTCACTAGATGAAGTTTGCACAAAAATGCCTAAAGGGGAAAAATTGGTCCTATTATTATCTTTTCCTCTAATAACTTTGATAATAAGTGGTACCGATCGGCTTTTTCAAATCATAAGCTGTTATATATTTGGGCCTTTCATAGTGTGGTAGAAAGTCCAAGCCCATGTCTCATTCTAGACATATACCGATTAGAAAAGCATCTCGACCCAATTGTCTGACTCCAAACTCACATACAAAACAAGGGAAGAGTTTATAAGCACCCGTTTTCAAAAGCCATATTTCTATACCTATTTTTTATTTTTATTTTATAAATATCCGTTTTTATACCCTTTTTTAAAGTAATATATATGTATACCACATTATACATTTCATGTATTAAATATATACCGTTGATGGAGGTTTTGTCAACAATAAATTTAGAAAAAATTACGAGATATGCCTTGTGTAAATTGGGTTATTTATCAAAACAAATAAAGAGATAAATGATTTTATAGTGATTCAGCTCCGAAAAAGATGAGTTTACGTCCACTGTTTTTTACTATTTTCTGGAAAATTACAAGAACTCAAAATTACAATGTGTTGTCCGGAAAAAAGAAGAAAATAGTCTTAAGAATTCCTTAGCTTCTCTAGATTCAGAAAAAGAAATAATCTCTATCTCTCGATTAGAAAAGTCCCATTCACCGAAACATTGAGCTCCTTTTATATAGATGAGGGTAACTCAATGTTCCTAATTGTGAAAATGGATAACTATACAATCGGGTAATATAATTTGAGTAATAACATAATTGGGTAATCACTTAAATTGGGTAACTGGTCGAACTTGAAAGAGAAACTTTTGTTTCCCTTTCCTTGTAGGTTACCCGTTTGACGAAGTAGAGACTAGTCTCCTTTTCTTTCGGGTCATACATAACCTATTCAGAGGAGGTCGTACGTAACTCCTGCGGTGGAGGTCGCACATAACCTATTCGGAGGATGTCGCACATAACTTATGCAGTGGAGGTCGTATGCAACCCTTTCGGATGAGGTCGTACGTAACTTATGCGGTGGAGGTCGCATGCAACTTATGCAGTGGAGGTAGCATGTAACTCTTTCGGATGAGGTCACACTTAATCTTACTCATGCGACCTGACATAGAATTTTAGACCGTACAACAATTACCCCCCAGCTCCATTAGTTCTTTAGGACAGAATGGAGCTTTTTTTTAATGTAAGTGAGTGCGAACTTAAAAAAACGACGTCACGACCTAGACTTGAGATCCTTGAAGAATTGAAGAGTCTCCAGATCTCAAATCTCATCTTTCACAAGATCATGCGCATCTTTTTCTGACAGATGAAAATACGTGTCGCCTTTTCTAAAAATAGCAGAACTCGAGGAGACTCAAGGATATCGATGATGCTAACCGTCGTTTTTAAACAAAATTTTCTCAAATTTCGAAAGATACTGATTTAATTTCGGAAAAAATCAAATCTCGCGTGAACTTCAGCCTTTAGATTTGAAAATCAAATACCTTGATTTACGGCTGTGATTTAGCGATGCTCGAGATATAAATATCGGAAATCAATCCGCTTCTACTTCTTCATTACAAACTCGTTTTCCATCTTTCTAAAAATCTCGAAGTATTTCAGAGAAAACCCTACAGCGCTGTTTTGTTCTTCAGCTCGCGCAATTCCAATATCTTCTTTGACGGAGTTCAGACCATATCTCAATCCCTCCGCTTCCGAAGAAAGGTTAGTTCATTCTTTCTCTCTTATTGTTCTTCGTCTGTTCTCGGAAAAACTCAGTTTCAATTTCTAGGAATAGAAACACATCCCATATTCGAACGAACTGGAATGAGAATTTTTTTTTTAGATCCCCCTTTACCGGTTCATAAAATAGACTCTTATTAGATAATGGTCAAAGATAAACTCGTGAAAAGAGTTTCTGGGGTCTGATACCTTATTTTATTTTTTTTGACGAAATGCTCAAACAATTTTCATGAATCCGTAGACCAATTAGAAAAAATTCGATGAGTTTACTTGTTAGTACAATCCTAGGGTGAACCCCCAAAATTTACTAGCATATAGTGAAAATCCTTGATGCTCGCATAGGACTAAATCCATCCGTATTTCTTTTCAGATGTCTAGTAGTGAGGATTTTAGGGAAGGGAATGCATTTTCTGGAGAATCTGACTCTAGTGTTAGCTCCATAAACCTCGAAGACTACCTTGAGCTAGAACTCGAGGTAGAGATAACAGGGGTCAGGCAAACTAGTCCTCACATAGGCGATCTCCCTCAGGACCAGTGGCCCCGACATATCAGGGATGCCCCTGCCTTTTCATCGGGCTATCAATATGTAGAGAGGAATTGGTCATGTACCAATATAAGGACAAGCTGCACATCGAACAAGCTTAGCGAAATCGCGTGCAACTATAAGATCGCCATACCTCTTCCATACCCATGGAATTCAACCAACCACACACACCACCAGGCGAACTTACTTCTTTTTCTGAAGTAGTTCTCAAGTGTGGTGTCTACCTCCCACTTCATCCGTACATAAAATCAATTATCGACCACTATGGAGTCGTCCCTTTCCAATTGACTCCTAATACATATAGATATATGGTAGGTTTGTACATACTTTACCGTAAATTAGGTTTAGACTCCCCTTCTCCTGAAGAGTTCGCTTGGTTTTACTAAGTGAAATCAAACCCGTTAGATATTGGCTTCTTTTATGTGAGCAAATGGTCGAACCAGGCAATAAAAATGATCCACGAGGTTCGCAACAACATGGGAAAATGGAAAAATCCATTTTTCCACTTTGACTATGCGGATAACGGCTTCTTTCAAAATCCCGGTTGGTAGTCTTCTAATTTATCGCCTTTTTCTATTTTGTTACTTTTATCCTGATCGCATTCGAATGTCATCGCAGACAACAGGGAACGACCCAGACTTTCCAGGGAACAACTCGCAAGGGTGTACAAAATCAATGACCTTCCAATTGAGGAATTTAATTGGAAGGTACTAGGTACTTCAAATAACCTGGTCACTTGCGGTCTGCTTCCAAAGGGAGCCGCATTCCCTGACCCCCCAGTCTTTTTGTCCATTCCTTTGATCTTGAAGAAAAAGAAGCCAAGGAAACAGACGGATACAAGTGCCTCGTCTTCCAGACTTAGGAAGTGAAAAGCACCTGCCACCCCTCCAGCTTCAGAATCTTCTCCAGAAACAGCGTCACCACCAGCTCCTTAACTAACTCCTCAACAAGAAGAAGGTAATCATATATACATTCTAATTATCTTTGTATTATATCTCCTCGCTCACTAACATATCTGTACAGAGATAGTTATCGGTAGCGACTTGCGAGCACTACCCTCCACTATCAGGTCCATGGCAAAAACTAAGACACCCGAGAGCACTCCGTCATTGAAAGGGAAAGAGAAGGTTGACAACCCCAAAAAATGAAAAGTTGCCTTCAAGGACATCCCAGCAAGCTTGCCTCCTCCACAGCCTCAGCCAACGAGCCATTCTGAACAACCCAAAGAGGCTGCCACTTCTTCGGAACCGATCCTGGCAGATAAGGATGAAAAGCTCTTCACGCTCCTCAATCAATTACCAGAGAAGGCTGGTATGAGCGCAAACTTCATTGATCGCTTCACTTCTGAGGAAGGCTGGAAGCGGATGAAGTGACGATCTGCCAAGGTCACTTTTGGTTCTGCGATGAGGATGCTGCCTAATGTAAGTACTTTTTTATTCTCTCCTCAAATGTATTATTTCCTGTATTAATGATTATATTTTTCAGACCGTGGCTGCTGCTATCCTGATGCATGACCCAGTCCTCGAATGCTTGGAGAAGGCTGAAAAAATTGAAGAGATATCCCAAGCATTCGAGCACTCGGAGAAAGCTCGGGAGGAGGAGAAAACAACCTTTGACTTGGAGAGGCAGCAGCTGCTTGAAGACCTGGCCAAGGAGAAGCTCAAGAAGGAGAACCTCGAGAAGAAAGTCAAAGAGCTCGAGAAAACCATCTCTGAGCATCCGAATTGCATGAGGGAGGCGACCACTGAAGTGGTTCACAAAGCTATCGAAGAGTTCAAGGCGACTGAAGTCAAAGAGCTCGAAGATAAAGCTAGTGACATCGCCTCGTCGATCATCATTTTTAACATCTTTTACAATCATCCGGACTTTGACTTGTCCATCCTTGGCGAGGATGTGGTCGAGTTTGTCCAGAGTTGGAGAGAGGATACTGCCAAAGCTGGAGATGGCGGCGAGAGCACTTCTGCATAACACTTGTATTTTTTTTTAATATTTTTAGAACAATGCGGGCTTAGTCCCTCCTCCTTTCTGCTTATGTACGGGTGACAATTATTTTAATAAATATTATTTTTTACCTGTCAGATATTCCTGAAAAATAATGAAAACACAACAATAATTTTAACTAAGTAGTCAATCACTAAGTGACTGATCAATACGCTTTTTATGATTTGAATCCAACTAACTTAAAATGAGTTTTAAGTGTTAGGATAGGCTAGGTCGCTTAAGAAAATAGCCAATACGAGTGATGCAAACTCAACTGTTTTTCAAAAGTTCCATGTCAAAATAGGATATAGCAATATATCACATCGAACAATGAACGTTTGGCTTAGTTACTTTTTTGTTCGAGGAGGGAAATTGCGTAATACGACATGCTGAGGCATGAAGCGAGGAGAAAATCCTAGGATTTTAAGGAATTTCAGATACTTCGACGATCTAAATCTCCACCTCCTCTAAATGGACATTTTGCATAGTCTCTTAGGAAATAAGTAGGAGATAAAATTCTGATCCCACTGCCCCCGAGTTTTATGGTGTCCGAAAACTGCCATAAAACTATAAAAAGACGAATCAAACGAAGTTGATATAATAGCCGAAGAAATATTATTGACAAACGACGTCGAATGACGAAATAACGAAGATACAGTAGGCCGTTGAAAATACATGGAAGATAAACATGAAGATTCATTGATAATAACGACGAAGTTGTTCTGCATTCCAAGCATGTTCGATTTTTTGTCCACTGATACAAGCTAGGATTTATGTCCCAGGTCGAATGACGTAATCAATAATATAAGGCCCTTCCCAAGAAGGTCTAAATACACCAGCACCATGCTCTTTATTATTAGGTAAAACTCTTCGAAGGACAAGATCACCAACTTCAAAATGTCTACTTTTGACTTTGGAGTTATAATATCGAGCAGTGCGTTATTGATATGATGCAATTCGAAGTTGAGATTGTTCATGCCTTTCTTCTAAAAAATCGAGTTCAATTCTCAGTAATACATCATTCTGATTTTTCTCATAAACAGATCACCATAGAGAGCCCGCACCAATTTCAACTGGGATCATTGCTTCATATCCATAAGCCAAAGAGAATGGACTCTCTCCAGTAGTGGTTCGTTGAGTGATGCAATAAGCCCATAAAACTTCTGGAAGTACTTCTGGCCAAGCTTCTTTATGCTCCTCCAGCTTTGTCTTTATATTCTGTTTAAGTATTTTATTTATCGCTTCGACCAGCCCATTGGCTTGCGGATGAACAACAGCAGAGAAACTCTTCTTGATGCCCAAGTTATTGCAGAAGTCACGGAACTCATCACAGTCGAATTGTTTCCCATTATCAGAAATTATAGTATACGGTATACCATAACAGCAGATTATAGATTTGTAAACAAAATCTATCATCTTCTTTGCAGAAATGGTGCTCAGAGCCTCCACTTCCGTCCATTTTATAAAATAATCGACTGCGACCACCGCATAATTCAAACCACCTTGTGCTGATGGAAGCATTCCGATAATATCAATTCCCCAAACAGCAAATGGCCATGGACTAGTCATTATAGTTAAAGGAATATGTGGCTTTCTAGGAATAGTCGTAAATCGTTGACATTTATCACACCTCCTAGCAAATTCCAATGTATCCTTCTTCATAGTCGGCCAAAAATACCCTTTTTCAAAGAATCTTGTTTGCAACTGCTTGCCCCCCAGAATGATTTCCACATATTCCTTCGTGAATTTCCCTCATAATATAGCGTGCTTTTTCATCATTGACACATAATAATAATGGCGAGCTAAAACTCCTTCAATAAAGCTTCTCATCATGGATGATATAGCGGGCTGCCTTTATACGGAGTCGCTTTGTATCGTCTTTGTTCTCAGGAAGATCGCCATTTTGTATATATTGCATTATGGGATCCATCCACGATGGTTTTTCGTCAACTGGCATAGTTACTTGGGGTTCGACCTCGATGCTTGGCGATACAAGAAATTCAACAGGAACAACCTTCAACAACTCTGCATCTTTTGTTGAAGCGAGCTTAGCAAGTGCATCTGCCCGGGTATTTTCAATGCGAGGAAGAAGCTGAATATTATAAGCAGTGAATGTTAAGAATAATTGTTGTACCTTCTGCAAATAGGCCATCATTCTCTCTCCTCTTGCTTGGTAATCGCCCTTAACCTGACAAACGACCAGCTGGGAGTCGCTGTATACTTCAATCATCTCAACCTTCATTTCCTGTGCAACTTTTAGCCCAGCTATCAGTGCTTCATATTCAGCCTCATTATTCGACGCTGGGAACTTGAAGCGAAGCGCACAATGAATGTTATGCCCTTCAGGACTGATTAAAACTAGGCCCGCACCTGCTCCATTTTCATTTGATGTCCCATCAACATAAAGTTTCCACAACCTTGATGTATCTGAAGCGGGTTTTTTGAGTACTCCTTTGGGAAGATCGACATCATATATAAATTCTGCAATAAAATCTGCGAGGGCCTGCCCCTTTATGGCAGTGCGAGGTTGAAAATTGATGTCAAATTGACTCAGTTCAATAGCCCACTTAAGTAGCCGTCCTAATACCTCAGGTTTCTGTAGAACTTGTTTCAATGGAAAATTCGTAAAAACCCTGATGGAGTGAGCATGAAAGTAAGGTCAAAGTTTTCTTGATACGATGACGAGCGCTAGCGCCAAATTTTCTATCTCTGGATACCTGGTTTCAGCATCAAGTAATCTTTTACTTACATAATAGACAGGTCGCTGTATATTTTCCTCCTCGCGAATTAATGTAGCACTCGTCGCATATTTGAAAACAGCGAGATATAAGCATAATTCTTCTCCTGGGTTTGGCTTCGACAAGAGTTGAGGAGAACCCAAGTGCTTTTTCAACTCTTGGAATGCCTGCTCGCATTCTTGCGTCCATTTGAACTTCTTTGATCCTTTCAATACTTCAAAGAAAGGTTGGCATATGATCCTCGAATCGATCCCTACCATGTTCGAATGTTGCCACGCAAAGACATCCAAGTTAGATTTCAGAAAAGTGACCAACGATGCTCGCACAGACTCTTGAATCTTCGTTCCAATCTTTAAAGTCTTGGAAGACATGTCGAATGATAAGTCTTCCAGATCTTCAATGGTTCCAGTTTTGACCTCTTTATCTATTTCTTGAGGATCGAAGTCTTCGCTGGTCATATCGATTGACGCTTTAACTGACGGTTCGACTAACGCTTTGTCTGACGACTCAACTGAAGCTTCGACAGATGCTTCCTCTGGCAGCTGGACCATCATTGTGCGAGACGTCGCATTTTTTACTGCGAGTTTCAAAGAGTTGTTATAACAAGTCCTCGCATTATATTGGTTTCCTCACACCTCGCCTACCCCTTGTTGGGTCAGGAATTTCATAGTGAGATGGTAGATTGAAGTGACGGCTCGAAGTTCCCTCAATATCGGTATTTCTAGCACAACATTGAATGCGGAGGGGTAATCTAACCAAAAATTGGGTCATTATCTTTGAAACCCTAGGATAGGTTCTAACATTAACCATTAATTCAATCATGCCCGTAGGCATCAGGCTGTCACTAGTGAAACCATAGAGTGGAGTGATGGTAGGCTTCAAGTCGCTCTCATTCAACTCCATCTTCTTAAAGGCGTCACAGTACAGGATGTCTACAGCACTTCCGTTATCAACCAATACTCGCCACAACTGTGTGTTTCTATAATTAATTTTTATGACCAACGCGTCATTATGCGGATAATGGACTTCCCTTGCGTCCTGTTCTGTGAAGGTAATGTCTAGGTCCGGTACTTGTTGAAGCTTGCGTGGTCGCTGCTCAAGATACATGACGTTAGTTAATGGCTGTTGTTGAGCTTCTCGTGCATACCTGTCTTGAGCCCTTTTCGAATCTCCGCCAACATGCGGTCCTCTAAAGATACTTCAGACTTCACGTTGAATTTCTGGAGGTCGCTGTTGGTTTTCTTCTCGCCTTTCGTCGTTCTGACTGGTGTACTGCTGCAGTCGCCCCTCTTTAATCAGCCTTTCAATTTCATCCTTCAAGGCATAGCAATTATTGGTATCATGCCCAATATCATTGTGATACTGGCAGAACTTGTTGGGGTCATGCTTTGCCCTGTCCCGTTTCATTGGTTCTGATTGATGGTATCGCTCCTTCTGGTTTGTGACCACATAGATATGATCTATGGGCGCGTTTAACGCAGTGTGATTGTTGAACCGCATGGGAGCTCTTAAAATCTCCTATTTTTTGGGTCTAGGCTGATTCTCCGTCAACTGCTCATTACTCTTTTTATTTTTCTTATTACCGTTATTGTTGGTAATGATCGTGTCTTTAGTTGCATCTTTCCTTCTTTCTTTCTTTGTCTTTTGAAGATTCTCGTGCGAAGATTCTATCCTCAGATGCCGACCAACCCTTCGGTAGAAGTCTTCTAGAGTTCTACATTCTCGCTCAAGTAATTCCTCCTAGAGTTTA
>JXTB01000071.1:447012-496604 GCA_002914805.1 Parasponia andersonii
ATCACTTAAATTGGGTAACTGGTCGAACTTGAAAGAGAAACTTTTGTTTCCCTTTCCTTGTAGGTTACCCGTTTGACGAAGCAGAGACTAGTCTCATTTTCTTTTGGGTCGCACATAACCTATTCAGAGGAAGTCGTACGTAACTCCTGCGGTGGAGGTCGCAAATAACCTATTCGGAGGAGGTCACACATAACTTATGTGGTGGAGGTCGCATGCAATCCTTTCGGATGAGGTCGCACGTAACTTATGCGGTGGAGGTCGTATGCAACTTATGCGGTGGAGGTCGCATGTAACTCTTTCGGATGAGGTCGCACTTAATCTTACTCATGCGACCTGACATAGGATTATAGACCGCACAACATATACTGTGGTATATATTTCATGAATAAAAATTACATTAAAAATTAACGCACATTTTAAAATGTATTCTATAGGTCAAATTTATAATAAAAATATAAATCATAGTAAAAATTTACATTGTAAATATATACCGTTCATATTTTATACATGAAATGTATACCTTATAGATAAAAATTACATTCTAAACGTGGATTACTCATAGTTTTTATATGAAATCTGGACCATAAAAACAAATATTTTTGAAAAAAATATTAAAAATGAGCATTTATAAAAATAAATTTTAAAAACAGGTACCAAGCGTAAATTTCTCACGAAACAACGAAACAATGCATTCATAACCGGCTCAATAATATCACTGGTATGAGTCTGACATTGCATATTAATGTATTCCACTGTATATATTATATTAATATAAATGCAAAATTTATTTAAAAAAAATTAGTGTAACATGTGTATGAAGTTAACTAAGTTTGACACATAGTTAGTATAGAGGAAAGACTATGAGAAAATGAGAAAATTAAGAGAGAATAAAAATAGAAAACAGGGAAAGAAAAAATGATGAAAGAATGAGGAGAGTCGTAACACCGAAAGACGGAGTGAGATGAGAGAAAATAATGAAAGAGAATAAGAGAGAAAACATGGAGAAAAAATGTCGTGAGAGAGAGGGCATAACACAATCTAATATAGTATAATATACTCATTTTTTAAGTAAAGCTAATATGCTATATACTGTATGTTGGAGCGGTTTCTCACCAGCCATCCACGTGTCTCGAACTGCTGATGCTATATTCTCCAACTGTCCATGCATCCCTACTGTCCCAAAATCCTCTGAACTCCAAGTAAGATCGGAGAGGCGGGGGTGGCTACCTGCAAAGACTCTCCGATGCTTAAGTCAGTGGTTTATCTTTGTGTTGGGTAGCAAGGAAAATATTTCAGTATGAAAAATCTCTCTATTTTTAGTTCACAGACTTTTCTATATATATCTGTTTTTCTTTTTTAGTGTACATGCCCCTCTCGAGAACGCATGGCTCATATATATGTAGTCCTGAGATAGTGAACCGCGTGGTTCTTAATCTCAGGACTGAGTACCTTTCATCTCGAAATTTTTTTCAGCAGTCACGGGCCAAGATTTCGGCGGTCTCTTCTGTGCTGCAGTGGCCTGATTTTTGCCGCCTCCTTCGGCTTCAATCTGTCAAGAGTAAGATATGGGTAAATTGCCGTTCTGTCACGACGGCTTATCCCTGACACACACCTACCCAGAATCACATTAAATGCTCTGTCTGGGTCTGGAGCCGTGAGTCGCTTTCCACTGTATTCGGTCAGAAGACCCTCGGGGCTTCTGACCCTCCCGGCTGTTGGGGTAAGGGCCGCTGTTCCATGATGGCAGACCCTTGGGGTTCCGACCCCCAGCTGTCGAGGTTGGGGTCAGACTGGGCCAAACCGTCTGGGGTTAGTGATGGACTCGGCCCTAACCTCGGACAGCCCAATGACCGATTGTGAGATCACGTGCGATCCGCGTGGCTTTCTACGTAGCATAAGGCTCGGGAACGGGTCCCACAACTGCCCCAATTTCCCTAATTGATGGATTCGTGTCTATCAAGTGGGGATCCGTCTCATCGTTCCTCCAATCCGGGGGACGCACATGGTTCCCTCTTCCCGATGCAGGGATACGCCATCCCTCATCACGAGATCTATTTGAATTTTGAAGTTCTGACTGCTCAGTTTCTTTTATTCTCTCCTCTTTCAGAAAAACTCTTCGGCTTCTCCCCTATAAAAACCGCAATTGTTTTCATTTGCTATTTTACCAAAATTTTCAATCATCCCAACCTCTTAATATTCTAGGGTTTCTACTTCCTTCTCTTCTAAAGACTCTCACTTTTCCAATCGCGTTTCGGAACAATGGCTTCAAATCAAAATCAGGAATTGCAACCCACTATGGATTCAGAATTAGACTCACTGAGGAGGCAGCTCTGCCTCCTCGGAGGAGTGACGCTTCAACAGGTTGAGGGCCCTGCAGACTGGTACCTTCGCCCCTGCGCCCCCGAGGGTTCCATCGTCTTGGGCAGGAAGCATTTGGACTGCCTGCTATTCCCTCTTCCTCCCCTAATCGACTAATTTTTTGCCTTGACGGAAATCCATTTGATGCAGCTGAATGCAAACGGGATTATGATTCTGATGGGGGTCTCTGCCCTGTCAGTTATCTACAACATGCATATCGACCTAGAGGTGGTCTTTGATGCTTATAAACTCATTCTTATCCCTAAGAAGGGTTCCTACCCTACCTTTTATCTCCAACCACTGCCCGGGCACCATATCTTTTAGGGGTTGCCGTGGTCAGACAAATAATGGGACTCTCACACCAGGCTTTATGCCGTTGGAGGGGCGTGGTGCTCCCCTTGGGTGAACGGAGAGCATTTCCAAGTCCCTTCAGTCTTCCTGTAGAGTAAGTATTAGACCATGATCTTTGGGTCTGGGTCCTCTCCTGATATTATTGTTTATGTTACTTTGTCCTGTGCAGCCTCAGCAGAAAAAAGCAGGTTTGAG
Organism: Parasponia andersonii; assembly: GCA_002914805.1. NCBI lineage: Eukaryota > Viridiplantae > Streptophyta > Magnoliopsida > Rosales > Cannabaceae > Trema > Trema andersonii. The sequence goes on from JXTB01000071.1 coordinate 449,917, forward strand.
CCGCACCTGTCGGCTGGGCAGCTCAAAGGCCTAGAGGGGATCATAATCTTCAGCTCTCCGAGGGAATGCTAGCACATTCAGGCCGTCCTAAACCCTCTGACGATGAACCTGATGCCCAGGATGGTCTCGTACCTTCCCTTCCCTTTGGATACCTGGGTCATCACCAAGCACCTGAGGAGTCGACTCGACGCCTCCGCCCTGAACCGATTTCGTCAGGACGAAAGCGACCGGATCACCATGGTGAGTCAGCAGGTTACGGCTTCAAGCCAGCAGGCGGGCACCAACGATCTGGTAGCATCTTCCAATCATGAGCTCGAGGAGGCCGTGAGGCTTGTGGCTGCGGAGTGCGTCAGGCTCTGCCAGGAAGAAAACGCTGCCCCCAAAAGGGTTAGGGGTGAGTTTATTTTTAAATCTTTGAATCTTTGTGGGTTAGGCCGCGACCGCAAACTAATCTCGTTGTTTGTTTTTTATAGGTTCTGAGAAAGGTCCGTCGGCCGGCCCCTCTCCCATCAAAGGGGGTGCCACAGCATCAAAAGCTCATACCAAGGCATCTGCTGGCCGGCGCCTCGTGGTGCACTCGGGAGGAGCAAAACCAGTGGCTCCCCGCTCCGACAATGGCGGATATCCACCTGAGGGACAATCTGCCCTCCTGATCATACGCGGGGAAGAGACAATGCCAAGTCCGACTGGGGGGTCTACAGCGGCGATCTCCCCCACCCCTGACTCCGGTTCGAAATCGAGCGCTGTTAGCATCGGTGGAGAGATCGCCGAGCTCAGTGGAGGAGTTCCGAGATTAAAATATAAACTCTCCTCCCCTCCCCTGGTCCCTACAAAGCGGCAATGCGAAGTCGGCTCATCAAATGAGGAAGAGGGCCGGGTGGAGAAGAGGGGCAGGGTCGTCCTTTCGTCCGATAGTGATGATGATGGGGCGACGCTGACCCTTCTAAGGAGGAAGCGCATGTGGTCGTGGGTTCGATTCCCATAGATGGGACCCGTTCCTCGGATCGCACGTGATCTCATAATCTGCCATTAGGCCGTCCGAGATTTGGGCCGAGTCCATCACTGACCCTAGATGGTTTGGCCCAGTCTGACCCCAACCTCGACAGCTGGGGGTCGGAAGCCCCAAAGGTCTACCATCATGGAACAGCGGCCCTTACCGCAACGGCCGGGAGGGTCTGAAGCTCCGAGGGTCTTCCGACCGAATACAGTGGAAAGCGACTCACAGCTCCAGACCCAGACAAAGTATTTAATGCGATTCTGGGTAGGTATGTGCCAGGGACAAGCCGTCCTGACAGAACGGCGATTTACCCATATCTTACTCCTGAAGATTGAAGCCGAAGGAGGCGGCGAAAATCAGGCCACGGCAGCACAGAGGAGATCGCCGAAATCTCGGCTCATGACTGCTGAAAAAGATTTCGAGGTGAAAGGTACTCAGTCCTAAGATTGAAAACCATGCGGTTCACTATCTCAGGACTACATATATAAGAGCCATGCGTTCCCGAGAGAGGCATGTACACTAAAAAAAAAAAACAGATATATATAAAAAAGTCTGTAAACGAAAAACAGAGAGATTTTTCATACTAAAATATTTTCCTTGCTACCCAACACAAAGATAAACCACTGACTTAAGCATCGGAGAGTCTTTGCAGGTAGCCACCCCCGCCTCTCCAATCTTACTTGGAGTTCAGAGGATTTTGGGACAGTAGGGACACGTAGACAGTTGGAGAATATAGCATTAGCAGTTCGAGACACGTGGACGGCTGGTGAGAAACCGCTCCAACACTGTATTAATTCAAATTATTGTGTATTAAGTTTTACATTACAAGATCATCATTGTAAGTAATGTAGCGTACCAAGTATGTTCTAGCTTTGTTCACAACTGATGTGATTCAAGTTAAGTGAGATGAGTACTAAATGTATTATCTTTTTCAGTAAAATCCATAAGTCAACTAGAAATGACAAACAAAAATTTACTGTGCACTCCTCTCAAAGTCATTATATATATACGTATATATTGAAAAAAGAAAATTATAGTTATTGTCTAATTATATTAGTTAGTATACTATCAACAGTTGATAAACGTTGTATCAAAAACTAAACAAAAAAGATTTGAACATAACGGTTGTACTTTTGGGCGAGTAGGACACATGCCCCTTCTCAACTTTTTCAAAATTTTATTTAATATCCACAAATTTATTTTATTTTTCAGAAATATCCCCCATGCCTCCACTCAAAAGTTTTTAAAACTTTTTGTCTATGTGAATTTATTTGTGTTTCCTAGTATAATTAGCAAAATATGGGACACGAATTAAACTGCTAATAATAATACGGACGAGTATAATTCAGATTGTTTGTCAAAAATACTTTTAAAAATTTGGAATAAAAAGATGTGCGTTGTTGTATGCTAAAAATTCGTAAATTTATTTATACTTGTATTATATTTCTAATTTTAAAAAATACATTTATAAAATATGCTAATAAAAACTGTAACTTTCTATAAAACTATTACATTTTTCACGTACTTTAATGTGATTGATAATATATATATATATAAATAATACTTACTGATAATTGATTAAATATCAATTATTAAAAATAAAATCAGTATTACATGATAAATAATAACAAAAAATCTATCGGGATAAAACATAATTGAATTTGAATGAAAAAAATAAAAATTTAAATAAAGAAAATGAAATTGGTGAGGAGTATTTTATATGGCTGAAAAATACATAAATGTGTATATAATACGCGTATAATACGTTTTCATTGAGAAATATGAGTATTTTTGAGTATGTTTGACAAAAGTATATAATTCAGTGCTGTAAAATTGAAAAATAGCTACCTAAAATTACTATGTTTAAAAAATGTAATTCATATATAACAGATTTTTGTAGGATTACTGGATTATGGATAATTGTACCATGTCCTCAAAATTTATTATGATTTTATTAATAAGCTGTAAGTTTTTCTACATCATTGTTTTATTAAAATTTTCTTCTCATTATGCCCAGTGGATTAAAATGTTATCTTCGGTCATCAAAAATTAAGTGTCCAACATAGACACCATTCTAATCTCCCTGGTTTTTAATAAGAATTCACGTAATAGTACTTAATATTTTTTTCTAGATCCGAGTCTAACTTAGTCGTGGCCAGGTGTTTGTTATTAATATATAGTATTCTTATAATGTTTTGGTCAAATTAAATGGTGTAACGTTTCATTTACCTAAAAGGCCAAAGTGCATGGATTGATATGTAGAACACTAGTATTGATGTTTTCGTGATCATATATGCTAAACTCTTAATTATTCAATGCTTTTTCCTTAGTCTATAGCCTATGCAGTTGCATTCATCGCCTAATTAGACGTTCGATCTTGGTGTTAGAGCTTGTCATCCGAATTCTATTTTTCCCAACTTGAGATTTTTACGGTGCAACATATATGATATTTTTTATAGATTAGAGAAATTTTGAGATCAATGGTGAGCTTCGGGGATCAGATTGAGGGTGCGAGGGCAAAGCCTCCACGATATGGACTTGTCTTTTTAAGTCATTTTTCTTTTTTGTACAATTTTTTATTCGTACACATATGTATTTTAGGATTTTAAGGATTCTATATATTTTAGTTTGACCGTATAGAACTCTATTTTTTGTATCTTATTTTCAACATAATAAAATTTCTTCTCTAGGTCCGTGATTTTTTCTGATTAAAATTTTCTACCTAAATTTGTGTATTTTTGTTTTTTCATTCTTTTGTCATAACATATTGCCTTAGTTATCAATTATTATTTGTAATTCACAAAAAACACAATATTGCCGTTTCTTAAGAATTTGACAATTTGAAGAATACAATAATTAATGGGACGAATCAGGAACATTAACTTGGAAGAATCAATATACAGGTCAGTCAAAGGAAACATAAAGGTCCATAATTATTGGATATATTCATTCATCGAGTCAAACATAGGGGAAAAAAAGTATTACTTAATAATTTCAGCTGAATATCCACCATATTGGTAATGGATTCGGTTTGTGTCTTGTCCACAGTGACCGAAAAATATTAAAAGAGTTCTGAAACAGAGTGACACGTAAAAATAATCTCGCTCGACTTAATTTCTGCCGTCCACACCACCTAGCAAGACAAAGATACATAAATCTAAGCATTATATAGATATATAATCTTTCTTCGTAAATAAGATCGAGTAACCAAAAAACGACATAACCCGGCTCTTCTACAGTCACGAAAAGTGATAGTTAAAAAAACCAAATTGACTGCATGCGCGTGTATAATTTGATTAATTTATTTTTTATTCATAAAATTATTACCGGTTCATCATAAATCTGAAGTGGTATACGAAGAAGCTTTGAATACTCCGGAAAATGATCGCTTTTACTCAACAGATCAAAAAGGCACACACACCACATAAAATGGAAGGAGAATACATCATTATAATAAGAAAACAATAAATGTGCGGGTATTGAGCTACTATATATATTACTATTACCACTACAACGTTTTCAGTGATATTGTGAGAATCTGTGTAGATGTAATTCACATTAATGTGTATTGAATATTACGGGTCGGACTGGGGTCCATACACCATACATAATATGGCCACGAATTAACCTGGACTAATTTCCACATGCTATAGCTAGGGTTTTAAGAGATCTTGTTGCTTGAATTGCGTACAGAAATTCTATGTTCATAATTAACATCATTATTGTATAAGGACTTGCCATATAGGAAATTTTGACCCTAAATGGAATTTGGGTTTATGCAAGTGTGGATATTCTATTAGATGCATGATTGCTGAAAGGGTGCATTATTGCCTTACAAACTAGATGGTGTGACTAGTGTATCAACTTCCACTCCACGTTAGGACCTTAATTCATTCTTTTTCTGTGGCTTGAAAGTTTGTGCAGAGCAATATGAACATAATTAATACGTGAATATTTCACTTTCAGTAATCTTATATATGAACATTAAATAATGAATTTTTATTTTTATTTTTTTCTAACTACCAAATTATGATAGTTGTCGGATCATAATTTACTGCTCAAAAGAAAATATTTATAAATGGGTAAAAAAAAATAGATAAGTAAAAAAAAATACTTATTGAATTGAGAATCTATATATATATATATATATATATATATATATATATATTCACACTCCAAATTGGCACGGAATTTTTGGATAGATATCTTTCGTCCATACTTAATCTTCCATTTGATATTTTGTAACCTTCATCCCTTAATTAATATGGTGTAACCGCAAAACCTTTATTATTGCAACCTCATACCCATTTAATTCCTTCTCTTTATTTGGAAACAATTGTTGTTTCAAAACAATGAATGATGAGGGGGGGATTTTCACTAATTAAATCTCCTCTAAAATTAAAAGTTATTGTTGTATGGGTGAAATCGAAAGTTTATATTACCAAGAATAAATAGTTAATTTAAAAAACTAATTGAAGCTATAGGAAATATATCTGTGAATTTAAACATTACAACTCATGGCTCTTATAAGCTACGGATTTTTATTTTTTTAAATAGAGGCATATAAACTAAGAAAATTTTTTGAGCTAAAATCCCCCTCCCCACTCCTTTGTGCTAGTAGTATAGATATGTATAATTCACTTTCTTCAAAAGCATATGTAATTGAGTAATATAATACATGAAAACTTAAAAGTGATATACCTATGGTCAACTTGGCCAGTATAGAATTGAAAATAGATTTAAAGTGATAAATGATAAATTCTTTATAAAAAAAAGTGAGAGCAAAATTAAGTATTAATCCAAAACAATATATCTAAACTTTAAAGTTCATGAAATTAAGTGGGGGGAAAATGATGGGCATAATGAAATTTTTTTCCAGAAAATTTATGGATAAAACTTAAATTTATGAAAATTTAAGGACAAATGAGGGATATAATTAAGAATTTTAGAGAATATAAGGCGAAAAAAAATCATATTTTAAGAAACTCAAGGGGGCGCATATGCCCCTTTGAGTCCAAGATGGCTCGTGCCTGCTTATAGGCCTATATATATATATATATATATATATATATATAGAGGTAGAAGCATGAATTATATACCAAGAACAAGTACTTTATAAGAAAGGTTGTTCCCTCTGATTTCTCTCATGTTTTCTTTATTTACTTCTGACAATTTTTATTCTATAATATTTTGCTTTTATATATTTAACAACACACAATTTTTATATAATTTTTCTTTTTTTCTTTGAGATTATACGAATACTTTATTTAATATATTGAGTTGCCAGTCAGTTAGTAATGAAAATTACTAATAAGTAAATAAAACCACTGAAAACACCTCTCTGGTTATTAACAATACTATCCGTGACTAATTATAACACGGAGTTATACAAAGTATTTTACAGGGAATGTAGTTGTGACAAGTTGCTTGGCAAGTTCTTCTTCTCATAACTGAACACTTGGACTCGAAGCTCGCTTCGTGGATGACTATCCATTTATAATATTATGTATACTTTCAATTCAACTTCATACATGGGGGACTGAATAATTAGATAATAAATTCGCCTTGCTTTCCAAAAGTTATGCATGCACATCGATCACTATCATAACAAGACCCATAAAAACTTAGCCTTTTTGCTATTGTATCTAACCACGCAAAGACAATTTAAATTTATTTTTTGTATGGGAAAAACTGCTTCTTGGGAGAGAAAAAGAAAGAAAAAAGTAAGGACAAAAAAAAACCACCGCCGGTTCTAACTTCTATAGCAATATCTAGATATTATTGCAAGCAATTATGAGGGGAAAAAAAAGAAGAAAGCAAAAGTCGAAGCCAAAAAAATAAACAACAAGAAGAGAAAAGATGATGATAATGAGAAACTAAAAAAGAGGTAAAACTCATGCCACGTTTTGGAAAATGGCAGAGTAATTACAGGTTCTCAGTCATCATAAAGATCCACAGCGTTGTATAAATGTTTTTTTATACCGACGGAACCTCTCCATTATAGCACGTACCACAGAGTTAATGCCACTTATAAAGGCAAAGCACAGTGGTTTTAGTCAGATCATTGATTGATGTTTATGGACTCGTTTGGACTCATCGGATTGGACTTTTTTGTCCAATCCCTTGTTTGGGTCTTGAGGGAAGGTCTAGTCCCAAATTTAGTCCCTTTGGCACCGTATTAAGTAATACCACCGAGAATTTGAGTTTATTTTTAGTCCCAGCCAAGGACAAATTAAGGAGTTTTTTTCCCTTTTTTTTTTCTTTAAAACTTTTTGGATAATTTTTTCTTAAGATATATTTTATCTCAATTTTTGCCTTTAAATATTATTTTTTATAATAAATCTTTTATACAAATTATATTACTTAAAAATAAATTCAAAATATAATTATTTATTTGACTATAATTTAACTTTATGAAATATATATTTTCTTATTTTATAAATAAAATATGAAATTTTTTAATAGGTATTTATGCTAAATAAAGTATTAGTACTGTAGAATCTAATCCACTGTAATCCACTCAAATCCCAATTAATAATCTAGTTCAATTCTGCTCGCTAAACGAGCTGTATATCTCCATCTATATCTTTCGATCCTCTGATATTTATAGCCTTATCTACATATGAAATAATATACGCATGATGCATATATAGATAGATAGCTAGATAAGTGCAAATGTAATATATACTGTGCTGCGGAAACCAAACGTTTCGATAATAATGAACTCTTGAAACTTTTGCTGGGCACGGTTCTCATACTCTTATAGGTCCTCATGACTATATTGGTTATAACCAAACATAAAGATACAGGCATTATCCTTTAGACAGTAAATAACCATAGGTTAACACTAAAGAATACTTCGTAACAAGCTGAAATATTCGTGGTAACCCATTTGTTCTGTCACATATAAATAGCCCAATTTTTTATGATGTCTATAAATGTTTGTGTACGGAAAACACTGTGATCCGCCTTTTTCTGGAGGCAAAATGATCCGCTTTCATCCAATAATTTTGTTAGGTAAATTTAGATTAATGTACAGCAACCTAATTTTGTATCTCTGAATCATTTATGTAATTATCTGGAAGAGATTTAATTTAGTGCTGTGTTTAAAGAAAAAAGCTGGAAATAACCGTTAATAAATGTTCAGTGACCATTTTGGTTTTGTGAGAAAGTAAAGACCTAATTATAATAATGTACATGTCCTCTGTATATACATTTTTTTTTAGGCAAAAAGCCCGCTTACGGTTTATTCAATCATAACTGAAACAGCAGAAGAAGAAGTAAACAAGGGAATACAGTCAAACCAGTAAACATCACTGGTACTAAAAAGAGCAAACTTAGCTAGCAAATGAGCCACCAAATTCTAAGTACCAGAAATAAAGTGACAAGTACCCCGACAAGTATCAACCAACAATGTTTGAATATCCTGGAATTAAAGAGCATTATCAGTTAACATAGCACCTTTACTAAGACTCTGTACTACTCTCAAAAGCATCACACCCGACAATATTTACTTTAATATTGGAACAAGCAGTAAATAATAAGCCCTCCCGAATAGCTAACAACTCACTATTCTCCACTGAAAGATTGCAGAATTTTATTGTGAAACAGGCCAAAACACAACCGGAGTTGTCTTAGAAAACGCCACCAAGACTAACCCACCTTTCTTCCAACTGAACTGAGGTATCCGTGTTCAGTTTAACCTGACCTAGACTCGGAGGTGCTCAATTCCGTAAAATGGATTCAGAGTGCAATGTTAGACTTGACGTTAAAACCTATTGGAACTCAAAGAGAACTTGGAGAGATAATTAAGAATAAGAGAAGATCCATATTTGCTTCGTCATGAACAACTTTATGAATAAATTATTTGATATTTAATATGAGAAGTTGACCATTTAGAAAGTGACATTAGCTGTAATGCGGATGCTACAATTAAATCTTGTGTGCGTATGCCAGTAATGCCACTTGTAAAATCTTGTTTTTATCAAGCGCAAAAAGATCTTTTGACTAATTTTTTTAATTTTTTTTTTAAAAAATCAGATCTCTTTTCTTCTCTCTCTCCCTCGTCTGATCTCACTCCCTCACACACTCTCTCTCTCTCTCTCTCTCTCTCGCGTTCTCTCTCCCTCTGTCGATCCTCTCTCTCTCCTCGGAGTGCCCACCGCTGCAGCCAGACGAGCGCGCTGCCCAGCTGGAGCTCCGAGACACTGGACCGCTGCGTTGCCGCGGGAGGGAACGAAGCTCTGCCGTGCTTCCGTCGCTCACCGGCACGAATTTTGGCGATGAAATGCTGCGAAACTGGCAGCGATCGAATTCTCTTGTCGTGGACTTTTTCCAGGTATATATATCACGATCACATTTTGTCCAGATTAAAAGTTGCCATTTTTGCTTAATTTTGAGCTCAGGTTTGACTTTTGATCTAACCATTAGATTTCGTTTTTGTTCTCATTTTTGGAATGTATTCAGAAAATGGTAAAGTTTGATATATATTGACTATTTGATGATCGGCATGAAAAATCATATCTAAGAGCTTAGATTTTGTCTTGTTTTGCGTAACACCGGTCCGGTGTCGGCTCGGACCCGAACTGGTCAAATCATATGTCTAATCTAGTTTTTTTGGGTTCTAGGAGTTCGGCAAAGATGTTTGTTTGTTGATTCAAAGTTCTGTTGAGGAGTTGATTTTTTACAAGTGAGCGATCAAGGGTCTAGAATTAGTTCCCGACCCTCCGAGCGATCGTTCAACGGCACCTTAAGGACCCATTGGCGTGATATCACTATTCTAGTGAGGTAGGGGTTTAATTACCAAGTTTTATACTTATTTTGATTTAAAATATGCATTATGACCTATTTCTTAGAAATGTCGATTTTCATGAAATTCAATAGTTTGATTGGATATTTGATAAATTTGTGTACTGTTGAGATATATTGGATTATTCTGGGATTGGATTGTATAGTTTTTATGCAGGTTTAAAATTTTGGTTTTAGGAAAATACAGCCATTATGCTGTCCAATTTTCTATAAATCCCAAAATAATACCAAATGAGTATCAAAGCATGATTTCTTAAAATACTTGATGCATGGTTATTACACACTCTATGACATGTTGTACTTATCATAATATCACGTACTTGAGTTCCATTTTAGTATCATGGTATTTAGATCGCTGGCGAGTTGCTGTAGCGCTAGGTGAGAGACCTAGGCCCCTACGCAGGATTTGTTGACATACCTCAAGGTAGTGTCAGGATACTGGGTACCTCTATTACAGAGGTATTACAGGATCGTGATGGGAGGATGATAGCTCATGTATATGCTTGTACTTAATTGATTTATGATATGTACAATGATGAATATGATTTCTTATGATTTTTGATTACTTTGCAAACTTATTTTATAAATGGATTTTGGAAAGGTGCTAATCATGCAGGTTTGAAAAGTTGCATTCATACCAAAAGAGGGTAATTGAAATTCCTACTGAGTATGCGAATGCTTACCCTCCTTTCTTTCCCTTCTCAGGTGATATACGGTACAACTTGGGCAACTCTGAGGCAGAGTTATTCAAGAAGAAGTTTATCCTAGTTTGTAGTTGGTAATTACTTAGAAACTCACTTTGGATTTGTAATAATATTTAAGGCTCATACTTTGGATTTAGCCTGTGTTATCTATGATACCCATTAGTAATGACGATGTGATGCATATTAATGTTTTATTTCTATTATTAATAGTCTATGTCTAGTGGTGATCACAAACTGTGGGAATTTAAAAATTTGAACCATTTTTGTAAACTAGTTGTCGTCTTTTTATTATTTTCTAAAATAAATTATGAATTTCTACATGTGAAATTCCTTTTCTGCCACTGGCCCGGGGTTTGGGTCGTGACACCAGTACACTATAAAATTGTATAAAAAGCAAGTTAAAAGATAATTAGAATAACCAAAGAATAAAGCGAGCTAAAGATAATTAACATAACTAACAATACTATAAAAGGGACTAACCACGTCACTTGAACCATGCTATTTTGCAAAGAAAGCGACGTGGTTAAGCTCTCATATTACTTCATTTAAAAGCGACGTGATTATAAGTTCTACCATGTAACTTATGTAACAAGCAATATGGTTGGGCAATGTACCACGTCGCTTTTATAGAAAATGATGTGATATATTATTTTAATGAATATCACGTTGCTTTCTGCAAAAACTATATGGTAAGGGCAAATACCACATCGCGCATGTAACGAGTGATGTGATTGGGACATGAATCACGTCGCTTTTATAGAAAGCGACTTAGTATATTATTTTATTTGATACATGTTACTTTTGCAGGCTTTTTCTATGCTCAAAATATACTAGCGGCTATCGCAATATAGATTAAGGTGTCGATTCTACAGAGAAGTAAATCAACAATAAAAGGGTAGCGAGAAACAAAAAGAAGAATTAAAAATAAAAATTAACGTTAAAATAAATTAAAATAATCACAGAAATAATAAATGAAAATACCAATATGAGAAAACAAGGCTTCAAGATTCACTAAATTGTTCGTCTAACTGTTACCAACTTTGATTCCTAATTATCACTCAATTATATATTTCACATCCCAAACACGTAACCGGAAAATATAGCGATTACGAACAGATATTAGTTTAAAGTATTCAATATGAGAAATTCTTACAATTAACACAAAAAGTAATCTATCTTATTAGTTATCTAAGATCGACAATATATCATAGAGACAATATTGCAGTAAAAGATCAACCAATAAAACAATTATAATTATAATCTAGTTTAAATCACTACATAAATATAGCATGACTGAATTTATATTATAAAGTAGAAAATAATATATTGAAAATTAAGATATTGAAGAATTCATTGAAGCACTCTCAAGAATCAAACGTGGAAAATAGAAAAATTACACAACTAAGATCATCTCTCTAGCCTTTCTAAAAATTAGCTTAATCTCACACTTTCTTTCTAGGAAAAAGTAGAATTTTCTCTTCTTAAAATTTTTGTGTATTTTTTTCCTCACATTCTGGCTATTTATTGCTGAGCTTTGAATGTTGTGTAAGTCTCCAAGTTTCTAATAGTGCAATCTGATTGGTTGGGTGATGTGTAAATTTCACACACTTCCCTTTTTTTCTATCTCTATTCCTCTTCCTTTTTTTCACGTTTTGGGGTTGTGGAAATTAATACGGTGTAGACAAAAGATGTAAACACATCACTAAACTCGCATGTGATTGGCTGAAAAAGACATTGAAATCAACCAGCTTAAGTGGCGACTTTTAATTTGCTCTAATGCCAGGTGTACGAAGATTGCGGAGCACAAGAACTGGCACGGACTGGAATTGCTGCAAACATGGGGCCTGCATGTCAGCTACTTCCTCACTCGCCTGTCTGCCTGAGTGAAAGTCACGCGCTCATCTGGATGACCTGGGTATAGAATTGGACGGCTGAGATCGCGCGTGGAGTCCATTTCCCACTCGCGAGATTGGCTCATCGTTTTTCCGATTTTTTTCTTCTTCTTTATCTAAAATCAAAATTAATCTATATCGAAATAAATTGAATTAAACTAAATTATAATAAAATATTTATCTAAACTACATAAAATTCAAATTAAACCTAAGTTATAATCTAAATCAAATAGAAAGTATAATTTGAATTTAAATAAATAAAACTAAATTATCCTAAACTAAATAAATTAAATTAAATACCTAAAATTTAATAAAATTATATCTAAATACTAAAAATCAAATTAACTATAAAACAACTTAAATTAAACTAAAAAAACACAAAATATATAAGAAAAAGAACATAAATAACTCTATTTTCATAGAGTTATCATACCCCCAAACTTAAACTTTGCTAGTCCCTAACAAAAGAAAAGAAAAACCTAAAAGAAAAATCTAAACACTTAAACATAACTCAGTTCAATTCTCAAAATTATGCTTTAAAAGCTTTCACATCTCGAAGAGAAATTTTGAACACTGCAATTGGTCTAGAATTTCAGTTCAAATACCAATTTAACCTCACTTAAAATTCTTGAGTGTGTGTCTGTGAACAATAACATTTAATCCTTCACAACCCAGATCAATTTATACAATCAAGTGATATATGCAATCTCTAGATAGTAAATAAACTTCATAAGCCTATTTTTCATACCACTCTCCACTAATGTACACCAATACTGCATCAAAGATCAATAAGACTTTATTTAAGCTTGTAATATATGGCTAGGGTAAAGGTAGGATAATAGTCATTTTTATAGCTCAAATCACCTAAAGCATATATCTTATTCTCAGATCTTTATAAAACTTCACCTCAAACACTTCATTGATACAACCTCCAAACTTATTATTTTTATCATTTTTTTTTCTTTTTTTTTACAAGAGTATAATACTTTTTTTTAGCCTCAAAAAGATATTTCACAACACCATCCTTCCTCCCATAATATCACTTAAAATATGCTCAATAAAGATCACATGCGCTATAAGGCAAAAGGTAAAATATAAGAAACCATTATAAACTTTAGGCTAAAAATATGGGTAACAAAGAAAAGGATAAAATTAGGCTCATAAGGGTAAACTAAGGATAATCAAGTGTCAAAGATAGGCTTGAAAGACTCAAATGATCCAAAAATGACCTAAATCATATCTCTAATACATCTTAGTCTAGGATTTTGCCTTAAGTGATAATCAAACAGGTTCTAGAGTTTACTAATGAGATTTCAAAAATTCACTTAATCACATAAACTTTCTCTAAGCAAACAAAACAATTTAAATGCAACTGAGTGCTCATAAATATTCAAGAATTATAAGCAAAAAAATCAAACTAACATAAGAATCAAGCACATCGACAAAAAAAATATTCATCATTTTTTTAAGAATTTTAATCAGTAAAACCAAATCTTATCATCAGTGTTTGATCATCAAACTGAGTCATAACTTAAAAAAAAAAAAACTGTTTTTTTAATTTTCAATTTTTCAGAAAAATATTTTTTTTTTCTGAAAAATTTTGTACATGCATGAAAAATATCTGTATTAAAAATATATATGCATATGCCACCACCCCCAACCTAAATTAGGCAGTGTCCTCACTGGCATAAAATATAGAAAAGAAAAGAGCAAAAGATAGAGCACACCAAAGTGATGGAATTTCCATACGAAGTATAGGCTTTGTAATGAATAGGCTAGAAAAGAAGATGAAAACAAACTAAAGAAAAAATAAATTCATAAATAACTTAAGAAAGAAAAATAAAATATAGTATAAAAAGATAAAACCTGATCAGTCATGGTAGACAGAAGTCACCAAAATGATCTCCTCAGGTTGGTCTATCCTTTCCACAAAATTCTTCAATCGTTGTCAATTTACACGAAAAATTCGTCCGTCGGTTGGATCTTGAATCTCAATAGCACCGTTTGGAAAAACTTGTTTTACAATAAATGAATCGGTCCATCGAGATCTCAGCTTACCAGGGTGGAGATGCAATCGGGAATCATAAAGATAAATCCGTTGGTTTGGCTCAAAATTCTTTCGCAAAATCTGTTTGTCATGGGTTGCTTTCAGTTTCGCCTTGTAGGTATTGGAATTATTATATGCATCATTCTGCAATTCTTTAATTTCTGATAACTATAACTTTCTATGAAGCCCTACTACAGTCAAATCAAAGTTAAGGGCTTTAACAGCCCAATAAGCTTTATGTTCTAGTTCTACAGGTAGATGACATGCTTTTCCATAGACAAGTCTATATGAGGACATCCCAAGTACGGTCTTATTGACAGTGCGGTACGCCCAAAGTGCATCAGAAAGATGTAAAGACCAATCTTTTCCATTCAAGTTGACCGTCTTCTCTAGCATTTGTTTGACCTCCCTATTTTCAAGTTCAGCTTATCTATTAGTCTGCGAATGATATGCAGTTGTCACCTTGTGTATAACACTATACCTGCGCATCAAAGCCTCAAAAGAACGGTTACAGAAATGTGTCCATTGATCACTTATAATAACATGTGGTGTTCCATACCTAGATAAGACATTTTCTTTTAGAAATTTTACCACAATATTATTATCATTAGTGCGGCAAGGCATGGCCTTGACCCATTTGGACACGTAATCAACAGCAAGAAGAATATATAGATAACCAAAAGAAGAAGGAAAAGGACCTATAAAATCAATACCTCAACAATCAAATATTTTAATAACAAGTATAAGGTTAAGAGGCATCATATGGCATCAGGTCAATGCTCCTAGCTTTTGGCATTTTTCACAAGAACGACAAAAATTGTTAGTGTCTTTAAACAAAGTAGGCCAATTAAGACCACACTGTAAATTTTAGCAGCAGTCTTTTTCATGGAAAAATGACCACTATAAGCCTCAGAATGACAAAAATTCAAGACACTAGATACCTCACCTTCTGGAATATAACATCTCATGATTTGGTCAGGGAAATACTTGTACAAATAAGGATCATCTCAATAAAAGTTTCTTACCTTAACCAATAATTTTCGCTTATCTTGTGCATTCCAATCAAGCAGAATTTCACCGAAAACCAAGTAATTAACAATGTGAGCATACAATGGAACTTGGCTTGCAGTGAACAAATGTTTATTAGGGAAGTCATCTCGAATGGGTATGCCATCAGTTGAATCACTGAACTCTAGACGAGACAAATGATCAGTCACAACATTTTCAACACCCTTCTTGTCCTTGATGGTTAGATCAAACTCCTGCAAAAGTAAAATCTACCTAATCAAACGAGCCTTAGTATCCTTCTTGGAAAAAAGGTACTTAAGGGCCGCATGGTTAGTAAAAATAGTAATAGGTGAACCAATCAAATAAGAGCAGAATTTATCTAACATAAAAACAATAGCTAGTAGTTCTTTTTTTAGTGGTAGAATAATTCATTTGAGCATTTTTCAAAGTTCTAGTAGCATGATAGATGACGAAAGGATTCCTCTCCCTTCGTTGTCCAAGAACAGCTCCCACAGTATAGTTGCTTGTGTCACACATAATTTCAAAGGGCATATTCCAATCAGGTGACTGCATAATAGGGGCTGTAGTAAGTTTGGCAATGAGTGTTTTGAACGCTTCATCACACTCTAGAGTCCAGTTGAACTCAGCTTCTTTGGCCAAAAGTTTACACAATGGTCAAGATATATAGAGAAACTTTGTATAAACCTCTTGTAAAAGCCAGCATGTCCAAGAAAAGACCGAACATCTCGTACCGATTTCGGTGTAGGTAAATTAGAGATTGACTCGATTTTAGCCTTGTCAACCTCTATTCCCCTTTCAGAAACAATGTGCCCTAAAACGATCCCAGAAAATACTATGAACTGACATGTTTCCCATTTGAGCACAATACCTTTTTCTTCACACCTATTCAAAACAACTTTCAAGTTAAGTAGACATGAGCCAAAAGAATCACCAAAAATAGTCAAATCATCCATAAACATTTCCATGCATTTTTCAACCATATCAGAGAAAATACTAAGCATACAACACTGGAAAGTAGCTGATGCATTACATAAACCAAATGGCATCCTACGAAAAGCATAAGTACCAAACGAGCATATAAATATGGTCTTTTCCTGATCCTCTATAGCTATCTCTATTTGATAATACCCTTAATACCCATCAAGAAAGCAATAAAAAGAATGACCAGCTACACATTCTAAAATTTGGTCAATAAAAGGCAATAGAAAGTGGTTTTCTCGGGTGGCAGAATTTAACTTTCTATAATCTATACACATACACCACCCTGTTACTACCCTAGTTGGAATGGGAACCTCGTTTTTATTCTCAACTACAGTTACTCCAGACTTCTTAGAAACTACTTGCATTGGATTCACCCACTTACTATCAGATATAGGATAGATGATACCTACATCTAATAGTTTTAAGACTTCTTTCTTAACTACTTCTTTCATTGTAGGATTAAGTCTTCTCTGAGGGTCTCTATGGGTGAACTCCTTCTTCTAAATGAATTCTATGGGAACAAATTAATAGAAAAATACCTTTAATGTCAGCTATAGTCTAACCTAGTGCAGATTTGTGCTCTTGTAATAAATTTATCAATTTTCTCTCTTGAGCTACACTAAGTTGAGAAGAAATAATGCTAGGAAAGGTATTACCTGAACTCAAGAATATATGTTTCAAACTTTTGGGTAACTGAGATAGTTCAATCTTAGGTGTCTCTAAGGCAGATGGTTGCGGCTTCTCTCTTTCATGTGGCAACTCCTCAAAGTGTGGTTGCCAAAACTTCTTTTGCTTATCCTGTATATTATCAAAAACAACAGAAACATTAAACGTATCAACATAATAATGCAAAAGTTCAGAATTGGAGTTTTAGAGAAGGTATTCTAAAGATTCAGAATTATTATGCAAGTTTACTTCCTCCGGAATAAGTGTATAAATCAAGTAGGAATGATAGCATTCGTCTTCATCTCGTGGTTGTTTTCCAATATGGAAAATGTTTACTTCTAAGGTCATGTTCCCAAATGATAACTTCATTAGACCATTTCTACAATTAATGAGGGTATTTGCTATAGCAAGAAAAGGTCTTCCTTAGATTAGAGGGATCTTGGACTCTATGTCAACCACAGATGAGTATCCAGGATTAGAAAATCAACAGGATAATAGAATTTATCAATTTGCAGCAAAACATCTTCTACTATCCCTCTCGATCTCTGCACAGAACGGCCGGCTAGCTGCAATACCATAGATGTGGGCTTGATTTCTCCAAGACCTAGTCGCAAATATACAGAATATGGTATGAGATTTACACTTGCTCCCAGGTCTAAAAGTGCTTGGCCGAACTCGTGTGTCCTTATATGGCAAGTGATAGTAGGATAACTTGGATCCTTATATTTGGGCAGTATTTTCTGCTCAATCACTGCACTTATCTGCTCAGTCAAGAATGCAGTCTTTTTGACGTGGTGCCTCTTTTTCATGGTGCATAGATCTTTGATCACCTTAGCGTATGATGGTATCTACTTGATCACATGTAATAAAAGCAAATTAATTTTAACTTGCTTAAGGTTTTCAAGGATCTCACCTTGATTTTCTAGTATTTTTTGAGGAAAAGGCACTTTAATCGGAAATTTGTTTTCAGCTTCTTGTGGAGGGGCATCTTGAGTGCTACCCAGGATGGTAGTGTCACTTAGTAGTGCACTTGGTAAAGTCATACCATCTAAAGTCTTACCACCTCGAGTAGTAATAGAATTGACCTCTTTAATATTATGCGTATCAGTGCTAGAGGTTTGTGCCAAGTATTGCCGCTTCGGATTAGACTGAGGTTGGGTAGGAAATCTTCCACGCTCTTGTACAGTAAGAGCTCTAGTCAGCTCAGTTATCTGACTCTTAATCTCTTTATTCTCTTCCACTACCTGTGTAAGTACAGACTCAAACTTTTGGTTAGTTTTATTCTAT
The DNA here is from genome assembly GCA_002914805.1 of Parasponia andersonii. Taxonomy (NCBI): domain Eukaryota; kingdom Viridiplantae; phylum Streptophyta; class Magnoliopsida; order Rosales; family Cannabaceae; genus Trema; species Trema andersonii. The sequence continues at coordinate 468,328 of JXTB01000071.1, forward strand.
GCCTCCATAAATGCCTGAAGTGTTTCTTCTAAAGGATTTCTATTGGGTCGTGCATTATATTGAGGTGCAGAGTAATTCCTAAGTGGTGGTGTCTCAGTGTTCCAATTATTAGTGTTGGATGATATAGGCTGGTTTTGATCAGACTTCCAACTGAAATTTGGGTGGTTTCTCCAGCCAAGATTTTACGTGTCAGAGTATGGTGAGAAAGGCTTTCTAAATGTTCCTAAAGAGTTACATTACTTTTCATAAACCCCTCTCATCTTACTATAGGTTGGGCAATCCTAAGCTAAGTGTTCCACTCCCACACAGAAAAAACATGTATTTTGAGATTCTACCCTAGCAACCGTACGAGTGACTCTATATCTCTAGTTTTCAAAGCCTCTAATTCCCTAGTCACAGCTTCTAACTGGGCTTTAAGGTTATCTTCTTCCCTAAGATGGTAGATTCCGATTGGTCGTAACCTATTAGTGCTATCAGTAATACTAGGTCCAGTCTATGTGTGGGCTTTCTCAGCTAACTCATTCAGATAGTCTATGGCTTCATCTAGGTCTTTCTGTAGGAACTCTTCATTACACATCATCTCTATGAATTGGTGCTCTCTAATGGTTAATCCCTCATAGAAATAACTAACTAGACACCAATTTTCGTACCCATGATGTGGGCATATGTTTAGTAATTCTTTGAATCTCTCCCAAGCTTGATATAATGTTTCACTATCTTTTTGGGAAAAGGTCGAGATCTGTCACTTAAGGCTATTGGTCTTATGGTACGGGAAGTATTTGTTAAAGAAAGCTCGGGTCATTTATGCTCATGTACCTATGGATCTCTGTCTCAAAGAGTATAGCCAATTCTTCACTTTATCTTTCAAGGAGAATGAGAAAAATTTTAATCTAACAGTGTCTACTACATTGGGTTGGCTATGGAAAGTGGCCACTACCTCTTCAAATTCCCTAATGTGCAAGTATGGATTTGTACTATCTAAGCCATAGAAGATAGGTAAAAGTTGGATCATACCAGGTTTAAAATCCATTTGATGTGCATTTTGAGGAAAAATGATGCATGAAGGTGTGGCTGTACGAGTTAGATGTAGGTAATCATTTAAAGTCCTAGCAGCGTTATTCTCAATTTGATTCATGGTGGCTGGTAAAGGTGTTTCTGATAAATCTGTACCTGACCAAGAGTCAGTTGAATCTTCTTTAAAATCGAGTCGTCTACTAAGTCTTCTTATTTTGTCTCTATGCCAAGACATACACCCAAGTTTTTTTTAATATTTTTAATAAAAAGAGAGTTGTGAAGTAAATGCAAAAAGTATACACTAAGAATGTTCCCAGATCGATTAGAAAGGGTACAAAAGGTCCCACTTAAAATCCAACTTTTCTAGATAGAAATCCCCGAGGTTCCCAGGTGAGTTAGAAGGGTCACGGTTGCAATTCTTATTATTCTGTAATCCATCTTTCTTAGACAATGTCTTTGTGACAGAACAATCCCAGTTTCTACTGGTCACACAAACAACACAAATTTTAAAAAATAAAAAATAAAATAATGATAATGTGAAGAAAATAAATTAACTAACTAAAATCCTAAAGTCTCAAAAATTAGTAAACCTAATTAATAGAAATAAAAACTAAACTAAAAAACAAAATAAAAAAAATAAAAAATAAAAGAAACTAAACCTATAAGGAAAAAAAAAATATATCTTTACAAAATCTACAAGAAAAATAACGAAAGAATTGTGTATCTTTTTCGTTAATTTGGCTTCCCTAGCAACGACGCCAAATTTTGTCTATGCTCAAAATATATCAGCGGTTATTACTGTATAGATTAAGGAGTCAATCCCATAGAAAAGTAAATTAACAATAAAAGGTAATGAGAAACAAAAAGAAGAATTGAAAATAAAAATTAATTTTGTAATAAATTAAAATAATCACAGAAATAATAAATAAAAATATCAATATGAGAAAATAAGGCTTCAAGATTCACTTAATTGTTCGTCTAACTGTTATCAACTTTGATTCCTAATTATCACTCAATTATATATTTCACATCCCAAACACATAACCATAAAATATAGCAATTACGAACAGGTTTTAGTTTAAAGTATTCAGTATGAGAAATTCTTCCAATTAGCTCCAAAAATAATCTATGTTATTAGTTATCTAAGATCAACAATATATCATAGAGACAATACTGCAATAAAAGATCAACTAATAAAATAAATATAATTATAATCTAGTTTAAATCACCACATAAAGAAAGAATGACTGAATTTATATGAGAAACTAGAAAATAATATATTGAAAATCAAGATAATGAAGAATTCAATAAACCAAATTTATAAACGTTGAAGCACTCTCAAGAATCAAAGATGGAAAATAGAAAAACTACATAACTAAGATCATCTCTCTAGCCTTTCTAAAAATTAGCCTAATCTCGCACTCTTTTTCTAGGAAAAGTAGAATTTGCTCTTCTCAAAATTGATGTGTATTTTTCTCCTCACGTTCTGACTATTTATAACTGAGCTTGGAATGTTGTGCAAATCTCCAAGTTTCTAATGGTGTAATCTGATTGGTTAGGTGATGTGTAAAGCTCACACACTTCCCTCTTTCTCTATCTTTCTCTTTCTCTTCCTTTTTTTTCACGTTTCTGGGCTGTGGGAATTAATCCGGTGCGTACAAAAGACATAAACTCAGCACTAAACTCTCATGTGATTGGCTAAAAGAGATGTTGAAATCATCTAGCTTAAGTGGCAACTTTTAATTTGCTCTAATGTCGGGCGTACGAAGATTGCAGAGCACAGGAACCTACACGGACTGGAACTACTACAGACACGGGGCCTGCATATCAGCTGCTTCCTCACTTGCCTTCCAGCCCGAGTGAAAAGCACGCGCGCATCCGGATGACCTGGGTATAGAATTAGACGACTGAGATCGCGCGTGGAGTCCATTTCTCACTCGCGAGATTGGCTCATTGTTTTTCCGATTTTTTTCTTCTTCTTTATCTAAAATCAAAATTAATCTATATCGAAAATCAAAACCAAAATAAATTGAATTAAACTAAATTATAATAAAACGTTTATCTAAACTAAATAAATTCAAATTAAACCTAAGTTATAATCTAAATCAAATAGAAAGTATAATCTGAATTTAATTAAATAAAACTAAATTATCCTAAACTAAATAAATTAAATTAAATACCTAAAATTTAATAAAATTATATCTAAATACTAAAAATCAAATTAACTATAAAACAACCTAAATTAAACTAAAAACACACAAAATATATAAGAAAAAGGACATAAATTACTCTATTTTCATAGAGTTATCAGGCTTATACTAGCCATATCATCAATCCATACTCATAAAAAATACTCTATCACAATCGTTCATTCAAAATCATTAACCTTACCAAATCGTCCCTCAACTCCAATTAGAGCAAACCCAAAATTTTCAATACATTCTCATTTAAACTTACCCATTTCGAATTTCAAGTGTCTCTCTCTCTCTTATTTCAATTTCTTCGATTTCTAGGTTTTTGAAAATTTATATAATAGTCTTTTTTATCTTTTAGGTGCAGATTCTTGAGGTTTTTGACCATCTTCGACAATACTGGAGTACGGAAAAGGAGGCAAGTAAGGAGCAAAGCAACATTTTAAGGGTTTGGGCAACGAAACACGAAGTTGGTGATTTGGCATTTGACTCGTAAAAGTACTGTGAAGCACACTTATTATTAGTTTGATCTACGAGGAGACCTGTATGGTGGTTAAGATTTTTTAGACTACTGTTGTATTCTACACCAATCGAGCACGTGGTCGATCACGCAAAGGGAGGAAGACAATACTTATCTCGTCACTTTCTTGAGGAGTGATGTAGTATCTCCCCAAAAACGACGTGGTAGAAATTTAATAACTGATAATTTGTGGCCTACCATGTTAATTTTTATACAAGCGACGTGGTAGGCCAACATACTACGTCACTTTTAAATCGATATGGTATGACGTAGGACTACTCTGTCACTTATGGAATGACGTGGTTTCCACGTCGCCGTATAAGTGACATTGAAAACGTTTTTTGTAGTAGTGCGAAGAAAAAAGTGGATGATTAATTTTTAAAATTTATTTTAGTAGATGTTCATTCTTTAAAAATTATAGTTAAATATCTAATTTTTTTTTTTAAGTTTCAATTGTAGAATATATTGTATTTTTATTTTTGTCATTAAATAATATTTAGTTATAAATTTTTGAGCATGATAATATACTAAATTTCGGGCCAAAAAATTATAAAGTAACTAATCAACAAAAAAATGTAAAATTTAGGTATGCAAACTCGTTTACAGCTAATTAAGGTGCATTAATTTCGTATCAATTAGGTTAATTCATTTATACATCTTATTCTGATAAGGATAAATCTATATTTCATATTTCCGATCGGAGAGAATTAATTTTTATAGAAGCCAACTAATTCAGAAGTTAGAAATCATATGTCATTTCTCAGAAACTCACCGTTACCAAGAATAAATTATTGACATGTAGTAGGTCCTTTTTTCGTACCTAATGTGTTGAATAAAAACATCTTCATTAGTGATCTTTATCGACGATAATAGTTAGTTGTCTTAGTTTAATAATTATATGAAATAAAGGTAGAGAATCCAAAATTATTTCCCAAAACAGAAGTATCAATTGCTATAACTGTAAAAACCCGAATTTTGGGTGGGTAATTTGGACAATTTATCAATTTTCCAGATAAAATATTGTGGGGATTAAATTGTAAAAGTTTTGTGCAGAGGGACTAAATTGCAATTTTTTGGGGACTAAATTGATAGAGATTTAAAATTTAGAGATTTAAGTGCAATTTTTGAAAAATTGCACAGCCCTATAAGATAGAGCCACGTGTCCTGTCCTTTTCTTTTCTCTCTCTCTCTTCTCCCCCGACTTCTCTCTCTCTCTCTCTCTGTGTTTCTTGGCCGCACCACCGGAGGAAGCCATGACCGCCGCTCCAGCCACCATCTGCCCACGCCACCGACCAACGAAAGGTCCCTGTGTCGCGCAGAAGCTCGGCTACCCTCGCCTGCAATGCCAGAAAACCTCCAAGTTGCTGTTTTGGTTTTTTCGTCGCCGGCGAAGATTCCGGCCACTATTCGACCTCCAATCGGTCCCGTTGGATTCGTCTCGTCTCAAGGATTATCAAGCTAAATATATCTCAACCTCATTTTGCCCGGATTGATAGTTGCCATTTTTGGGTATTTCGAGTTTAAGTTTGACATTTTGATCCGGCCGTTGGAATGTGTTTTTGTTGTCATTTTTGGATTGTACTCGGATTATGGAGAAGTTTGATATATATTGCCTATGTTTGGTGATCATCACGGAAATCGAGATCGGACGGTCAAGATTTGCCTCGTTTTGCATGCCACTAGCTCGGTGTGGACTCAGACCCAAATTAGACAAGTTATATGTCTAACCTAGCTATTTTAGGTACTAGGAATTCAGTGAAGATGTCCGTTTGTGGAATTGAAACTCCGGTGAGAAGTTGGTTTTTCGCAAGAGGACGATCGAGGGCTTGGAATTGGTTTCCAACCCTCCGAGCGATCGTTTTTGAATAAAACTTATTTTCTGTAACATATGAGAACAAATGTGATTTTTGGTTTTCTTGAACATCTGTGATGGGAATTGATTATGTGATGTATACATATTGTATTACTCTGGAAATTTTCTGAGTACAGGTTATTTTGGGTATATTAAAAATAGGGCTGTTATGCTACCCGTTTTTCTATAAAAACCTAGTATGCTAATTTTACCGAAAAACCAAAGCATGATTATTTTCACACTTCAATTTTATATTGCACGTGTCATAGGATCATGCATGAGTACCGTGTTAGCATCGTGGGTTTACAGTGTGGCGCTGTGTGCCCCACCGTCGGTGAAAGTCCGTAAACTCACATAGAGTTTTATTACTTCTGATTACCTCCCCATTTGGTAGGCGTAGGCAATTCGGTTGCCCCTACAGGTTCGGTAGGCGACACACGGGTGTCCCCTCCGGGTATGGGCTTAGGTATCAGGCAAGTTGTTAGGCATACTTAGTGTCATCATCCTGGGTTTCTACATATGAGAGGATGACAGCTCATGAGTATGGGTTGATTTGTGTCATGTGCATATGGATTAAATGATTTTGATTATACTGTTTATATATATATATGTATGTTTTGGACTAATTAACTATGCAGGAATTCCCCATCACTAAAATGTTTTCGATCCAGGTAATTATTTTTCCTACTAGGCATTTTATGCTCACCCCCTACTTTCTGCCTCAGGTGGTGCCCAGTGCGATCTTGGTAATTAAGAGGAATAAGAGGTCGTCTTGATTGTAGTTTATCTCTTGGTAATGTTAAAAGTTTGTCGTCTTGGTGTTTGGATTATTTGGGCTTTGTAGTAGTATTGAACCAAAATTACTGCTTTCTATTTTGTCTGTGAACTTATGTATACCATTCTGGTATTTGACTTTTGTTGTGGATGATGGTGATGCTTGGGCTTTTATGTGACTTCGTGATTTTTAATTATTATTCAGTCTATATTTAATGGTGTATACGAACTGTGGGAGTGGTTCACGGGATGGAATTCTGATTATTTTATTTAAATGGACCATTTTTATAAAAACTAGAACTTTTGACACTTTTCAAATAAATCAAGAAATTTCCCACCTTTGTGAAATTCCCCTTCTGCCACTGTCCCGGGTTTTGGGTTGTGACAGAAATTTTTGGTACCAGAGCTTTGAGTTTAATAGCTCAGATGTATCACTATTAAACTAGATTGAAGTTGTTTTTATGACAAGCATGCATCATTATCTCACAAACAGTTTGACATATTGTTTCAGACTTATAACGATGCCTCCTAGAAGAGTTCCGAGGCACCAGCTGGGTGCCGAACCTCCTCGTCCAGATTTCATTCATCTGATCGAGATAATGCAACAGGCATTCGTCCAGATGAGCAATCTAGACTATCAGCCTCTAGCTCCGAAGGAACGACAGTTGGATCATGCTGATCATTTCCAATGGTTCATGCATCTCCAGCCAGGGTAGTTTGATGGTAGACTAGAAGCTCTCACGGCAATTACTTGGTTGCGTGAGATAGAGAGACACTTTCGGGCCCTTGGTACTTCAGTTGAGTTTTAGACTATGTTTGCTGTTACCCGTTTGATCGGGAGTATCATTCGTTGGTGAGAAACAGTGGAACTGATGCAAGATGTAGTAGGCTTGGCTTGGGAAGAATTTGAGCAGATTTTTAAGGCCTAGTATGCCAGTGAGGATCAACAGGATGAAGTTGTGAACCAATTTGAGACGTTAATTCAAGGTAACAGAACAGTAAATGAGTACCTGATAGAGTTCATTAAGTTGGCAAGTGTTGCTCTTAGATCGGGTACGAGCGAGAAGTACCCAGTTGCCAAGTTCAGAAGTTATCTGAATCGGAATATTTTCAATAGGATTAGTACTCAGACCTTCTGTACTCTTCTTGAGATTGTAGTGGCTACCCAGCGGGCAGAGGCCATCGAAGAAGGATTAGATTCCAGGAGGAACCAATAGAGAGGTAATGATAGAAAAGCCACAAGAAGGAACCAGGGGCAGTGGTAAGCACAGGGTACTCTGAATAGTGGGAGCTCGAACAGCAGTAGTTCTTCAGGGGGTGGCAGAGGCAATCTGTATGGAGGATATTTTGTTTGTGGCCAGCCGGGTCATCAGAAGAAGGAGTATCCCAATCGTCTGCAGAAATCTCCTCTTTCTCAGGGAGGACCGCAGAGGAGCCAGTCCGTATTTATTTCTTATCAAAACACTTAAGCGAGGCCGCAACAGTCACAGGATGCTTCGTAGGCTTTTACTTCCCCTCAACCTTATCAGTATCAGTACCGCCCTCAGGGTTTTACTCAGAACTTTCAGACTTCTCAGGCCTCAGGGAGTCCAGGTGGACATGGATACGGCAGTATTGGTCCAGGATCCTACAGTAGCCGTCCTGGTCAGGGGAGAGGCAACAAGGGGAAAGGGAAGGCGACTGACCAAGCCTATGCTTTTACTAGAGCAGACGACACTCAAGATCGCACCGACCGAAGTGTTGTTGACAGTATGATCCTTCTTTCACACTCTTGGACATATGTTTTGTTTGATACTAGTGTATTCCATTCATTCATATCCTTATTGTTTGCTCAACTGTTGGGGTTAGAATTTTTTGATTTGGATTATGTATTGACATTGGGTATACCTTTGGGAGGAGTAGCCGATGTGTCTAGTATGTGTAAGTCTTGTCGAGTTATGGTTGGTGATAGGAAGTTGTTTGTTGATTTGATTATGTTGCCGATGGGACAGTACGACGTAATACTCGGTATGGATTGGTTGTCAAAATATCGAGCAATTGTGGACTGTCATACGAAGGGGTGACTCTTTTTCCTAGTGATGGATATCCTATTGTCTATCAAGTTGGGATGAGTCCGTTGAAGCCTAGTCCTATTCTGAAAGCGTGCTTGGGTGGAAGGAAGAAACTTGAGTGTTATGGGAACTTATTTGCCATGGATGGCGAGGTGAGAACAGACGATCAAGACCCATGGATTCCGGTGGTGTGTGAGTATTCGGAGGTGTTTCCTGAAGACTTACCGAGGTTACCACCAGATAGGAAGATCGAGTTCTGTATTGAACTAGTTCCTGGAGCTCAGCCAGTTTCTATTCCAGCCTATCGTATGACGCCTGCTGAGATGGAAGAATTAAGAGAACAATTGGACGATCTACTTTCTTAGGGCTTTATTCGCAGTAGCACTTCTCCTTGGAGTGCTCTTGTTTTGTTTGCGAAGAAAGCTGATGATTTGTTGAGACTTTGTGTGGATTACAGGAAGTTGAATCAGTTGATAGTGAAGAACAAGTATCCTTTGTCAAGGATAGATGAATTGTTTGATCAACTCGGTGGTTCAAGATTCTTCTCTAAGATCAATTTGAGATCCAGTTATCATCAGTTAAAGATAAGAGAGGATGATATACCTAAGACAGTATTCAAAACTCGATATGGTCATTTTGAGTTTCTGGTGATGCCATTTGGTTTGACGAATACTGCTGCAGCATTTATGGATCTCATGAATCGGATTTTCAGGCCATTTTTAGATTGTTTTGTGGTTATGTTCATCGATGACATCCTGGTGTATTCCAAGACTCGAGAAGATCATGCCGAACTTCTGGGGATAGTACCCAAGACCTTGAGAGATCATCAATTATATGCCAAGAAATCGAAGTGTGACTTTTGGATGTCATAAATGAAGTTCTTGGGTCATGTGATTTCTCACGGAGGTATTTCAGTCGATCCTACTAAGATCGAAGCTATTTGGAGTGGGAAAGACCGAGAAATGTGATGGAGGTACGTAGTTTCCTTGGTTTGGCAGGTTACTACCGTCGTTTTGTGCAAGATTTCTCGAGAATTGCTTTGCATTTGACAAAGTTGACCAGGAAGGATGTCAAGTTTGTTTGGGATAATGAAAGTGAAGAAGGCTTTTGTCAGGTTGAAGCAGAGTTTAACCACCACACCAGTTCTTACTATTCCTGACAGTAACGAGCCTTATATGGTGTATACCGATGCTTCAAAGAAGGGTTTGGGATGTGTCTTGATGCAGAATGGTCGAGTTGTGGCTTATGCTTCTCGTCAGTTGAAGCCACATGAAAGGAACTATCCCACCCATGATCTGGAACTTGCAGCAGTGATCTTTGCTTTGAAGATTTGGCAATGTTACTTGTATGGTGTGAAGTTCGACATATTATCCGATCATAAGAGTTTGAAGTATCTCTTTACTCAGAAGGATATAAACTTGAGACAGCGAAGATGGGTTGAGTATATGGAGGATTATGACTTCGACCTACAGTATCATCCTGGTAAGGCCAATGTTGTAGCTGATGCACTAAGTAGGAAGCCTCATGGTGCACTAGTTGCACTGGTGTTTGAAGATTGAAGGAACTCAGTTGTGATTAGTGACTACAACTTGCAGTACTTCGAGATTGAAGGAGTTGCTTGCCTGAGCAACATTATGATTTCACCATCTCTTCTCCAGACTGTCTAGCAGAGTCAGTGGCAAGACAGGGAGTTGAGAACAATCTAGAATCGGCTTCAAAATGGTGAGTAGTTAGATGGTTGGAGCACTGACAGAGAAGGGTTTTTGCTTTTTAGTAGGAAGTTCGCTATAGTTGATGACCCTAATCTTCGAGAAACCGTTCTAACATAGGCTCACAAATCAAGGTTCGTAGTATATCTAGGTAGTACCAAGCTATACTAGGACTTAAAGCGGCAGTATTGGTGGAAAGGTATGAAGAAGGATGTAGCTACCTTTATGGCTAAGTGTTTGACTTGTCAGCGAGTCAGGCTGAATACCAGAGGCCAACTGGGTTACTTCAGCCATTGCCAATTCTGGAATGGAAGTAGGACAAGATCACGATGGACTTCGTGACCCATTTATCGAAGACCTTGAGGAAGAATGACGCAGTTTGGGTGGTAGTCGATCGGTTGACGAAGAGTGCTCACTTTATCCCGATCCGGATGGACTACTCACTAACTAAGCTCAGTAGACTATATATAGAGAACATCATACGCTTACATGGTATGCCTTCAAGCATAGTATCTGACAGAGATCCAAGGTTCACTTCTAAGTTTTGGAGAGCCTTGCAGAAAGCATTGAGTACGTAGTTGGATATCAGTATGACTTACCATCCTGAGTCAGATGGTCAGTCTGAAACGACCATTCATATTCTTGAGGACATGCTACGTTGTTGCATACTGGATTGTGGCGGGAACTGGGATGATCATCTTCCTTTGGTGGAATTTGCTTATAATAATAGTTACCAAACCAGTGTGGGTGTGGCTCCATATGAAGTGTTGTATGGAAAGCTGTGTAGATCGCCTTTGTGTTGGGTGGAGCCTGAAGTGCGTGTTACTCTTAGACCTGATATGATTGAAGAGACTACTGAGAAGATCAAGGGTATCCAAGAGAGACTCAAAGAGATTTAGAGTCATCAGAAGAGTTATGCTGACCCGAAGAGGCGTGAGGTAGAGTTTGATACTGGTGATTCCGTAATCCTGAAAGTGACTCCAAGGCGAGGTGTGACAAGATTTGGGGTTAAGGGTAAGCTTGCTCCAAAGTATATTTGTCCCTTTGAGATCACTGATAGAATTGGACCAGTGGCATATCGCTTGAATCTGCCTGCACAGTTGGGTCACGTGCATAATGTATTTCACGTGTCGATGTTGAAGAAGTACACGCCGGACCCATCTCATGTTGTTCAGTACGTGCATATACCAATCCAAGAAGATGTGTCCTATGAAGAGCAGCTTGTTCGTTTGTTGGCTAGAGAGTTGAAAGTGCTTCGCAACATAGAGATTCCACTTGTCAAAGTGCTTTGGGAACATCACAAGGAAGACAAGGCTACTTGGGAACTCAAGACGGAGATGTACGGAAAGTACCTTCATTTGTTTGACTTTCAGTTAGAAGTTGTATTGTAATGTAAAACCTTGACTCGTACTTTGAATTTCGGGACGAAATTCTTTTAAGGAGGGGAGAATGTAAAAACCCGGATTTTGGGAGGGTAATTTGGACAATTTACCAATTTTTCGGATAAAATATTGTGGCAATTAAATTGCAAAAATTTTGTGCAGATGGACTAAATTATAATTTTTGGGAGACTAGATTGATAGTGATCTGAAATTTGGGAACTTATGTACAATTTTTGAAAAATTGCACAACCCTATAAGACAGGGCCACGTGCCATGTCCTTTGCTTTTCTCTCTCCCGCTTCTCTCTCTTCTCCCCCGACTTCTCTCTCTTTCTCTCTGCGTTTCTCGGCTGCACCACCGGAGGCAGACGCAACTGCCACTCCAGCCACTGTCCGCTCGCGCCACTGACCGCTGAAGCTCCGCCACCCCTCGCCAGCCGCCGCCATCGCCTGCAATGCCGGAAAACCTCTAAGTCGCTGTTTCGGGTTTTTTCGTCGCCGGCGAAGATTCTGGCTACCATTCGACCTCTATCTGGTCCCGTTGGATTCGTCTCGTCTCAAAGATCATCAAGGTATATATATCTCAACCCCATTTTTCCCGAATTGAAAGTTGTCATTTTTGGGTATTTCGAGTTTAAGTTTGACTTTTTGATCCAGCCGTTGGATTGTATTTTTGTTGTCATTTTTGGATTGTACTCAAAAAATGGAGAAGTTTGATATATATTGCCTATGTTTGGTGATCCGCACGGAAATCACGATCGGACGGTCAAGATTTTCCTTGTTTTGCATGCCACCGGCCCGGTGTGGGTCCGGACCCGAATTGGACAAGTTATATGTCTAACCTAGCTATTTTGGGTGCTAGGAATTCAATGAAAAAGGTCCATCTATGGAATTAAAGCTCTGGTGAGAAGTTGGTTTTTTGCAAGAGGACGATCGAGGGCTTGGAATTGGTTCCCGACCTTCCGGATGATCGTCAACGACACCTTGAGGATTCAATAGCGTAGTATTGCTATTCGAGCGAGGTAGGGATTCAATTACCTATGTTTTATATCGTTTTTGAATAAAACTTATTTTCTGCAACATATAAGAACAAATGTGATTTTTAGTTTTCTTGAACATCTGTAATGGGAATTGATTGTGTGATGTATACATATTGTATTGCTCTAGGAATTTTTTGAGTACAGATTATTTTGGGTATATTAAAAGTAGGGTCGTTATGCTACCAATTTTTCTATAAAAACCTAGTATGCTGATTTTACTGAAAAACTAGAGTATGATTATTTTCATACTTCAGTTCTGTATTGCACGTGTCATAGGATCATACTTGAGTACCGTGTTAGCATCGTGGGTTTACAGTATGGCGCTGCGTGCCCCACCGTCGGTGAAAGTCCGTAAACTCGTGCGGAGTTTTGTTACTTCTGATTAACTCCCCATGTGGTAGGCGTAAGTAATTTGGTTGCCCCTCCAGGTTTGATAGGCGACACACGGGTGTCCCCTCTGGGTATGGGCTTAGGTATCAGGTTGGCTGTTAGGCATACTTAGTGCTATCATCCTGGATTTCCACAGATGAGAGGATGGGAGCTCATGGGTATGGGTTGATTTGTATCATGTACATATAGATTGAATAGTTTTGATTGCACTGCTTATATATATATATATATATATATATATATTTTGGACTAAATTAACCATGCAGGAATTCCCCATCACTAAAATATTTTCGATCGAGGTAATTGTTTTTCTTACTGAGCATTTTATGCTCACCTCCCTACCTTCTTCCTCAGGTGGTGCCCAGTGCGATCTTGGTGATCAAGAGGTCATCTTGATTGTAGTTCGTCTCTTGATAATGCTAGAAGTTTATCATCTTGATGTTTGGATTTTTTGGACTTTGTAGTAGCATTGAACCAAGATTACTGCTTTCTATTTTGTCTGTGATCTTTTGTACGCTATTCTAGTATTTGATTTTTGTTGTGGATGATGGTGATACTTGGGTTTTTATGTGATTTCGTGATTTTTAGTTATTATTCAGTCTATGTTTAATAGTGTATACGAACTGTGAGAATAGTTCACGGGATAGAATTCCGATTGTTTTATTTAAATAAACTGTTTTTATAAAAACTAGAACTTTTGTCATTTTTCAATTAAATCAAAAATTTTTTTACCTTTGTAAAATTTCCGTTCTGCCACTGCCCGAATTTTGGGTCATAACGATAACAAAATCATAAACTCGATTTTTTTATTGATTATATATATATATATATATATATATTTAGAGTTCTATATCTCATTATGATGAGCTAACAATATATCACTCCTCTTTAGTACTGATATTTATTCCAATTCGATATACACAACCTAAGTCACTATCACATCACGATCAAGCCTTGACCGAACTCATCTCCACATCAACACACGGCACTTTGTCCTCCTGATCCATTTCCACCACAGCCCCCTTGTAACGATATCGATTAGAACAGTAGAGGAAATAAACAAGGTTGAGGACTCCCAATCCAGCTAAGAGGTAGTAAAAATAATCCAACCTCCCTTTGTTGATGTCATTGGTCAACCAATCGGGTCGGTCTGGGGTCGCCGTAACCCGATGCACAACCATAACCAACAAACTACTCAAGTAGCTAGCCCCAGCAAATGAGCAAGAGAAGAGTGCGTTGCCCACACTCCTCATGTGCTCCGGAAACTGACGGTTGAAGAATTCTATCTGTCCCAATATGTTAAAGGCTTCGCAGAATCCCATCAGGATCAGCTGAGGGGCTAGCCAAAAAACCGACATGGGCGCCGCGATTCCCGGGTTGTTATTGTTGCTGTTATGGAGGGCGGACGCCCTTCTCGCATTTTCAGTGAAGCCGGCTGCGAGCATCGCGAGGATGGAGAATACGATCCCGATTCCGACCCTCTGGAGGAGCGTGATTCCGCCCTCGTGGCTGGTGACTCGGCGGAGGGCCGGGACGAGCAGGCGGTCGTAGAGGGGGAGCCAGAGGCCGATGGAAAGGAGTGAGATGACGCCGATGGAACCGGCTGGGACCTCGAACTTGGGCCCCATGTGGCGGTCCATCTTCAGTGCCTGAGAGATTGTGAAGGTCCATTGTTGCACCATGGCCGTCAGGCTTATGATTCCCGACGCCCAAATTGGTGCGATTCTCACTATGCATTTTAGTTCTTCCACTTGTTGGATGCTGCAGAGTCTCCACTTGTTAACGGGTGTGCCATCTTGGTTCAGCTCGTTCTCCATTACTACAGCTGCTTTGTCAAAATACCTGTAGGGAAGAAAAAAGCAGCTTAGTGGTTTTATTTGGTAAAAACTTCCAATCATGTCGATTTTTTTAATTTACCAGTAGAAAAAGAGTTATAAATTAAAGACGTGATGTCTCGTAAACATCTTCAAAATTTAGATAAGCACGAGAAAATTAAAAATATAGGGACATAATATTTTTGAGACATCAAAATTGAGCAAGAAATTTAAACTCATTATTACCAATAATGCAAAATTAGATATATATATATGTGCATACATTTTCAAGTTTACGTAAGAATTAATTCTTTTTAAAGTTACTGCCTGAATGGCACAGTAATAATATATGTACATGACTTAAATTGTCGTGTGAACATTATACGCATATAAATAGCTGGTTTTGACAGAGACAGGCATTAATCTCTCACTGCGTCATTTCGAAATTAAGTGATTTGCATCTGTTTTTGGTGGACAATGATGTTTTACTTGTACGGTGAGCGGCTTTTATAGCAAGTCAAAACTATATTTTTTAAATAAAACAGGAAAATAGTTTGAGTACAAAACCCATACCGATTATGTTTTTCTTTCCGTAATTTATACCAGCCAGCTATTATCGTTTATATATACAAAGAAATCCGCCAGCTTCACCGAATCCTATTTGGAAACTTTGCAAGTTATATTATATATATTTATGGAACATGGCACTGATTTGTTTAAAATGTACATTGCATGTCGTGAAAAAATTAAATATGAAATTAAACTTAATTAATTAATCAAGAAAATCTTATTCGATAGAGAATATTATATACGTACCTAAACTGATTGGTGGGTGGGAGTTTTGACAACACAATTCCTTTCACTGGCGGATCATAGAATACTAATTGGCTACCATTACCAACCACCTGATCATTTCGGCCGTTGTCGCCGTCGGCGGCGGGGAGCTTAAGGTGGCGCTTCTTATAAGCAGCAACAAAGACCTGCGCAATGCTCGAAAATATGCTTCCCTCTGGCTTAACATAATTGTAAAAACGTGACCCTATGAAGAAAAATAGTATGGAGCAGGCCATGAGAATCGTCGGAATCCCGAAGCCTACCACCCAGCTCAACTGGTCTTGTATGTAAACCACGATGGTTTGAGTGATTAGTATGACAATAGTGAATGTGGTGTAATACCTGTGGGACCCAAACTCAAATCAGTAATAATCTAAAATATCATGCGCTATAACATTATTTATAATATTATTTATAACATTATTTTATAAACAAACTAGAATAATGAATGTACCAGTTGAAAAAGCTATTGATTCCTTTTCGTCCTTCGTCGGTGGTGGGGTCGAACTGGTCGACGCCGAAGGGAATACTGCATGGCCTGATTCCACCGCTACCGATGGATAGGAAGCCCAGTCCCAAGAGTAAGAAACCCAGTTGAGTTTGGTTTGGGCCTTGGCAACGGCCCAAGCCCACCTCCTGCTTTGTGCACGCATGAGGGTGCAACTGTGGTAACCAGGCTGTTAGAGTCACTGTCGTCATTCCCTGTTGATTATTAAAAAAAAATTGAAAAAAAAAAAAATCATTCATTTCTACTCTCCTAGGCTATTAATAGGATGAAAGTGACAAGAAACATGTATGGACTAGAATAATTTTTTGACAACAACACGCAAAAGAAGTAAAAAAAATTTAGAAATTTGCAAAGAAAGGAAAGAGTACTATTAAAATTGGAGTGGTTACATATTTTTTCTTTTTTTTTTGCCTTATGTGGGAATCAAGATATGAGATATATGTTTGAAAGTGACTGAGCACTGCTATACTACATAATTATGTATGTACATGTACACCTAAAGCTTGGCCATGCTTGGTAAGGAAATTTGGCTTTACATAAACTTTACCCGCTGCCACTATTATAAGTAGTTTTAGCTTTTATCTACCACTAGACCCATATCGGTGCCATGGTTACAGTGATATTCAGCATGCCACACCTAATACCCATTATTTATTATATTTTAATTTATATGTATAGTAGTATTCACATATAGAAACTAATCTATACTAATTGGTAAGGTGCTGCTAAACTAATCTTCAAAGCTGTAACAGGTGCTGCTAAACTTGTCCAGGCCATATACAATTATTGAAAGGTGTCAGATTCAACTATTTATTGGCTTGACTGTGATAACGTAGTAATTGCACTTCATGTGGTCCAACCAAACAGAGTCAAAATTTTTACTGCATTCGGTATCAATATTTTGATTACTGTGTGTACGCTGTCATTGTTGTGGGACCCAAGAATTTTAGGTTCTCATTTGGAATCAAGCACCGAGGCTGAGTTTCAAGCAAAAAAAAAAAAAAGCACCAAGGCTGAGTCACTAGAGTAGAGACACATGGTTTCTCATTTGCTATTTGTGATTAGTTAATTTTTTTTTTGGTCCCGAATTATTAGTTGTATATATATGTTACATAAAACAAATAACGTGAGTGAATCTTAACTCATACCATACCAAACAATTGTTAGGAGAAAAAGAACACCGGAAAAAAATATAAGCAAAGGCAAATTAATATTATTATTATTATTACTCTTTAATTTTTTTTAAAAAAAAAGAACTTTTTCGTTTTTTCTTTTTTAAATTTGACCATTATCTTCATTTATAACATGGTAATTAAGAGGAAGCCACACACATATAATGCATAATAGTAGACCTAATTTATTGAACAGAAAATACCTTTTTCGACTGCTTTTTATATGATGGTTAATTAATTTGAACTGAAATGAACGTATAAACACATATTTTTTGAAAAAATATATATTATATGTAAAAACAATAATTTAAGAAAAAAAGGAAAAATAATAAAGTAATGGCGGGAAGAAAGATACCAAAAAAGAAGCAAAAGATGAGAAAGCAATAGTCCAGAATCGGCCGGCATAGGCATCGGAGACGAAGGCGCCGACTAAGGGTGCGAAATTGGCGACGCCACTCCATATGTTCATAATGTTTGAAGCTGAAACTTGATCCATGTGAAGCACAGTCGTCAAGTACACCATAAAGTTTGCTAGTAGCCCAAAAGAGGCCAATCTCTCAAACGTTTCATTTCCTGCACCACACCCTCCAAAAAATTCAAATAATAATAATAATAATAAAGAATAAATGTAACGCCAAATTCTCATATCTCATATGAAGTACTACTAATTGGCTAGAGAAAATTCCATTACACATATACAGAGGTCGCTAATGCCAGGTATTTTTTAAATTTTTATATAAGTATTTTTTTATCCGTAGAATTATTATCAGATAATAATATTATAATAAAGTATATTTTCATTTTCATTTATTAAAATAATAATTACGTATCCATAAAAAAATACAAATATATATATATATATATATATATATATGAGATATGTTCAAAGAAAGCATGAAAAAAGAGACCGATCATGTCACAGAACTACCTCTAATACATTAGTAATATATATATATAAAAGATAAATTAACCTAAGATGAAAGAGATGGCCCTCCATCCACCGGGTTTTCTTTTGGCAGAATTTTCAGAGAGAATATTTCCCTTCTTTTTCTCGTCCGTCTGTTCATCCTGATGATGATGATCATAATTATCAGAGGATCTCGAGGAGTTGTTTTTGAAACATCGATTCTGGAATAGGCACCACGACGAAAACGACGAGCTTATTAGCTGCTTCATCTTATGTATATATATGTATAGCTCATAGATAATCTGTAAATATATATGTTTTGTGTATATATATGTAGCTTCTTTGCGTCTAGCTGTATGGTTTTATATTTTTATATCTGATGATCTGGAGAGGTGCCTGCTCTTGCAGCTAGCTGCTTATGAGTGCGGACCTTCAATCTCCCACACTCCTCTCAAGACATGTTACTGTGTGTCTCTCTTAGCCAAAAACTTTGGCTAAAGATACCCACCTATTTATATATCTAACTTAGATATGACATATACTCTATTATTATAATATATGTGATTAATAATATAATATAATAGCATGCGTAATTATCTGAGAGCCATAAAGACCAGCTCCGAAACGCGTAACGCTGTGGCAGTACCTCTCTATCTCTCACTCAAACTCATGGTTTCGCTGTAGTTGTAAATTTAAAGACGCTAAGGGGTGTTTGGCCTCGTTATTAAAAGAATAGTTTTTTCTTTTCCTTTTTTTCTGTATAGCATAGAACACTATTTTTTGAAAACGACATTGTTTTTGAAAATAATTTCTCAAAAAAATAATTAAAAAAAATAAAAAACAATCAATGTTATTTTCGTGTTTTCTTTTTTGTAATTTACAAAGTATTCTAACTTTCATTATAACTATTCTCTCTCTCATCATTTTTACTTTCCGTATTAATTTTTTCCTATTATTTTTTCTCCTTTAGTTCTCTCTTAACTTCTTATATGATCTTGTTTTCTTTTATCACATTCTTTCTCTTAATTCTCTATTATTATTTTCTTTTATGAATTTCTCTTATATTTTTAGATCTCTTTTTATGCATTTCTATCCTTTTTTTTTTCTTCTTTTTATTCTCTTTCTTATATATTTTTTGTGACTTTTTCTCACCTTATTCTTTAATCACTTCAGTTCCTCTCTTCTAACATTCACTTTCCTAACATTTACTTCTTCACTTTTTCTTCACGTTCACTTTCGTAACATTTACTTTTTCTTATTCGAATATAGAAGTTACCAATCTAATAAGTATTTTCTTTTTTACCTATCAGTAGGTATTTTTTTTAGCGGTTGAATCACCATTAGTGATCTAATGGTTATAATGAAGTGCATGAAAAGACGTGCATCATTAATACTCTTTCTCTCTCTTATTTTTTACAATAAAAAATGTGCATACTAAATTTTCATTAGCCAAATTAATACATTAATACCTACACATAAGTAAAAATAAAAAATACCTACTGGATTGGTGCACATATATATATATATATCTAAAAATTAATTTTAGAAAATATTTTCCTAACACCTTTGTTTTTCAAAAAAGAGAATAATTTTCTCATCTCTGAAAACATGAAAAAAAAAAAAGGCAAACAACTTCAGGGAGTTGTAACTAATGGTAAGAAAATTTCTTTTTGACAAATGTTAATGTTAATTATGCCTCTTTATCTATATATATAAAATTGCAACAAGACTCACTAGATATACTTAGGTACAATGACATCACCTCAAATTCTAAAAAAGTTACACGCACACGAAGCAAAAACTGGCGATCGGTGACACAAGAAAATACGGTGGTAATTATAAGTATAATGCAAATTAAACTTTAGTATTTGATAAATTCTACTACTCACCGTGTGTTTTCTTCGTAGACAAAAGACAAATTCGATACAAATTGTGCAATAAAGCATATGGTGTCCGCCATTAATTTTGTCAGAGACCATCTGCTTCGCCTGTGTGAGACCACGGCTTGATCTTTCAGTTCTTTTCATCTGCTTCTATCAAGTAAAACACCAAAAAAATCCCCCCTCTTTTGGCAAAATACCAATGTCACAACTTACAACTAAAAGGATAAAATATATATATCCTTAATTTAATAAACCGAGTCAAAATTATCACCTGAGTTAGATTTCATCAAAATTATGTTGTAAAACAAAATTCTTTTTATTCAAGTTTATTCAAATAATCTCACTATTTTCTTAACCCTACAGCCAAACATATAATTTTCAAATAATAAATTTAAGTATTTGGCATTTAAGTTATTTGATTTTATGTTTATATAATGGCTATTTTCATTATCTGATCAAAGACACACTTTAGCTGACCAAAAGATTGAATCAGAAGCAGCGCGTCTGGGAAACTTATACAACAAACAAGACTTTTGCCGACGAAGCAGCGCGTCTGGGAAACTTATATTCGTTGTAGTGATGGTGGTTTTTTAAATAAAAATTAGAAAGAACTGAAATAAAAATTGTCATAAGGGATAATTTGATTATTTCAACTTCTTTTCAACTTAAAGGGACTTTGTATTTATAAAAATATAGGATGAAAACTTTTTAATTTTTCTAAGACACGTGAATTTTTTTTGGTATTTCCTAGTCATTTTATTATATACAAGAACTCTATGGCGACTGGCGAGCTCTTTAACACCGTTAGATGATCCTAGACTCCTATATACTACCCGTTCCCCATTCCCCCGTATGGGTAACATTGAAAGGTGTATAGATAAGGCCTACTTTCAATTTTAGTACAAATTACATTATCTCTGGCGAGAATGACACTGCAAGAAAAAAGTCTATAACGACAACAAAAATTGTCGCTATAGATCAGATTGTTGTTGTTATAGATCTATAATAGTGATGTAATTTTTTCATTATTATAGGTCCATCGGTGTAAATTTTTTATAATGACGATATATTTCGTCGTCACTCTAAATAACTTATAACGACGACAAAAAACATATTTTTTTAAATATATATATATATATGAATTAATACCTATAGTTACGACAAATATCGTCGTTATAGACATATTTTTAAAATATATATATAAATATATAAATTAATACCTATAGCCACGACAAATGTTGTCGCTATAGTTGTCACATATTTTTTTAAAAAATTACAATTATTTTAATTAATCTAAATTAATTCTTAAATCATTATTTTCAAAAGAGAAACAATAGACACAAGAATTAAAATCAAAGTAAAAAATAAACCTCAAAATCAAAGTTAAAAATTAAAACTAATACTCTTAAACAAATATATTCTATACTCTAAAATCAAACTATTAATAAATTTCATAAATCAAAATATATATTTAACAAAAATTATATTAAACCTCAAATCAATAAATGCTCCACAAAATTATAACACAAAATCCACATATTCATATAAATATCTAAAACATTAATTAATCTATATATTAAAAAAATCAATAAAACTATATTAGAATTTACCGAAACTTACCTCTCTAATAAAGAAAAAACTTAAAATCTAAAATAACACAAACCTCAGTAACAATTAATCAAAGAAACAAAAAATTAGTATTTGCAACAAAATATTTACATAAATACATAAAACAAAAGAGAACTAGATATGTGTATATATATATATAAATATATATTACTGAAAAATGAGAGGGAGTGAGAAAGAGTGAAAATCAGAGAGAAAGTATGAGAGCAGGTTTGGAGAGTGTGAGCGAATGAATGAGAGAATAGAAAAAAAAAATATTTGAGTTTTTATTTTACAGCATCTATAGCGATGACATTTGTCATCGTTATAGCCCGAATGATATCATTTTATTCAAATTTTAAAATTGAGCACGGCAAATATTACCACTCAAAATTTCATTTAAAACCTATAGCGACGACTAAAAGTCATCGCTATGGGTAAAATAAAATAATTTTTTAATTTTTTAAAATTTAGAGCAGTAAATGTTATCGCTTAAATTTTATTCAAAACATATAGTAACGACAATTATCATCGCTATAGGTTAAATATATTAAATTAATTATTATTTTTTATATTTATGCTTTTATATTTTAAAAAAATAAAATTTATTAAATAAAATTTATAGCAACGATGTTGCCTAAATATATTAATTTTTTTATTTTTTATTCTTTTTACCTTTAAAAAAATTAAAATTTGTTAAGTAAACCCTATAACGATAATATTTGTCATCGCTATAAAGTATATAATATAATTTTTGCAATGAAATATGATGCTACTTTTGTCCGCTAAAAACAATAGAAGATCCTATTTTTCAGATTTTAATTTTTAATTACATGTTATACAATACACGTATATATACAGTGATTACTTAATAGTTTTCTAAATCTCCCATAAGTATCTATAATATGGACCAGGCCAGTATACAGTATCGTTTGTTAAAAGTATATTTCTAAGGGGATGTAATGAGTAATGCAAATATAGATCCAATATTGCTGTACTTAATATTACATTTATGTTTATATATAGACATATCGGAGAAATCGAAAGTTAATCTTATGTTTTAGAAGTAGTTATAGATAACTTTGCTCTTTTAAAAAGAAGTTTGACCAGGTTTCCCCAAAAAAAAAAGAAAAGAAAAGAATTTTAGATGATGGGAACTTAGAAGGGATATATAATTAATTTCCCTAAAAGTAAAATATATTTAATTACAAAAATGTCCTCTAGATGTTGAATTGTCCCTTCAGTTTTCTAAAATAACAAAAATGTCTATTAAATTAGCAAATTAGTACAACTTTCGAACCTCCATTTAATTAATTTAGTCAAAATTAATTATTTTTTCTCCAAAATATGTCCAAAATACCTTTACCTAGACACAATTAGTAAACTAGAGGGAAAAAAGTTAAAAGGAAAATTAATCGTATAATTAAGACTTTTGTTCACTAAATCTTCCTATTTATATTCTTTATCTTTCTTAATTTTGACTTTCACTCACAACAATTTTTTTTGGTGTTATATTTTTTTTATTAGTTATAAATTTAGGGTAGGGTAATTTATCTATTTCTATGTTAATTTTGAGCAAATTAGATAGATGAGTGAAATTATATGAATTGAGTCCCTTGACCTGTAATTATATATACAATTCAACAAAATACATAATGCAACTAAAATTTTGTTGTCTCACTCGTTTGTCAATGTTTCAGTTTTTAATGTGACTTATTTACTCTTGAAATTTAGAACTTTTTCTATTACAGTTGTTTATATCCCCATGAGTTTCTACAAAGTCAATTAGTCACAAGTTTTTGTGAATTTTTGCATCCAGGGGTATTTTAATTGTTTCGTAATATTAAAGGTCTCGTTCACAAATTTTATCAAAATTAATACCCTTAATTCATTTTGCCTATATCTAAATGTACCTAAAAGTACCCTACTTTGAATTATGCCACTCTAAGTTTCTTCACTGACTTTTCTAATGAATTTTCGTCGTTGTCAAGATCGAAAAATGTAAGTCGTCACCATAAAATCTATATTTTTCGACCATGGGTGATGAGAACGTAGTGCTAATTTTGGATTTCTAATTTGTTTAATTAAAAAAAGATTTATTTTCATAAATAAACTAAAATTTGTCTCATATTTTACTATCAACTTTAACGTACGATAAAAATTGACAATGCTTCTAACTTAAGATGGGGGATATAGCCTCAAGGAAATGCACTCAAGAATGTTTGAATCATCCACATATGAGAGGAAGCGTATCCCAGGTTCCAAGTTCTCATTACCAATTGAGACACCTTTGGGTAAGATTGCAACGTTCTCATGATGGGTGATTTTCGAGCGAAATTGATGTCACGAAAGAAAAGCACAATGAATAACGTGACTTTGAGCCGGTTCCTACGCAAACTATTAGATACGCCTAATTTACTAATAATTTAATACGAAGTTTGTTATTTTTCCAAAATATTTTGCTAACGAGGCGCGTCCAGTGTACGCACACGATTTCATATTCCTATGTTTTGCAGTCTGTGACTTTATATGCATTAACAATTTAATTCATTTCTTTATCATCGGCATTTCTAGCTTTATTTCCCAAGCAGAAATGTCTTTTTTCTTTATTACTATTAGTAAATCGTATCTGGCTCGTAAAATCACTGAAAATTGATAAAGAAATATGCACAATGTTTTTTTTCCCCTTTTAATTGCTATTTACTTAGTGTGGGACCCGTTCTCAAATCATACACTACGTGGACGATTAAGTGGCAGAACAGGTCACAAACAAGGCCCACCATCCAACAGCTATCGAGAGTGATTAGCTAAAGGCCACGCGGGTCGCATGTGATACTAAATCGGTTATTGGGCTTCCCAAGGTTAGGGCCGGGCCCATCACGGATCCTAGACAGGCGCGGCCCAGTTCGACTCTTACCTTGACAGCTGGGGGGTCGGAACCCCCAAGGGTCTTCCATCTGAATATAATGGCCCTTACCTCGACAGTTGAGGGGGTCAGAAGCCCCAAGAGTCCTCCATCTGAATATAATGGAAAGCAACTCACAATTCCAGACCCAGACAGAGCATTTAATGCAATCCTGGGTAGGCGTACGCAAGGGGCAAACCGTCCTTACAGAACGACGATTTACCCAAATCTCACCCCTGACAGATTCAAGCCGTAGGAGGCGGCGGAAATTAGGCTACGGCGATATAGAGGGGATCACGGAAATCTCGGCCTGTGACTTCTGAAAAAGATTTTAAGAAGAAAGGCACTCAGTCCTGAGATTGAGACCCGCATGGTTCACAATCTCGGGACTATTTATATAAGAGCCATGCGTTCCCGAGAGGGGCATGTACGCTTACAAAAAAAATATACTCATACTGAAATATTTCCTTGCTACCCTGTATAAAAGATAAACCACTGATTTAAGCATCGGAGAGTCTTTGCAGGTAGCCATCCCCGCATTTCCGACCCTGCTTGGAGTTCAGAATACTTTGAGATAGCGAGGACACGTGGACAGTTGGAGAATACAGCATCAGTAGTTCGAGACACGTGGACGGCTGGTTAGAAACTTGCTCCAACAATTTGGTACTGTCTATGGGAATCAACGGTTGAGCGTGAGAAAAAGAGTAGGATACTCACGATTGCGCTCTCCACGAACAAAAAGCCCTACAACGTCTGATGGCACCCTCAAGGATGACAACCAGGAGCGCACGCCCTGATGCCGAAGGGAGCTCCCGAGAAGTACGACTGGATCTGGAGCAGAAACTGGATCAGATACTTGCCGTCCTTGCGGAAGAAAACCGGAAGGCAGACATGGCTCACGAAGCCATCCTAGGTTTAAGGGACGAAGTCGCAGAGGTACGCAGAGATAACGCCCATCTCGAAGGGCTACTGGCATGCGAAGACAGGACCCAGTGGAGAGAAGATTTTGACGAAGAAGTCCAGCAAGAATTCGGAAATAAACCGCGAGGGGAAGCTCCCAAACCCTCCAGATCGCATATGCAGGAGGCACGTCAAAGCCAGTCGAGACCCTTCCAAACCAGGAGTGCAATGGGCGGAAGGCACTATGGAAGCCCAGGAGGTACGTCTCCTGACTGGAAGCAAGAGATGATGGCGAAATTGGGTAAGAGACTCATAGCCCATCACAGCTAGACCCCCAATGATCTGGCAGAGCAAACTGTACGAGAGATCAACCGGATGGCCTTCACTGACTGGATCCAGATGGAGCCCAGGCTGAGGGACTTCACGACCCTGACCTTTAGGCCGTTCGAGGGAAAAATCGACCCCCTCGACCATATATACCACTTTCAGCAGAAGATGGCCTTGGAGACCAAGGATGAGGCCGTAATCTGTAAAGTCTTCTCTACGACCCTGGCAGGACTGGCCCTGTTATGGTTCAGGCAGCTCCCGGAAAAATCCATAAACGGGTTTGAAGATTTCTGCAAGCTCTTCTTGAAGCAGTACGCGGGTGTGCAGAGATAGCAAAAAATTTTGCGAGACCTAGACCGATTAGAGCAGGCCGCAGATAAGTCTCCGCGACAGTACCTCTCGCGCTTCCTCGAGGTAATGTTCTCGGTCCATAATGCCGACTTGGTTCAAGCCGCAGGCTCATTCGTTAGGAGCCTGTAGCCAGGATCAATATTATCGTACCACTTCCTTCTAAATCTTCTGTACGATATGGCGGACGTCCAGGCAAATTCAGAAGGGGTATTCAGGATATTGGAAAGCCACCAGAAGGTGCCCAAGACCTCTGCTGCAATAACAACGACCCCATTACAACCCCTTGCCATACAAGGAGTGAAGAGACCCTCACCGGGCCAAGGGCCGGCTCCGAAGCAGGAAGTCCCCGTCTGAGACGGTCAGGAGGGTGGCAAGAGGAGGAAGATGACCCGTGACCCTCTGCCGAAGTATAAGCTCAACACGCCGATCGACGTGATGTACCTCCAAAATAAGGACAGAGGCATTTTCAAAAACCCACCCAAATCTGGCGTCCCTGAGCATATGAAGAACATGAACAGGTATTGCTAGTTCCACAAAGACTTCAAGCACGACACCGTCCACTGCCGCAACCTTTACACTCAGATCATGATGGCAATCCATGCTGGCAGGTTGAAGCAGTACATGAAAACTGGCGGAACCCAACTGCTGGAAGACGTCACCAGGCCTGAGAAAAGGAAGCAGGCCCAAGCCTCTGGGTCAGGAGAGCAGACCCTGAGGATAGTGCCAACCATTGTGGGTAGACCAGAGCCGACCCAGGATCAAGAGGAAAAAGAAAGATGCCTCAAAAGAGCTGAGGGTAGGGTGAAGCGCTTGAGGGGGATGGGTCACTCCGTCAACCACTTGATGTCGGGAGAAAGCCGCACATCCACCGCCCCCATCATTTTCACCCAGCAAGATTTAACCATGGTGCGCCGTCCTTACGACGATCCCTTGGTGATTAAACTGTAGATCGGCTCCGCATTGGTCAGAAGGGTCCTAGTCGATGGTGGAAGTAGTGTCGATATCCTATTCCTCAGCACATTTGAGAATATGGGTTTGGATAGAAGCGCACTCAGGCAGACCTGTCAACTGTTGTTCGCTTTCGACAGCACGAGGGTTTGCCCTTTGGGCATCGTGACCCTTAATTTCTGCGCAGCTGAGAGGTGCTTGGACGTGGATTTCGTCATCATTGACTGCCAGTCCTCCTTCAACATTATTATGAGAAGGGGATGGATCCACGCCATGCATGGGGTCGCTTCCACCCTCCACCAGGTTTTAAGATATCAATCAAAGGATGGTACATATACGATTGACATTAAGGGAGACCAGCCCTTTGCGAAGAAATGCTTTTCAGCCCCTCTGAGGGGAGCCGACGTGGATGTAAGCATCGCAACTGGGAAAGGATAGCAATCAGAGGACCACCTGCCAGTGTACATGAAGTGAATTGAAGAAGAATCTGACGGCTCTGAATCCACGATCGAGGAGCTGGTAGCAGTCCCTTTGAAAAAGGCAGAGTCAGCAAAGATGGTTCTGATCGGGGCATTATTACCTGAGGAGCAAAAGAACGAGATGCTGGGATTCCTGAAGCGGAACGAGGACGTCTTCGTGTGGTCCCACGATGATATGCCCGGGATAGACCCCAAACACTCCTGCCACCAGCTGAACATAGACCTACATTTCCCTTCAGTCAGGCAGAAACCTCGAAGGTTCACACCAGAGAAAAATAGGGCGATCAACAAGGAGGTAGAAAAGCTGCTGGAGAGCGGTCTGATCAGGGAATACGTATATCCGCGATGGGTCTCCAACCCGATAGTGGTGAAAAAGAAAAACGGCGATGACCGTATTTGTATAGACTTCACCAACCTGAATAAGGCCTGCCCGAAGGATAGTTTCCCCCTGCCAAGAATCGACCAAATGGTAGATGCGACGGCGGGATTCAACAGAATAAGCTTTCTGGATGCCTACTCCGGATACAACCAGATCCCCCTGTACGCGGAAGACCAGATCCACACAGCTTTTATCACGGAGCGAGGTCTGTACTGCTATAGGCATATGCCATTTGGCCTGAAGAACACGGGGGCAACCTACCAGAGGTTCATGAATAAAATGTTCGCCAGGCTACTAGGAAAGACTATGGAGGTCTACATCGACGATATGGTCGTGAAGAGC
>JXTB01000071.1:496712-519205 GCA_002914805.1 Parasponia andersonii
CAGGACAGGGCACTGGCAGACCTCAAGCTGTATCTGAGTCACCCACCTATCCTGGTTTCCCCGACAAAGGGGGAGCGTCTATACACCTATTTAGCGGTGTCCGAAGTAGCGGTCAACACTGTATTGTTCATCGAAGAAGACAGTAAATAGAAACCGGTTTTTTATATATATCGCATGCTCCTAGATGCCGAAACCTGATACAGTGTGGCAGAAAAGCTAGTTCTCGCTCTAGTCAATGCTAAAAAGAAACTCCGGCAGTATTTTGAGGTGCACTCGGTCACTGTGTATACGGATTTTTTCATCCGTCAAATCTTGGCCAAACTAAACCTATTGAGACGACTGACCAAATGGGCCATTGAGTTGGGGATATATGATATCGAATATCAGCCTCGAACGGCAAAGAAAAGACATATCATGGCGGATTTTCTAGTGGAAATCGAATCCTTTGGTGAGCGACATGACCCAAATCAGATGTCTCAACTTCACCCTCCTTCAGCCTGGATGCTCTACACAGACGGATCCACGAATGCCTCAGGGTCGGGTATCAGGATAGTCTTGCAGACCCCAATGGGTCTCAGAGTTGAGAAAGTATTGAGGCTCAGCTTCCAGGCGACTAATAATGAGGTGGAGTACGAGGCACTGTTACAAGGCCTTGAGTTGGCACTACACTTCAGAGTAGAGGACATCGCCGTGAAGACCGACTCGCAGTTGATCGCGGGTCAGGTCTGGGGAGACTTCGAAGTAAAAGAACCGAGGTTGCACAGGTACTTCTCCAAAGTGATGGGGGCAAAAGCTCACTTTGGCAATTTCAATATTGAACTAATCCCCAGGAAGATGAACCAGAGGGCTGATGCACTAGCTAAGAGTGCATCAATCGGGGGCACTGCTGAAAGCATAGAAGTCCTCTTCCCGCAGACCCCTGAGCACCACGTGTTTGCAACCGGCGCTGCTGACGAATGGTGGATGAAGCCCATCACATAGTATTTGACGTTGGGGAACTTGCTCGCAGACCCTTGGGAAGCGAGGTCAGTCAGATTAAAGGCCGCCAGGTACTCGAAGATGGGTGAACAGTTATACAGGAGATCGACAATGTGTCTGATGCTATGCTGCATAGGCCCCGTCGAAGCGTAAAAACTAATGGAGGAAATCCACGAGGGAGTATGTGGCAACTACTCTGGTGGGCACAGCCTCGCCCACAAGGCTCTAACGGCCGGATACTTTTGGCCATACATGATGGCGGAGGCAGGCGAATTCGTAAAAAAATGAGATAAATGCTAGAATTTCACCCCGATGAAACGTTAGCCCGTGGAGATTCTTTATTCGAACATAACTCCTTGGCCATTTGCCAAGTGGGGTATGGATATCGTCGGAGAGCTCCCCAGAAGTCCAGAAGGAAAGAGATACATCCTGCTGGCCACGGACTACTTCACCAAGTGGGTAGAGACCGAAGCCTACACGACAGTGAATAAAGCAGACACGATTAACTTCATCTTGAAGAACATAATCTGCCGATTCAGGATCCCGAAAGAGATACACGCCGACTATGGTACGCAGTTCCAAAATGCTAAGCTCAAGGAGTTGTGCGAGCTGTATAATATAAGTCTCAGTTTCTCTTCCGTTAACTACCCTCAGGGGAACGGTCAAGCAGAGACGATGAACAAAGCCATATTCAGCAACATCAAGAAGAACTTGCAGGAGGCTAAAGGCAAGTGGTTAAAAGAGCTACCGGCCATTGTGTGGGCTCATCGAACCACAGAGCAGAAGTCTACTGGGAGAACGCCGTTCACCATGGTCTACGAATCAGAGGTTGTGATCCCGACCGAGGTCGGCCTCCTGACCCTCCGCTCCGAAGTGGTAAAAGATACCCCCCTAAACGAGCGCCAGTTAAGCCACAACACAGACCTCCTGGAAGAAAAGAGAAACATGGCCTTGGTCCATCTGGCTTCATACCACCAGTAGGCTAGGTCCTACTACGCGAAAAAGGTTAGTGTCTGATGATTTAACGCCAGGGATTGGGTCCTGAAAGCTAGAACAGGGAATTCTTCGAAACTAGACTCTAATTGGATCGGACCCTATGAGGTAATCAAAGCGCTCGACAATGGTGCGTATGTCTTGAAGGAACTCAAAACGGAAAAAAATGTGTCGAACATGTGGAACGCTCAACACTTGAAAAAGTATCACGTGTAAAGCACATACATATGATGTAAGACTATGTGAATGCCTATGTTGTTGAAAAGCCTAAATCTTAAACAGGTCATGTTCTCTTTTTCCATATATATTTATCTTTGGGGTCTGCCCACAGCGGCAGACCCCACACACTACTGATGCATGAGACCCGTATGAGCGTTCATATTATTATAAAACTTAACTCCGGAACAGGTTAAGGTCTTCCGGAAAAGGGCCTACCCTCACTGACAGATCCGACGCTTCAGGTGCGTGGGCAAAAGATACCAGGCTGCTATGGAAGAGGGTCTGCCGCTATGTTTTGTTTGCGCAGGCTAAAAATACTACCAGATTGCCACGGAAAAGAGCCTTCCACAGTTGCGGATCATACGCACTATTCGCGTAATCAATGCTCACACTCTGGGACTCACGTCGCTCATCGACGACCTGAGAAAACGTGCGAAGAGGAAACTGCTGCGCAACAAAATCTTGCCAGCAGACCTCAAAAATTCTCACACTATGTGACTCACGTCGCTCGTCGACGACCCGAGAAAACGTGCGAAGAGGAAACTGTTGCGCAACAAAATCTTGCCAGCAGACCTAAAAAATGCTCGCACTATGGGACTCACATCGCTCGTCGACGACCCGAGAAAACGTGCGAAGAGGAAACTACTGCGCAACAAAAACTTGCCAGCAGACCTCAAAAACACCCGCACTCTGGGACTCGTGTCGCTCGTCGATGACCCGAGAAAATGTGCGAGGAGGAAATAGCTATGCAGCAAAATCTTACCAGCAGACCTCAAAAAAAAAAGGCTCGCACTATGGGACTCACGTCGCTCGTCGACGACCCAAGAAAATGTGCGAGGAGGAAATATTTGTGCAACGAAATCTTGCCAGCAGATCTCAAAAAAAAAAAAGCTCGCTCTATAGGACTCACATCGCTCGTTGATGACCCGAGAAAATGTGCGAGGGAGAAATAGCTGTGCAACGAAATCTTGCCAGCAGACCTCAAAAATGCTCGCACTATGGGACTCACGTCGCTCGTCGACGACCTGATAAAATGTGCGAAGAGAAAACTGCTGTGCAACCAAAGGCTTGCCAGTAGATCTCAAAAATGCTCGTACTGTGGGAATCACATCGCTCGTCGACGGCCCGAGAAAACGTACGAAGAAGAAACTGCTCTACAATCAAAAACTTGCCAGCAGACCTCGAAAACGATCATACTCTGGGAATCAAATCGCATAGTAAAACACTTGTCGATGACCTAAGAAAATGTGCAAAGAGAAAGGGGGTGTGCAACCCAAAAACTTGCCAGCGGACCCCCCAAGGAACACTTTTAGCTACACGAAGAGCTAAAGGAAAGCAGGGTCAGGATCCACCTGTTGGAAGTAGACCCTCCCCAAGGAACACTTTTAACTACACGAAGAGCTAAAGGAAAGCAGGGTCAGAATCCATCCGTTGGAAGTGGACCCTCCCTAAGGAACACTTTTAGCTACACGAAGAGCTAAAAGAAAGCAAAGTCGGGATCCACTCGTTAGAAGTGGACCCTTCCTAAGAAATGTTTTGGCTACACGAAGAGCTAAAATGAAACAGACTCTAGCCAAGGGATGATCTATTTTTGCATGATCAGGGCGTGAACGGATTTGGAGTCTACCCGTTGGAAGTAGTCCAGAACCAAACCAAAACGTGAAGATAGAAATCAAAATTAAAGCCTGTTTATTATGTCCTAAAAGTACAAAACGTGTAGTTAATGGTGGTGAGCACCCATGAACCCTACTTGCGGGATACAGGTCTAGTGCGGACTCTTAAGGAGACGTGGAGTGATAATGCCCTGTCTGTTCCCGGTAAGAGCCAAACCCAGGCCTTCTCCTTTGCAACGATGGGTCCAAACAACAGTCAACTAATCCTTGGAGCTGGTTTTGAGCACGGTCCCACTTGGGGTCGGAAAAATTCAGCTACACGTGCGGGTCGAACTCTGCCAAAACAAGTTATAACAAGAGTTACGCCTCCATGAAACCGGATGATTCAAAACTTGCACCTCTATCTTCAGAACTAATCTTGGTAGTCATGACCCAAGGAAGACTCACTAATAGTCCGAAATCGAGTCTATACAATTATTTATACAGACGGTCAGACACGGTCAACAAAGAAAAAGAAAACAGACTAAGGAGAATTGCACGATTCTTATAATTTGTTTAAGGATTACAACGAAGGTCAGCATTACAAATGTACAAAGTTAGAGGCCCTAGTTACCTCCGTCCATGAGAGCGCGGCCAATCCCAGTGCTTAGACCGGCCCCGGTGGAGGGTGGCGTGGCAGGGTCAGATTCGTCACTAGATACAATGACCGCGCCAGACCCTTCACCAGTTGAGATCCCAAGGCTAGGCTAAATATCAAGGGCTTCTGGAGTTCGATCTGGCGGACCAGAAGCGGGGACAAGCTCTATGGCACCAGGAGCAGATGTAGAGGGCCTGTCCTTTTCCGTGGCAAGCATCTCCAGCACGTCGGCTGGGTACGTGATATTGATCTCATCCCCGAGTTGCTGCATATAGTGCTTGACAGAGTAATGGTCCCTCTCGATGCTTTTCTGATCGTCAAATTGGTCTGGCGTCACCACCTCATCGTGGTTTTCAAACTCTCTCTTCTCCCAGCTAGACCTGTAACTTTCTGCAGAAAGGACGTCCACCTGCCTCTGGTACCTTGTCTTTAATTTCTTCACGTCCGCCAGCCTATCCTTCAGCACTGCCAACCTGAGCTCCACCTGCCGCTGTGATAAATTGACTAATAAAGAGTTAATACCAGCAAGGTCCTCGTAGTGTTTACGAGACATCTCCACCTGAGCACCCATCAAATTTTTGTTGTTTAAAAGAGATATCGGTTTGCCTCATAGGAACGGTCAAGTCTGCGTTGCAGAGCGTGGGCCTCTAGCTTGGCTGCCGCCTCGGCTTTTCTCGCTTCCTTGGCATCCTCAACAGCTTGGTCACAAGCAATGAAGGCCAATCCCATCTCTGCCCCCGCACTCTGTAGCTCTTGCTCCTTGATCCTCAGCTCGCCCTGAGCCAGTCTGGCGGCTTCGGATTGGGCAAGTTTATCAGCCTCCGCCTGAGCCAGTCTCACAGCCAGCTCCTCGCATCTAGTCTTCTCGACACTCAGAGCTTGAGCCACCATGCTGCTGACCCTTGCCTCCTTGAGGCTCCGATATATGTCTTAGTCGGACCTCAATTCGGCGAGGGCGGCCTCGCTGCACTCGGCCAGTGCAGAACGGGAACTCAGTACCTTGGTCAGATCCCTGACGCGAGAATAGTAGAAGGACTGGATGGCAGATAGTAGCAAGTTAAACAACAAAAAGGGAGTTAACATTTAGCAAAGATGTTGAAAAACATAGAAGTAACCGAGTGTAACAAACCTGCGCAAAGGTGCGGGTGGTGACGAGCTCGACATTCTCCGACGTGAGTGCCTCCAGCTCCGGCTTCGTGGCTGGACCCTCCCTTTGGGTATCGCCCACACCCAGGGAACACGAACCCGCCCCGCTGGCCGTAAGGGCACCCTCTTCGCCCGCAAGGCATGCCTCTAAGGCAATGGCGATAGGGACTGAGTGAAGTCCAGTGCCATCAGGAATGCCATCGGCCACGGTGGGAGATGGTGCGCCTCCTCTGGGCAGGCCACTGCATGTTGACCATTTTCTCCTTAGAAGGGTCAGCGTCACCTCATGGTCATCACTGTTAGACGAGGGGGCGACCTTGCCCCTCTTCTCCACCCGGCCCTCTTCCTCGTTGGATGAGCTGACCTCACGTTGCCGCTTTGTAGGGTTTTGGGGAGGGGAGGATAGTCTGGATTTCAATCTCGGAGCTCCCCCACTGAGCTCGACGATCTCTCCACCGAGGCTAACAGCACTTGATTTCGAACCGGAGTCAGGGGTGGACAAGATCACTGCAGCAGACCCCCCAGCCGGACTCAGTGCTGTCTCTTCCCTGCGCACGATCCGGATTGCAGACGATCCCCCGGATGGAGATCCACCTACATCGGAGCAGGGGACCGCTGGCTTTTCTCCTCCTGAAAGCACCACGAGGTGCTGGCCAGCAGGTGCCTTGGCGTGAGCTTTAGGTGCCGCAGCTCCCCCATTGACGAGTGAGGGGCCAGCCGACGGGCCCGTCTCAGAACCTGTGAAGAACAAATAACGAGATTAGCTCGCGGACACAGTCCGACCCATAAGGACTCAAAGATGTGAAAATGAACTTACCCCTGGCCCTCTTAGGGGCGGCATTTTCTTCCTTGCGGAGCCTGACGCACTCCTCGGCCACAAGCCTCACGGCCTCCTCGAGCTCGTGGCTGGACGGCGCCACCAGATCGTTTGTCCCTGTCAACTGGCTTGAAGCCGTAACCTACTGACTCGCCATGGAGATCCGGTCATTTTTGTCCAGACGAAATCGATTCAGGGCAGAGGCGTCGAGTCGGCTCCGCAGATGTTTGGTGATGACCCAGGTATCCAAGGGGAATGGGAGGTACGAAACCATCCTGGGCATCAGGTTCATCATTAGGGGGTTGAGGACGGCCTGAATATGCCTGCATTCCCTCGGAGAGCCGAAGATTATGATCCCCTCTAGGCCTTTGAGCCGCCCTGCCGATAGATGCGGCTCAAACCTGTTTTCTTCTGCCGAGGCTACATAAGACAAAATAACATGAGCAATAATATTGGGAGAAGGCGCAGACCCAAAGATCATGACCTAACACTTACTCTGCAGGAAGACTGAGGGGACTTGGAAATGCTCTCCGTTCACCCAAAGGGAACACCATGCCCCTCCAACGACATATATCCTAGCGTGAGAGTCTCATTGTTTGTCCGACCGCAGCAACCCCCAAAAGATATGATGCCCTGGCAGTGGCTGGAGGTAGAAGGTGGGGTAGGAGCCCTTCTTGGGGATAAGGATAAGCTTATAAGCATAAAAGACCAGCTCCAGGTTAATATGCATATTATAAATAACTGACAGGGCAGAAAGCCCCATCAGAATCATGATCCTATTTATATTCAGCTGCATCGGATGGATTCCCGTCAAAGCAAAGAATTGGTGGATTAGGGGAGGAAGAGGGAATCGCAGCCAGTCCAGATGCTTCCTACCCATGACGATGGAACCCTCAGGGGTGCAAGGACGAAAATACCAGTCCGCAGGGCCCTCAACCCATTGCAGCGTCACTCCTCCGGGGAGGCAGAGCTGCCTCCTCAGTGAATCCAACTCTGAATCCACAACAGGGTGCAATTCCTGGTTTTGACTTGAAGCCATTGTTCCGAAACGCGACTAGAAGAGTGAAAGTCTTTAGAGGAGAAGGAAGCAGAAACCCTAGGATTTTATGAGGCTGGAGTGATTGAAGATTTTGGTAAAAAGGCAAACGAACACAATTGCAGCTTTTTGTAGAAGGGAAGCTGAAGAGTTTTTCCAAAAAAGGGGAGAATGAGGAAGACCGAACAATTAGAATTTCAAAATTCAAACAGGTTTCGTAATATGGGCTGGTATGCCTCTGCATCAGTAAGGGGGGAACCACGTGCATCCCCCGGATTGGAGGAACGGATAAACGATTTCCCTACTTGATAGATACGAATCCATCAAGTAGGGAAATAGGGGCAGTTGTGGGACCCGTTC
Source organism: Parasponia andersonii (assembly GCA_002914805.1). Lineage (NCBI taxonomy): Eukaryota > Viridiplantae > Streptophyta > Magnoliopsida > Rosales > Cannabaceae > Trema > Trema andersonii. The sequence goes on from JXTB01000071.1 coordinate 504,512, forward strand.
TCAAATCATACACCACGTGGACGATTAAGTGGCAGAACAGGTCACAAACAGGGCCCACCATCCGACCGCTGTCGAGAGTGATTAGCTAAAGGCCACGCAGGTCGCACGTGATACCAAATCAGTTATTGGGCTTCCTAAGGTTAGGCCCGGGCCCATCACGGACCCTGGACAGGCCCGGCCCAGTCCGACCCTTACCTTGATAGTTGGGGGGGTCGGAACCCCCAAGGGTCTTCCACCTGAATACAATGGCTCTTACCTCGATAGTTGAGGGGAGTCGGAAGCCCCAAGGGTCCTCTATCTGAATACAATGGAAAGCAACTCACGATTCCAGATCCAGACAGAGCATTTAATGCAATCTTAGGTAGGCGTGCGCAAGGGGTAAGCCGTCCTGACAGAACGACGATTTACCCAAATCTCACCCTTGACAGATTCAAACCATAGGAGGCGACAGAAATCAAGCTACGGCGATACAAAGGAGATCACAGAAATCTCGGCCCATGACTTCTGAAAAAGATTTTGAGGAGAAATGTACTCAGTCCTGAGATTGAGAGGGGCATGTACGCTTACAAAAAAAATATACTGATACTGAAATATTTCCTTGCTACCCTGTATCAAAGATAAACCACTGACTTAAGCATCGGAGAGTCTTTGCAGGTAGCCACCCCCGCATCTCCGACCCTGCTTGGAGTTCAGAGTACTTTGGGACAGCGAGGACACGTGGACAGTTGGAGAATACAGCATTAGCAGTTCGAGACATGTGGACGGCTGGTGAGAAACTTGCTCCAACTCTTAGGATCGAAATAGGATATAAATTTAGACCCACTACTAATTAGAGTAGGATTAGAACTCAAAAATAAATTAAAAAAATACTCACACACTAAGACTACAAATCATTTAACGCGATTCAACTATAAAATAGAGTCTATGTCCACAGAAATTATCAACAAATATTTCACTAAAAAAAAATAATTACACATTTACTGTTTAAGTTTTTCGTTTACCCGAAAAAACTCAAAATGCTCTCACCAAGTTTATAAGAGAATTCCCTCACTTTTTCTAGCTCTCTCTCTCACTCTATATAATCTAACCTTATGGCCAAGAGTACAAAACTAACAGCTACCCGAGGTCCTATATATAGAGATTAAATACAAGACTTAGTCCAATTCAACTAGGACTCTAATATCTCATGGCTTATTATCCACCGCTGACTACAAGTGTCCTAGTCAATTTAAAGCTTCCTAAAATTTGTGTATAACAGAAATAACAAGAGTTCAATTAGTTGCAAACTCTTTAATACAAATCCCAATTAGTCTTAGTTTCCTAAGTGTATAGGAAATATTTAAAGAATAGACATGTATAACAATTTTCTACCTTGATTGTTTTTTAAAGTCCTTAACCACTTGCAGTCTCCAAATGCCCCACATAGAGCTCACCGGGCCTTCATATTCACCAAGTCTAAGCAATATTTGAACTTAGTCGTCGGAATTGGCTTCGTCAATATGTCTGCTAGTTTATTTTCTGTAGAAACCTTTTTCATGCTAATGATCTTTCTGGAAATAATATCACAAATAAAATGAAGTCTAACGTCAATGTATTTAGTCCTTTCATGATACACTTGATTTTTAGTCAGGTGTAATGCACTTTGACTAACATAAAACACTTTCACTTGCTCAAATTTAATACCAAGTACTTCCACCAATCCCCTAAGCCATATAGCTTCCTTCACTACCTTAGTCGCGGCAATATACTTTGCTTTCATCATCGATAATGCTACCACCAGTTGTAAATTGGCTTTCCAACTAATTGTATTTTCACAAAGCTATGTTAAATGACCGGAGAAAATAACTCATTGAAATCAATCTCTTCCCTTTGAGTGAATTCTTTAGCGACCTATCTAGCCTTATACCTAGACGTTTCAACTCCCATAATCCCAACTTTCCTCTTGTATATCTATTTGCATCCCACCAGCTTTTGTCTCTCGAGTTTGTTCACCAACACCTAGGTCTAATTTTTCTTCAAAGAGTTCATCTCTTTATCCTTAGTTTTTACCCACTTCGCACTGTCTTCATATCTCATTGCTCCCTTAGAACTTCTTGGTTTAGAATACGCTATGTCTTCTATAACAGTGAGAGCAAAAGAAACTATATCATCCAATTTGAACCTTGTTTATAGCCTCATAACTCTCATTGGTCTATCTCTAGCAATACTATACTCATTCAGAGGTTACTCTTTTTCTTTAGTTAACTCAAGTTCTTGTAGTTGCCTTCTCATATCGGTAATCTCAGTATGCAACTCCATTGGCTCTACCTCCAGCTCAACTTTGTTTTCTACTTCTTTGTTAATTCTTTTAGCACTTGACCCTTTGTTCAAAGAATACTACAACTCATTCTCATTAAAACTATTATCACAACTTATAATCATCTTCTAATTATCCTTCTCAATACACCATAACTTGTATCTTTTCACACCTTTGTGATAGCCCAAGAATGTGTATTTCTAACCCTTAGGTTCTATTAGTTATTATTTACAAAAAAAAAAAAAAATGTAACAAAATCAAAGATGAGTAGAAATATGGAAAACAAATTTTTTTTCGGATTATAATTTTTCATATAACTTTTTAGGATCTTTGTTATAGTCTAAATACATACAAAAGATTGTGTACTTCAATTAATGAGTCTTCTTTTCTATGCATCAATGCAGAGGTGTATGGGTATCTTGATCTTGATCAGTCTCTAAGTGAGAATTTCAAGAGCTCTAATAGCCTCCGATAGTAGCTCCAAGAATTTTTCTCTCACTTTTCTATACATTTTCTAAACAAATGTTTCGAGCAAAACTTAATTACATACAAATGATGGGGGAAAATCCTTTTAAAGGCTCCTTCCTTTAGTAGAATTCGGCCAACCCTAGTTAGCCAGGATTGGCTAAAATTCATTATGCCCTAAGGGGTATGATAGCAGGCACTAAAGGCCCACTGTCTTTTCAGGTTGTTATCACTTTTGTGAATTACTTAGAAAACTGTTTGAGTCCAGTTTAGCTAATCTTATGCAGCCTAAGAAGTTGGTATAGATTGGGAACCCAAATGGACCTATTTAATTCAAGTTTCAATAGATAAAATCCTAATTACAGTTAACTCTTAATACAAGTGGACTTATATTATTAGTTATAGACTTATTCCACTAAAGATCTAAACTGTACTCTTGAATTAAATAAATATCACAAGATACTTTATAATTAAAATTATGTTCATTAGATAATTAATATGTACATGTGTATCCCCAAATGAATACCGATAATTAGAGCTAAGTAAAATTTCTATTTTGCCCCTTCAGTTATATCTTTCAATTCCTTGATACATGACTATATCTAATAAAAGACTAAGCTTACAAAAAATTCTTTAATTAATAAAATATCCAATTTTATTAATTATTTAGCTAAGGTTTAAATCATCCAAGCTCTTATTGCTCTTCAAGGCATTATTCACTTCTCTATATAATAGAGTTATAGATTCTATATATATAAGCATACATTCCCAATATCCATAATAATGTATTATCAAAATGCTAGGGTCTAGATTGTCAATTTCTTGATTTATACCTTTTAACATTTTAAATAATATAAGTTATAAATACAAATTCGTCACTTTTTTCAGGATTAAGAAAGATATGCGTTAATTATCAAGTTTGTGAGAATATGTTCTTGTCAGCGACACTTATTACAAAAATATATTTTACTTGGTCCTTCTTCAATATTTACATACCAAGACATTCCGCACATAGATATACCAATATAGAGTAGGACATACTATAAATAAATAAAGTCTTACAATACGATTTAAGAGAAGTGTTCAACTTCTCTTATTAGTTGTGAAAAAACTTATTTAATTTAATTAGAGAAAATATATCTTAACTTTAACAAATAATTTATTAAAATATTTCTCTAATGAAAAAATTATGGAATCTTTTTTATATTTACTATTGTACTAATAATCACAAATACTATACGTGATATATCCTTTTATTAAATATCCAAAATATTCAATAAATATTTATAAATAATAAATACTTTTTAGGTATAATACTAACAGATTCTAATTACTCCAGCTTCATATGTGCACAAGTCACACACTGAAAAATCCATAAATTTTCATAATTAGCAGGATGATTCGTCCACATCTCTATAGGTATTTTGAGGTTTATTATAATAGATAGAATTCTATTTATCAAGAAGTATACTATTGGAATTGCCTCTGCCCAAAAACTTTTAGGTAGTCCAGAAGTAGACAACATACATCTTACTCACTCTAAATAAATTATGTTCATGCGTTCTGTCAAACTTATTGTGGGGTCCCTCCTACTGTATGTTATCATGTTATTCTATTGTTGCTACAGAATTCTTTAAACAAGCTTTCTCATAATTTGAGGCTACTATTTATTCTTAGTTGCTTGATCTTTATCCTAGTTTGATTTTCAATCAACACTGTTCACTGTTTATACTTCTCGAAAGTGTCATTCATGTGCTTATGAATATACATCCAAACTCTCCTAAAGTAATCATCAACTGGTGACAAAAAATACTTGCCATCTCCCATCAAAGTTACCTGTGTAGGTCCTGAGTACATGTAGTCCAAGATCCTTTTAGTATTGTGAATCTCCTTCCCAAATTTTACTCTGTAAGCCTTCCCATATATGTAGTGTTCACAATAGTCGATACCAAAAAGTTTGTGATTCTTTAATAGACCTTGTTTAAATAAATTCATGTACGCCTTTCTCACTAATGTGACCGAGACTTAGGTGCCTCAGATTTGCGTTTGATTGCTCTTGATCAGTAGTTACTGTTGTTTCTCCAATAAGGGCTTTCTCATTTAGTATATAAAGTCTGCCTTTTAAAAATCCCTTCATGTATAAATAATGAACCCATCGATATCCTCAAAACTCAATATTGAGCTTTAAAACTACAAATTTTCTTATCAAAAACTCCTATAGAGATCAAGTTCTGCTTTAGATCTGGAACATATCTCACCTGCCGCAATATTCTCTCACTTCCATCTTCTAATCCTAACTTAATAGTTCCTATATTAGCCATTGTACATGCTTTATTATCCCTTAGTAAAACCTTACTTGCATTAGTGTGGTTGAAAGTATGAAATCAAATTTTATCAGGACACACGTAGAATAAGCAAACAGAGTATAAGATCCACTCCTTAGTTGCATCTTGACTTGTGATGGTAAGCACCTCAGCATTCTTATATCCATCTGACACTTTATTTGCCTCACTCGAATCACTTTTCTTATTGGTCTTTTTTTTTCTTCTTATCCAGATAATCCTTCTTAAAAGTTCCCCTCCTTGTGGCATATAAAGGACTTATATTTTTTGGATTTCAACCATGATTTATTCTTATTCTTTGCATCTTTCGTTTCAGATCTACGTCGAAATGGGAGTCCTTCACCAATGTTTCCACTCTTGTTTTCTGATTATTTCTTCAATTCTTTAGAGTTCAATGCCGATTGTACTTCTTCTACAGATAGAGTTTCATAACTATACATTATGGTCTCAACAAAATTACTGTAAGACTTATCAAGCGAATTCAGTAGGAGAATTGCTTAACCTTCTTCCCTGCTTTACATCTATATTTTTAAAATCAAGGATGATCTTGTTAAACTCATCAAAATGGTCTTTAATTTTCATACCATCCTCCATCCAAAAGGCGTATAGCCTTTGTTTCAAATACAAACAGTTCACCAATGATTTTGTTATGTAGAGTGCCTCAAGTTTTAACCAGACTCCTGCAGTTGTTATTTCTCTAGAGTTTTTCCAAAGAACCTTGTCATCCAAACTCAGGATTATTACACTGCAAGCCTTATCCATGATATCTTTCTTCTCCTTGTCAGTCAAAGTATTTCGTAGCTTGCTTTTCCTGCCTAACAAATCTTCTAACCCTTATTGCACCAACAATGCCCCCATCTTCATTCTCCATAATCCAAAATCGTTTAGCCCATTGAACTTCTCCAAATTGTACTTTACAGTAGTCCTTATCGAACTAACCTAGCTCTTGATACGATTAGTTATAAATTTAGACCCACTACTAATTTGTTCTAACTCTTAGAGTAGGATTAGAAACTGAAAATAAATAAAGAAAATATTCATACACCTAAGAATACAAATTATTTAATGTGGTTCAGCTATAAAAATATAGCCTACATTTACGAAGACCACCAAAAAGTACTCACTAAAAAAAGAATAATTACACATTCACAGTATTTTGTCTTCCCCGAAAATCCCATATTGCCATGTTGACAAGAGAACTCACTCACTCTCTCTAACTCTCTCGTACTCTATCCATAATCTAACCTTATGCCCAAGAGTACAAAACCAACGGCTGTCCAAATTCCTATATATAGAGTATAAATATAAGATCTAGCCCAATTCAACTAGGACTCTAGCAGCCTAAGGCTTATTATCCACCACCGAGTACAAGTGTCCTAGTCAATTTAAAGCTTCCTAAAATTTGAGTATAACATAAATAATAAGAGTCCAATAACTTGCAAACTCGTTAATATGAATGCCATTTAGTCTTAGATTCCTAAGTGTATAGGAAAGCTTTAAAGAATAGACACATATAACAATATATATAGCTCCACCTAAGTTAGTTTCTACATATATAGCAACAAAATTCACAAAATAGATAACTTAATTCAATTTACAACTTTGATCTAGGATAGCACTAATTATGTTCACTCGCCTTTTAAAACTATGATTGGGATTATCGGATTAATATGATGACCTTCACAATTCGCAATAATTTAGAATATTCTTATCTTAATCAGTGGAATTTTTATAGATATATCTTCCTTAGTACTTTAGATAAGAGTAATCATGGGGATTTGACAAAATTTCAGCATAATTTTATACACACATTTACTTTTATCATTGATAAGAAATAGGACAAATTATCATATTTCTGATTGCAAGCTTTCATTATATCATACGCTTAGCCCAAAAAAAAAGCGCACATTTCACGGTCTATTAAGTGCATTACAACTAATGGCGCATATCGATTTAGAGTACATGTCTACATGATGAACATGGTGAAGATAAGTACTTTTATTGTTTACCATCTTAATTATTTTGATTTAATTAACGCTTTCTATATTCAGCAAAAACAAATTATTGATTTCTATTTTAGCATCGTTTACCATGACACGGAAAAAAATATTCGTGGATAACTAATTACTCTCCCTTATGGTTTGAATTGAAATCTATATATCTTCCCCTTCAGAAATTCAGATGATGATAAAATGCGGAAATTACCCGTTCTAAAAAAAAATTTTAAAAAAATAGAGAGATTTTTTTTTTTCCTTTTTAAAAGTCAATACTGCTGGCTAACTTCAAATGGTAGTGCTGGTCGAGATCAAGGTCGTTCAATGTTCCTTTTAATTATTTAGTGGTTTTGAAAGATATTCCATAAGCACAAGACAAGACAATTATGAGACAAATGTGTCTTTAAACCAAGTCAGTATTTGTACACAGTAGAAGCTAATATCATAATACTCAATAAATATATAGACCTATATGTATATACATGTACATAGTCCATATATATTCATAAAAACATTAAACAAGTGAATAACATTTCAGTCTTCGTACAGTTCCCACATTTACTTATTGGGATAATCCAAAAAACGAACTTCTATTAAGATGTTAGTCTTTTCTTATTTTAGAAAATAGATAGATATTAAGAATAATTTTTGGGATTATCAGCAGATGATGGTATAATAAGAGCACAAAAAAGATGGAATTTGTAGTCGAATTTTGAGCAAAATTGAGAGGTTGTTATCCCAAAAACTTGAGACGAAGAAAGATACAAAATGTTCTCCTTATAATATTCGGCCTAGATGGATTTAGTTGAAAAAAATTTAAATGCCACTGAGACGGTCACCCTTTCTCGTCACCGAAAAAAATAAAAGAAAAGAAAAAAACTACTTGGCGGCCGATCTAAATTCTAGTTTTTATTTTTTTTTATTTTTAGGCGTAGTTGTATTTCTATGGATCATAGAGATCGTACCATTTTTACCTAGTAGCAAGCTGTGGCATGTGGTAATTGTAATAAATATTAAATGATTTATTTATTTTTATTTTAATTTAAGGGCACTCAGTTTGGACACACCATCTCAAAAAGCCACCTACACATAGAGTTAAAAATTTAGGCTGGGCCAAACAGGCCGATCTGTGGCCTAATCATTTGACCCGAAGTCTGGCCCAACCCAATATATGAATGATCTGGTTCTAGCTTAGCCCTAAGGCTGGGCCGAGCTAGGCCGTTGGTGCTGGCCCCCCGGCCCAGTGGCCTACACAATTTTTTTTTAAGCCCTGTTTAACAAGGCCTCCTTCCCTCCCCTTATAATCAGTCATATAACCGTTGGGAGGGGGAATGGTCATATATGTGATCGTTGAGAGCCCAGCTCCCTCCCCCCTCCCCACTTTTTTAAAATATTAAAAAATAAATAAATAAAATAAAAAATTCTAAAATTTTACAATGTAGCCTTCTATAAATAGCTCTCTTATTCACTCTTTTTTTTTTTCACATTTCCTCTTCAATCTTCATATTCTCTCTTTTTAATATTTCTCTAATTCTATTATCTATTTTAATATTTTCTATATCAATTTTAAAAGTTTTAAACAAAATAATATTCAAGTGAGTCAAGTCACAAAAGCTTCAATTATCAAGTCTCAAGACTCTTTCAATTCAGGGTTTAAATATTTCTCTAATTCTATTATCATATATTTAATATATTATCTATTAATTTTGTTAATGCAATAGTGAAAAATATTGTCTGTGTTTTATTATTTTCTTAAATTTAATGTGTCTATTTCTTTAAATTTAATACGTGTATTTTTTATGAATATATGGAGTGGATATATAAATATCATTTCATTAATTTAATGTCTATTAATATTTTTGATGCATATGTGCATAATATTTAATATGTGTATTTATTTATAAAATTACCAAGTAGTATTATTAGTATTGTAAGATATGGATATGAATAGAAATATTCCAATTGATTTGGATGATAATGAATATAGAATGGATTATCATGATTCCGAAACGGAGGAAATGCAAATCGCTTAGAAGAAGGCGATGACCAAGTCCATGAAATGCTAAATCAACCTCGTATATGTACTCGAGTGGATGCTCCTACTAGTGGAAGTGGAACTCGAAGTGCTATTCAAGATAATAGTTCTGGAAGCACCATCTCTAAGCAAAGGCTTGTACTTCACAAGTATGAGATTATTTTGATATTGAATATAAAGATGTGAATGACACTACGAAAAGAATGGGGAAATGTAAATTTTGTGCAAAAATATTAATTGCACTTCAACTAGTGGGACTCGAAACCTTAAACCCACAACGAAAAATGTGCAAACAAACATAATGGAAGAAAAAATCTCATGCAATCTCAGCTTCAATTCAACAAAGACGGTTCGGTAAGTACTTGGACCTATGATTCTAATATTGCTAGAGAATCTCTAAGTAAACTAATTGCTGCTACTGACTTGCCTATTAATTTTGGTGAGAATCCTTTTTTTGAAGAACATACTAAAGATCATGTTATCCACAATATAGGTCAGTTAGTTGAACAACTGCTAGAAGTGATATTATTGTTATATATAATAAAATACAAATTGTATTAAAATATGAAATGCATTCATTAAACTTTAGTATTGCATTAACATCTAATATTTGGAGTTTTAGGGCTGACCAAGATTATATAAGTATAATTACACATTATATAGACTTACAATAGGTTATGCATAAAAAAAATAGTTCGTTTCAAACTCATTGATCATAATCATAATGGTAAGAATATTTGTGAGCGCATTTTAAATATTATAGAAGATTATGGCATACAAGATCACATTATCTCTATCACCTTAAATAATACTTCTGCCAATACAAAGGCTATTGATGATATTGAGAGGTTTATCAACACATATAACGGAGGTTTTTTAATGCATCAATATTTTATTGTAAAATCAGGTATGAAGGTTATAGATTCACATATTTCAAAAATTCGAGGTGTTATTTCTTAAATTCATGACTCTAACCCGCGCATAGCTGAGTTTAAGAGATATTGTAAGGCTGAAGGTCTTAAACTAAGGAAATTTAGACTCAACATGCTTATTAGATAGAACTCTACTTATTTGATATTAAAGAATATAATAGGGTATGAATCTGTTATTACCATCTTCTACAACTCAAAAATGGGTTTTGTAGTATTGGAAAATCGAGATTGGTATATTGTTATATAATTTTTAGAAGTTTTTTATGATAGTACTATTTCTTTATCTATTGTTTATACTCCTACTTCTTCTTCAACTTTGCATATTATTAATGAAATGTTTAACATATTTTTTTTAATAGAAATCATGAATTATTTAAACAAATTGTAGAAAAAATGCAAGCAAAACTAACAAAATATTATAAGGAAATTCCTTTATTATATTCTTTTACTTTTGTTTTAAATCCTAACGTAAAATTGGATGATTTTTCAAAATGTCTTTCAAACATTGGTGCATGTTTAGATTTAGATTTTTCACATGAATATAGTAATGTATATAACAAGTTATTTAAAGTGTTTTCTATATATAAGAAAAAGTTTGGCCACTTAATGAGTCAACAAAGTTAACATACCCAACAACGATCAAAGAAAATATGGCAAAAATAAGATATTATTTCATCCACTAGCTCATCGTCATCAAGTCTAGCCTCAACACCAACAACAACATCACACTTCAATGAGCTAAACATTACTTACATGCAGACTTCTCCATACTAGATTCAAATTATGATGACTTTGACATTTTGCAATGGTGGAAAGAAATGTCAACCAAAATTTTCTGTACTTTCACAATTAGTAAGAGACATTTTAACTATTCTAATGTCAATGGTTTCTTTAGAAGCTGCTTTTAGCACAGCTGGGAGGATAGTCAAAGAACGAAGAACCTTATTGACAAGTGACATGGTTGATGTACTTGCATGTCTTAGAGATTGGGAACATGCTAGAAAGTGAATACAACATACCACACACAATGAAGAACTTGTCGACCAATTTCAAAGTTTACATGGTGAAAAAGTAGACGTTTCAAGTACCAATACTTAGAAAAACAAGATGTAATTTTAATTTTGTAATTTACAATAATGCCTTTTAGATAATTTAAATTTTAATTATAATAGTTAGATATTAGAGTTTAGACTACACTCTTTTTTCCTTACTAAGATTTTATCTCAATGGGTTTTATTTGTCAAGCTTTTAATGAAGTAGTCATTATTAAAAAATAAATTTATAAATTTATTATTTATTATTTGATTTAGTTCTTCTATTTTTAAATTTTTGTATTAATTTTAGTTATTTATTTTAATAGTACAAGTAAGTATACAACTAGTAATTTCATTTTTTATTGAAAAAGATTTCTTTTTTATTTTTTTAATTTTATTTAAAAATAACTTATTGGGCCCAACCTAGAACCTTGGCTTTGCGGGCTGCCGAGCCAGGTTGGGCCGGTCTGACCCGCTTCTATTCTTTGGCCAGCCCAAACTGGCCCGTTCATATTTTTAGCTCTACCTACACATGGGCAAAATAAATATAGTTTGATAATTCTGCTTACAAAAATTTTTGACCCAGCAAAAAGTTTTAGAAAATTGCTTATAAACTAACAAATTAGAGATTGGACACCCAGGGTCGTCTTAACTCATGTTGAGGCTCTAGGTAAAAATTAGACACATATGAGATTTATGGTTGACAATGATGTTGTACATGGATGGAAATGTTGTTGAAAAAAAAAACATTTAGGTCTTGCTTTAGTTAAAAGCAGGCCTTTTTTCATATATTTTTTATATGAATAGGTTTTGGCTTTTAGGGGGCCCTAGGTAATGGCCATAGTTGCCTAGCCTAGAAGCCAGCCCTGTGAACACCTCAAAACCGACCCACTTTTTTTTTTAACAATAATAATTTTGGGCACTGAAAGAGAAATGTGTTAAATCAGCGTTTGATGGATCATTGATCAATTACACAAATAGGGACATGTATGTGGGATTAATTATTGGGACTTATAAAAATATAACAAAATTTTGGGTCTAATTTAAGTAAATGTCCATTTGTCAAACGTTATAGTAAACTTTTCGGTATATATGTTTATATACTAAGTGTAAAATTTTATATACCAAGTACAAAAAATTATATACCTAGTACATTTCAGTACAATAGTTGAAATTAGTGGATAAATATATCTACCATGTGTAAAAATATATATACATGAATATTTAGCTATAAAATTTTAAAAAAATGGATATCTACTTAATCAAATTTAAAGTATTAGTCATTCACCTAAATTTTTCTCAATTATAAGAGGTGTACATACTGGATCGATCACTTCATGGCTAATTTGGGCTTTAGCTAGCGTGGCCTTTACGTTGCCTCCAATTTGAGTGTCCTTGTCTTAGAGACGTAGGTGAGGTCAAAGACTCAAGACGGTCCACCCATGAGCAAGTATTTCAATCTTCAATCTATATTGAAGATTTGTTTTGACTAGTTGTGGAAAATGACAATGAAGATCTGATTTAGTCTCTCAACCCCTTCAAATTAACATCACTTATTATTCAAAATAATATAAAAATAAATATGATTAATTGACTCAATTATAATAAGAATCACTTTCGATGGATTAAGGAATATCAAATATGAGAACGTCCTAAACAATTCACAGACACAAATAGTCTTATCTCTAAGCTTAATTATTTCACAGAGAAAATCAATTTTGACCATTTTTTAATACTTGGATAAAAAGAGAGATAACCTATAACCATTTACAAAAGTATGACTTTTATTCCTATATCGAAAATTTTCAACCAAGTCGAGAAAGTCAAAAATGATAGAGGTAGCACTGGGAAGACAACTGATCATGTTTGATTGGAATAGAAATTTGTTTGACTACAGTCAACCATCGGTCGAAAATTTTCTACTGGTGGCTTCGACTCTAGTTGAATTATTCAACTAAGGTCAAACAGTGATTCGACCCTAGTCGAAAACTTTCGTTCGGAGTTTAAATCTTCTGGCCAACGGTCGAAAAACAATCGGAACAATTGTGAAAGGCGGTCGAAGTCGAACAAGTTCGACCATGGTAGAAATTTTTTTTACCCTAGTTAAGCTAATGTGTCACTGTCGGGATTATATCAAGACTTGCAATAGTGACTAAAGTAATTTGAAGTTTGTTTGAGAATTAAGATATCCAAGTAATTTTACATGTGTGACATGACAATGAGTGTCAGTTTTAAAAATATTAATAATAAGTAAGTCTCATTTTTTATCACAAGAGTTTAGTAGACCCCAATGTGTAAATTCTCCGTTATTTCAAGGTAAGAAATGACAATACCTTAGAAATGATACCTATATGAAAGATCACGAGTCGGAATTCATACCCAGATTGGTGCAAAACTCTCTAAATCATCGAACAACTTCCCTCAGATCTCTTAATCCTCCTGTGTGTGCTAGTAGTGTGCCATGGAACACTCCGGAAGTCCACACCAAAAGTAAAATCAAGAAATGACATTTTATCAGAACAACGACATCAATGAACTAATGAAACGACAGTGATAAAAACGACACAGAAAGGAACATACGACAACAATGAAATAAAGTATTGGAAAACCGACAATAAATAAGAAATAACATTTTCAGAGAACGACATTAATGGAAACCGACATAATAAAGATAAACGACCGTCATAAAAGCAGCTGTACAAAAGTCGACAATGAGATGGGAAACGACATTTTTAAAAACCACATAACCTAAGAAACGACTTAAATATTTTAAGAAGTAAAGAAAGTAAATTAATAAAAAATAGTACTGATAAAATAACAATGAAACAATAAAACGACCAAAAACAAAAAGAAGCAATTACATTAAGAAACGACGTGAACTGGAAAAGGGACAAAAAACAACATTAAGACCAAAAAACGAAAAGAACTGAAAAACGACAGCACCGAAGACACCTAAAACCTATAAACAACACGAATATCAAAACATATACACGAAAAAAGACAACAAGAATAATATAATGAAAAAGAAAAGAAATACACGAAAAAACGGCAATGAATAATATAATGACAACAAGATAAAAACAAAACCTGTCAATATTGAGAAAAACACATAAAAGAGAAAACTTAAGTTCGAGTCACATTGGGATATGTGTGAAAACCTATTATCTTTAATAAGGTGGGGTGGGAAGTGGGTAATAATAAGTATTTTCTTTTAATTTTTAATAAGTGATAGTCATTAGTTAAACTCCACTAAAAAAACTAGAAAAACAAAATATATGAATGAATGACAAACACGACAATACAACTAGAAGATACGACAGTGCTGAAAGTGGCAATAAAATAGGAAAACCACAGCGGTTAAAATAAGTTAATAGAAAGAAAATTACAAATATATCCTCACGTTTAGGCGAAATGTAGAAAATATCATTTGCGTGATCATCTATTAAATTCACGGATAAGTTTTAGTTCTTTAATGAGAAATTAGGTTAAATATGCTCCGTAATACCCTTATTTTGGCCCATATACACAAGTTAAAAAACATTTGAAAAATATGCTTGCGGACGAAAATACCCTTACTAATACCTAAGAGAAAATAT
>JXTB01000071.1:524152-535572 GCA_002914805.1 Parasponia andersonii
TAACATTTGAACATATAAATTACATACCCATTTCGCGGATTTCCGTCCTCCGTCTTACTGCCACGTCTTTTTTCTGTTTTTTCAACTTTTATCCTTTCTTCTTTTCTACTCTTAGAATTTCAGCTCCTTAGACAGTGTGATAAATTCAAGCATAAGATTACATGAAAGATTGTGAGGATATAGAGGGAGGAATAAGGAGCTACAGCTTGGTTAAAGAGGAGAAGAGCGACATATACATTATAAACCAATTATTAAGGGTAGAAGTGACATTTCAGGTGGGTATATGCATATTTTTCAGAGTTTTATTGAGGGAAGCATATGTGCCAAAATATGCCTCTTATAATGCATATTTAACCTAATTTCTCTTCTTTAATTTGGCAAACAAACTAAACTCTATTGTCGTTATTTAAATATAACAATGAAGAGGAAAGTAGCTTGCGCTGCATAAGGAGGAAGGGATCTTGCGCTACAACAGCATAAGGTCTACTGCGAGGTAGCGCAAGTTTTGTAGTGCTGCGCCACATGACTACACCAAATTCCCTGCAAGCCTCAAGCACAACTACACCACCCTCTTTGTTCATGAAAGATTGCATCCAAAAGTTGTTTTCATTTGTAATAGACACAATTTTACACAAAGTGTAATAAAAAGACATTTTTTTGGATGAAAATTAACAATCTAAAGTTAATTTTTCTTCATCTTTGTGAGTCCTTTGAGAGAGAGAATTTCTAAAAATTCAAAACATTCTTACTTCCAAATTCAAGTTCTTCCATTTTTGTTTAGTGTAAGAACTTACTTAGGCTTGCTATATCCTAGAAACTATTTGTCTATGAATTCTCTTCAAGCAACCTAGAGGCAGCAAATAATGCTTTAAGGAAAGCATATTTTTACGTGTCTCAAACCTCCATTGTTCAATATATTCCTAACAATCTTAAACCGTTATTTGCTAAAGATGGAGGCTCAATCCACTCTTTCTACCTCAAGATGATGAACCAAGATTTTGTGAGGCTTGATCACTTTGATGGGATAAATTTCACTCGATGGTAAGACAAACTAAAGTTCCTCCTTACTGCTTTGAAGATTTTCTATGTGTTAGATCCAAATCTTGCACTAATTCTACCACCTTCTGACAATGACACTAATGCTATTAGGGCTGAAAGGTTGAAGCGAGGATGAATTCATGTGTCGTGGTCATATCCTCAACACATTTTCTGACCATCTCTATAATCTCTACACCTAGATCAAGTCTACTAGAGAGATTTGGAATTCACTTGAATTCAAATACAAGGTAAAAGAGGAAGGTAAGAAGAAATTTTTAATCTCTAAATATTTTGATTTTAAGGTGTTTGATGAAAAATCAATTCTATCTCAAGTGCATGAATTGCAAGTTATCGTTAATAATCTGAGAGCTGTAAAGATTGAACTTCCTAAATCTTTTCAAGTTGGTGCAATAATTTTAAAATTATCATCATCTTAGAAAAATTATAGGAAGAAAGTTCTTCATAGTTCCAAAGACTATTCTTTAGAATAAACACAGAAATACCTTCGAATTGAAGAGGAATCAAGGAAAAGAGATAAGAATGATAATTTTCATTCTTATAATGGCGAGTCTAAGGCCAATACTGTAAGTAAGCCCGATCAGGCTAATAAAGGCAACCAAAACAAAGGAAGTCTCTTAGTCCCAAAAAGGATCAAGGGAAATTCAAAAGGTCCTAGAATAACAACAAGAAGAATAGAGGTTGCTATGTCTGTGGCAAATCGGTTCATTATGCCCGAGAATGTATATTTCAAAAGAAATTTGATGGAGATGTAATAGCCAAAGTAAACTCCATTGAAGATAATGAAGAGATCATCACTGTTGTAAGCGAAATCAATGCCATTCATGGTAAAGTACAAGGCTGGTGGTATGATACTTGTACCACTGTTCATGTCTCCTATGATAGGTCTTTATTCAAAACCTATTAAGATGTGAATGATGGAGAAGAAATTCAAAAGGGAAATGAAGGACGCTCTAAAGTGTATGGCAAAGGAAATGTGAATCTTGTCTTCACTTCTGGAAAGGAAATAACTTTAGCCAATATACTACATGTTCCTAATATAAGTAGGAACCTATGAGTGTATACCTATTGGGACAACTTAGGATTAAATCTGTGTATGAGTCCGGGAATTTAATTCTATCTCATAATGGTACTTTTGTTGGAAAAGACTATTCTTGTGACATCCTCCGATCTCACACACGTACGTAAGGATATTTGTATAACTATTTAGTGAGATCGGGAGACTCTACTCGACTTAGAACTGATAAAACAAGGGAAAATTAAAACTTTTGACTTTCTAGAGAGAAAAAAAAAACTCCACTCATTTTTATATATAGTGTAATTTATACATACATACTCCCAAAGTGAACTTCTCATAAAAATATACATAATATACACATACTCAAAATAGATACAAAATTCTAAGTCAGGATACCACAGCGTCAAAATTCTCATATACACAAGTTACGGTCGGAAAGTCAGCACTCCTCCTCTTAACTCACATATAAGAAGTATCATCTGCAATGTAAGAATATTTGTGAGTATAAAACTCAGTAAGTAATGAGTGCAAATGCAACGTGCATATTCTAGAAAATAGATAATGGTATGATTGGGATCCCTGTGTATTTTGTATTGCCTGACAAGACCGTGAATCGCATACTGAGCCACTCAGATAACTAATAACTAATCATAAGCCGTCGTATGGAGGTCTCAAGTCTCAAATACATGTCAAACCCCTCTGTATACTGCAGAGGTCCTCCCCATACCACTATCAAAGTGTTCCCGAAAGAACTAAATATTGTCCCCGAAAGAACCTAATAATGTTCCCGAAGGAACCAGATAATTAGGCGCTGGCCCGCCACACCCTATTCACTAATACTCGTCAGGCAATATAAATACACCACATGTTCATGCCTCATATATGTCGGAATAACAGATTTAGATATTTAAGCTTTAGGCATAACAGAATAACAAATACAACTGTTCATATAATTCAAGGATTCCATAAGTTCACAGAACAAATAGTTTCTTACATTGCAGGTGTAACGTTACTTACCTTGTGTCCGATGGAAAAGATAGTGAAAAGGGTCAGTATCCTCTGTGGTAAGGTGTGTGGAAGACCTAATATCAATTTCATTACTAGAATGATTACTACAATGTAAAATACTAAAAGAAAGCAACCATAAGCACAAATCACAACTTTCACAAAATCAGGAAATCTAATCACAAAATGAACCAAAATGGCACATACTTTCATAAAAACTAGTCCATTTGCTTCTAAATAATACCATTTGATTTTAAAAATATTTGGACAGTACCTCCTCTATTTTTAGGACATTTCCACATGATTAAAATCATAGTTTAAGATCTGCAATAATAATTCACAAGCCAATTCCCACATATACACCTCAAAGAGGATCATTTAGAATAACCTAGGTGTACTTGAATTCCTTTCAGATTAAACAAAGTTTAAAACCACTTTTACGCTTGTATATCATCATAACCAGCCAATAAATAGGTGTAATCTACATAAAAGGATCAATGTCTTACACATTCCAAGTAATGAAATCAAATTACAAGTGTAGACAACTTATTCCAACAATGAAAACACTTGAATCCACAAATAGCAAACTTTGGGGCTTTAAGTCTAACTTTAATCCTCCACTTAAATTCTATGTTTCCAACCATTTATAAGGTTTTCTAGGACCTTTATTTATCAAATAAAAGCTTTGATTTAAGAGCTAATGTAATAGAAATAAATTACCAATTCCAAATTCCATAAAAACCTCACATTAACTAGTTTGAACCTTTGTTGAAGCTCCTGCCTTCTTCTTCCACAAAAATGATTTCTATGGCTTATAAATTGATCTTAGGACTCAAGAGGACCTAGAGGAATCATTATTTAAGTGGTATCAAGTGGATAATTGAAATAATAAAACAAAACCTAGGAAGGAGAATTAGTAGAATTACCTTGACTAGTTTGGATCTATCTTGTTTTCTTGAGCTCCAAATTGAGTTCTACCACTTAGAAACTCTTGGAAATGGTTAATGGGAGCTGAGAGAAGTATAAAAATGAGTGGGAGAGTTTCAGATCGTGGCTGGAGAGAAAGGAGAAGAAAATGACCAGATTTGGTCCAAAAGCGATACTTAATAACTAAGAAATGGCATAACTTAAGTTCTAAGGGATAGTTTGGGAATTTTGCACCTTACTTTCTATGTGTCCAGCTCTAAAACATCCTTAGCATACTCACCATGTTGGTGGTCTATCCTATACACCCAAGTGTAGGCCAAAATGGTGAAACCTAGCTTAAGAGTTGAAAACTAGTCATACTTTGACCTATAATCCCATATGGCCAATCTTATTGTAATCTAGTGAAACCTAGCCCCATAACCAATCATTAAACATAAAAATAAGTCAATTAGACTCCAATTTATAATGCAAATAAAGTATCAATGCCTAATTATTAGAGTGCACAAAGATGACATTATGCGATTAAACTTAATCTAAGCTAGCTTAGTGTAATTAAACACAGTTCAGTACGGTAACTGCCACCTCGTGCTTACCTGAAGCCAACATTTTAGAAAATGCTAGAAATGGTTTCTACACATTAAATAAAAGTTATTTGACATGTTAAACGTACAGTGAATTTGGCTCCGAAAAGTATGAAAAATGCATTTTACCGAAAAACTACTATTTGACCAAGTTATCAACATACATGATTTTAATGCATATTCGTATAGTATTACTATTCATAAATGTATTCGTTGTTCCTTTCACACACCAAGTTCTCTCTCTCTGAGGGTACTGAGCCTTTACACTGCATGGGAGCACTTCCATAAATATTAGTACAATAATACAGATCATTTAACACTCAGAATGAGTAATTTACCATGAAATTGATACTAGTTGCTTGATATGTCTATTATGCAATATGAATATATTTATTATTGGCTTATTATGTATGTGAGAATCTTGGGCATCACAATTCTTGTGATGGAATGGTCAAATTATGCATTGTTGACAATATTATTAATAATAAGAATATTTCTTCTGCCTACATGGTTGATTCTGTTTCTTTATGACATAGTAGATTAGCACATATTGGTTTGAGCACTATGAAAAGAATAATTAAATGTAGTTTATTTTCATGTGATATTGAGAAATTTAAGAAATGTGAAATATGTGTGAAATCTAAAATGGTAAAAAAACTTTTTCCTAGTGTTGAGAGATCAACTGAGTTGCTAGAACTTATACATTCTGATATTTGTGATTTGAATGGCATGATGACAAGAAGTGATAATAGATATTTCATTACATTCATTGATTATAGTTCTAGATACACCTATGTTTATTTGATAAAGCATAAAAGTGGGGCTTTTAATATGTTTAAAATCTACAAAGCTAATGTTGAAAATCAATTAGGAAGAAAGATTAAAATTCTTAGAAATGATAGAGGTGGAGAATATTTTCTTAATGAGTTTATTGTATATTATGAAGAATTTTCCATTATACATGAGAAATCAGCATCACGTATACCTCAATTAAATGGTTTAGCTAAAAGAAAAAATAGAACTTTTTTTAAGATGATAAATAATATGTTATTAAATGCAGAATTACCATTTTATTTATGGGATGAAGCATTTCTTGTTGCATGTCATATACTTAATAGAATTCCTTTAAAGTAAAGTACAATCTCTCCTTATGAGTTATGGAAAGGAAAAAAAACGTAATATAGGGTATTTCAAAGTATGGGAGTGCCTTTACTTTTTATAAGAATAATAATCCAAAAAAGACCAAGTTGGGTCCTCGAGGGATTAATTGTGCTTTTGTAGGATATGCTACAAATGGCAAGGCATATAGACTCTTAAACTTAGAGTCAAATATAATAGTGGAATCTAGAGATGTAGAGTTTTTTGAGTATTTATTTACTTCAGTAAATAAATCTCAAATTGAAACTCAAATTGGTGGGAGGTCACTTGAGGAGCAATCTCCTGAAGTTAGTGAACAACCAAGTGAACCTCATAAGAGCAAAAGAATCTGAAAAACAAAGGAATTAGGACCTGATGAAATAGACTCGCAACTTATTTCTTTTTACCTAGTAGAAGGAAATATGGAAAAAGTCATAAGAACAGTATCTATTATTCTTCAAATTGAGGAGGATCCTAAAAATTATGAGGAAGCTATATCTTCAAGAGATTCTATTTTTTGAAAAGATGCTATCAATGATGAAATGGATTCAATTATGTCAAACTACACTAGGGAACTTGTTGATTTACCTCTAGGTCAAAACCTCGTAGTTGTAAATAGATGTTTAGAAGAAAGTATTTATACTAATGGTACTTTACATACATTTAAAGTGAGATTAGTAGCCAAGGGATTTCGATGAAAGAAAGGAATTGACTAATTTGACACTTATGCATCAGTAGTAAGAATTACTTCAATTAAGATTTTGTTTACTTTAGCATCAATTCATGCTTTATATTCATCAATGGACGTGAAAACAACATTTTTAAATAGAGATCTCGATGATGAGGTCTACATAAAACAACTAGAAGGGTTTGTTCTGCCTAGGAATAAACATAAAGTGTGTAAACTAGTGAAATCTCTATATAGTCTAAAGCAAGCTCCTAAACAATGGCATGAAAAGTTTGATACTGTAATACTATCTAATGGTTTTGTTTATAAAATTGCTGACAAATGCTTTTATACAAAAATTTGTGATAATTATATTATTTTTGTATGCACTATATTAATGACATATTGATTGTGAGCAATGATATGAAAGACATAGAAGAAACGAAGAGGTTTCTATTTTCTATTTTCTAAATGAAAGATCTTAGATAATTTGATACTATCTTGGGCATTAAAGTGAAAAGAGATAGTGGGAGTTATGTACTTAGCCAATCCCATTATATGGAGAAAATATTGAACAAGTTCAATCACTTAAAATTTAAACAGGCTAATACGCCATTTGACCCAATTGTCAAGAATGAGGGAAGAGCAATAACACAACTTGAATATACTAGTGCTATTGATAGCCTTATGTATACCCTACAATGTACTAGACCAGATATTGTATTTGTTGTTAGTAAATTAAGTAGATTTACTAGCAATTCTAGTGTTGATCATTGGAAAGCTATTGGTAGATGATGCAAATCAAGGTACAGTTACAAAAGAGCTAATTCAAGTTTCGTTGGTCCGGTTACTTAATGGACTGATTCAAGACATTTTTAATCAAACTTACACGGGGAGCTCTATTGAACAGAATCCACATGTTCAACAAAGCTGCATCAACATAATTTAAGTTGTAGAAGAATAATTTCAAGCTTTATTGGCTGAAATAATTAGTTTCCTTTCTTGATTGTTTGCTTGTTCTCCAAGTTTGTAATGACTTCTAGTATTGGCGTGAATAAGGTTCTAGAAGACCGAAGTTTAGTTTCTTTTTTTTATTTTTCTCTTATTTTTCGTTACCTTTTTTTAAGCTAGTTGTTAACCCATATTTCTGGCTGAAATAGGCGTGTACAAAAAGGGGTAATAGGGGTGATTCGTTTAGTTGATTTCCTATTTTTATTTTTTGGTACTTTTCCTTTTATAATGGCTGAATTTCCTAAGCAGATTTTGGCTTATTTTGTGCAAATTCTGGTTGTATTTCATCTTGTAAATAGGCATGTTTAGTCAATAAAATTTCAGCATATTACATTCATAACTTTGTGAGAGCAATTTCTCTTTGCTTCTTTTAGAACTATTTCGAACTTATCAAATTTCTCTATGATGTTCATATCTTGAGTTATTAATCGAGTTTTTTATCCTTAATTGTGATAGCTACCTTTATACCAAAGTTCACATCTCTTTATAGGTGTTGGGTCGAGATTTTCTATCCGAATATGAAAATAGAACGGTCTTAGACATCATTTTTATTTCGGATTTCGTCACAAATTGGCAAGGTTCATATCAGTAGAGTTCTTGGTTATCTTAAGAAAACCAAAAATTTGTGTTTATATTATTCTAAGTTTCCTAATATCTTAGAAGGATATATTGATGCTAGTTGAATATTGAGTGTTGGAGATAATAAATCTACTTCTAGTTGGGTGTTTACTCTTAGAAGAGGTATAGTTTCTTAGAATCTAAGAAATAAACATACATTATACATTTAACTATGGAGTCTAATTTCTACCTTTAGCAAAAATTGGAAAAAAAGCTGAGTGGCTAAGAGATTTTGCTCATAGAAATTCCTTTAACTTCAAAGAATTTAACATCTATATCTATTTTGTGTGATAGTCAAACCACTTTCGCAAGAGCTTATAGTGAGATTTATAACGGGAAGTCTAGACATACTAGCCTAAGATATGAGTATGTGATAAAATTAATTAAAAATGGAGTAATCTCTCTTATATTTGTGAAAACTAATGAGAATTTGGTTGATCCTTTTATAAAGCGATTAACAAGAGAATTGGTTAAGTCAAATCAAGAAGAATGGGAATTAAACTCCTAGAGTGAATAGATCTACCAATAACTGCAACCCTAACTAATACTATGAAATGAGTAATCCTAGTTTCAAAGGGTACAAATAAGTTATTGTTAAGTATATAGTGTTTCATCTCTAAATAATTAAACCAATTCTAGTGAGATTAAATAATGTTGATTGTTAAAGTCCTTGATGGTTGAGTTTATAAACTTTTAATGAAATTCAATCAAAGAGTGACAAGTATCTTAAATATAATAAGGATACTGAAAGAACTTCACCTATGTGAACTTTAAGGTGGTGCCGCCTCAATTAAGAGTTGGAGTTTCTCTCATAAAATTTCATAAATTAGAATGATCACGGGCCATAAAAGTGCTAAGTAAGTTTGTGTGGATATAAGAACACGTTAGTATATATGTGTATGGTGTTACTAGTATTGTCACAAAAAATAACTGGTTCAAAGCTATCAAGCTACCAGGGATTTTGACAATTACTTTGTGATACTTACACTAAGGTAAAGTTCAAATCAAGAAATACCTTACTGTATTCATGTATACTATTCGATTTCTGGAAAGTTATTTATATTTAAATAAGTGGGGGATTATTGTCATTGTTTAAATATAACAATAAGGAGGAAGGTCTATTGTGAGATAATACAAGCCTTTTGAAGCTGTGCTAGGCTCTAGCGCGGTCACACCACATGGCTGCGCCAAATTTTAGAGAGACCTGCGTGGCCATGCAAGCCTCGAGCACAACTGCGTCACCCCCTTTGTTTGTGAGAGGTTGCAATTTTTCAGAAAAATTGCATCCAAAAGTTGTATTTTTTTGCAATAGACACAACTTTACACAAAGTAATAAAAGAACATTTCTTTGGACAAAAATTAATAATCTAAAGTTAATTTTTCTTTATCTTTGTGAGTCCTTTGAAAGAGAGAATTTCCATAAATTCAAAGTGTTCTTACTTTCAAATTCAAGTTCTTCCATTTTTGCATGGTGTAAGAATATACTTAGGCTTATTATATCCTAGAAGCTATTTGTCTATGAATTCCCTTCAAGCAACCTAGAGGGGGTAAATAATGTTTTAAGAAAATCGTATTTTTACATGTCTCAAGCTTTCATTATTTAGTATATTCCCAACTAATTCATTTATTCTTTAATTTATACTCTGACAAAAAATTCTAATAATAAGATTTCATTGTAAATGTTAGACCAAAAAATTTAATCAATACAAATTTTAAAATGTGTATAGAATTATTAAAACGCATATTTTCTGATATATTTTTATATTTGGGATTAATTATTGTTTTTTCATCAGAAAATACAACTAATCTATGTAGGTATACTCAGTTTTTGAGTTTTTTGAGAAAACTGGATCGTTTACTACAATCCGCATTAGATCAATGAGGTGTGCTAGTTTTTACATTTTTCACACTGTCATGTCTCACTACAATATATGTGTGAATTTCAGTAAAACATCTCATATTTTAATAATAAGTTATAATTATTAGTTCATCTATCAAACAATAAAGTAACTAGCACTCACTACTAAAAATATGTACTATCAAGGCGCGTGTACGGAAGCGCCGTGATAAACAGAGAAATACCACGGCGCCTAAAAAGTACCGTGGTATAGAATCTTTAACGGCGCCTAATGGGCGCTGTTGAATATAACTTTCATAGTGCTTAAAAAGCACCGTGGTTTTTAACTTTCACGGCATTTATTAGGTACTGTGATATACTTTTCTCGATACTCATATGACGCCGAGGTAGGGGGCCTATATAAAGGACCCAAAAAAACGAAGTCATGTCACTTTCCTCTTACTTTTCTCATCCTTTTTTCTCTTCACTTCCAGCCACAGCCAGTCTTCCCCTTTCACCATTTTCACCATTTTTTCTAGTAAACAAAGTATGTTTAAGCTTTTAAACTCGTTTTTGTCACTAAAATTAGATTACTCATTGTCTTAACCATGATTTTGACTAATTATTTTGTAGAAATTTCATGTTTTAGGTTATATTTGAAAGAGTTTATATTTGAAAACCCTAATTTATCAAATGTGAATATCTTAAACATACATTGATAATCTTTACTCTTGTAATGCCGAGTTAGGCTATTTATTTAGTAGAAATCTTATTTTTGAGTAAGTTTTGCTATTTCAGAGCAAATTAATCCGAATTTGTTATTATTTTGTTGCTATTTTTTTATTTATTTTAGATGAAATGTGAGTTCATTTAGTTGTAAAAAGTTTCAAATTGAAAGTGTGTTATATGAATTTATACCAATTTCATGTTTATTTACTAGAAATCATATATTAGGTTATGCTTTTCAATTTCCATCCTTAGTGTCAATTAAACCAAATTTATGCAATTTTAATTAAATATTGTGTAGTTTTTTAGAAATTTACATATTCAATGTTTAATTTAAAGTATTATAGATTATAGATGTTTAATTTTATTTATCATTTTAATTTGTGTATAGGTTTTAGTAGAAGTTAGAGTACTGAGATTACTTGTGAATTATAAATTGAGCAAATTAAGGTATGTTTTCTCAAAGTTTTTTCTTTTATTGACTTATGCATGTCACTTTTACATCGATTTTATCTTATTATTTTGGAAAATTTAAACTAGATGAGATATGATATCATTTAGGAAATTGTATGTTGTGGTGATATGATGATGTTATAATTGTGTGGAAATGGTTGAGTTTATTATTTGTGTTGATATTATTTTGTCATATGTTATATTTGGTTGATTGACAAATTGTTTGTAACAAATGAGACTATTTAAGAATAAATTAAGTTCTGAATTTGGTAGTACTTAGAAATATAAGAATAATTTGAAATGAGTGTTAATTTATAATTGGTGGTTTAGTTACTCAATTGGTTAATGCTAGAAATAAGGGAGATTATGTACAATTTTTTATGG
>JXTB01000071.1:539016-569882 GCA_002914805.1 Parasponia andersonii
TTATTACAACATATTGATTATATTAATTTGTAATTTTGTTAAAAGTATAGCATAGTCTAATGTTCAATTCTGTACATGTTTTGTAGGAAGATTATAATCAACAATTCCAAGAGAGAAATGTCGAGATAGACGGTTCTAATGATATCTTAACAATGGCTTTAGGCGCTCCTGAATATTCTAGACGTGTACGGGGAATGGGATTTCATATTAGCCACAGATAATATTTTCATCAACCTGCTCCAACAAAGAAGCAACAATCATTTGATTTGAAACAATGGCAAGATGAACAAATACGCAAGATGCAACAAATGCTTAAAGAATAAGAAGAACGGTTCAAAACAGAAATTGCTAAGATTCAAGCAGGACAATAAAGTAATGTTGGTAGTTCTAATACAACTCCTTCACGGCCAGAAGTTCAAAGGGAAGAAGCGCAACCATAAGAGATATATGTAAATCCGATGGTGGCTGTAGGAATATCTTCACGACTCAAAAAAGTATGTTTATATGAGTTTCTTTCTTAACATATTGATTAATTACTTGTATTTATAAATTGTCTTTGATTTTCTATATTATAAAACCGACTATGCAAGGTTGCAGTGGGGTCTCGTGATAACATAGTTGCTTTAGGACATGTACAAGAGTCAACCTCATCAACTATTATTTAAGGCAGAGAATTGGGGGAGAATAATTTTCGTGTATCAGTAGAGGTTGTTCTTGATGCTACAGCCCTAATTCCTATTCCAAATCCAGATGATGATACAAGGTTGGTAGGTGACGCACTTGGATCGCATCTTGCATGGCCTAAGATACTTATCATCTTTGAAGATAATTTAGTATGCAGACCCATTTCCAAATAAATTCATCCTTTATTGAATTCTAATATGAATTATTAACTTGTTTGTTAACATTTCATCATTTATTTGGATTTTAGGAGTTTAATGATATAAATAGATATCAAACCGGGAAGAATAAATCTTTACAATCACAGTCATCTCAAACACAAGAAAGAGTACATCCACAAAGACATAAAGGGGAATCTGTTACACAAACATAGTTTAAATTTGTTGATGGTGCACCAGCTTCTATAAAATTACTATTGAATACCATTCAAAGAGTAGATGAAGGTATTGTTGTTAATGTTCTCTTTGATGAAGAAGTGTTTAGAGAAGCTTTTTATTTGCCCGTATTCAAAGAAGACATAATTGAGTTTTGCACGTTACAAAAGATTGGAGCCGTGCCTATTACATTATACATGAGGTAAGAAGTTTATTTTTTTAATATATATAGAACTTCATATACATACATATATCTATAGTTGGCAATTATATAATACAATACTTAATTCACCTTGCATTTTGTACTTATAGGCATTTACACCATTTAGTGACCCAATATGGCTATCAAGCTAGGTATATGTTCATAGATCCTAGTGCAGTTGCTACAGAAGGTGGTCCACGTGAGGATTGTGCTATAAGTTTAGCAACTCGGATGTTATCCATGGAGAATGAACATCAATTTCTAATTACACTTTGGAATCATGGGTAAGATTTTAAACTTAACAAATTGTCATATGATCAACTACTTCCTATATGAAGTTAATTATTACATATTAATAATCTTTATCATCAATTTTATGAGTAAGGACAATTGGATATTGCTTATTATTTATCCTCTTAAAGATTATGCATGGTTTCTAGATCCTCTCGGCTTAGCTCTCCATGAGAAAATTGGTTTAATAATGATCGAGTAAGTTCTCTAGTAGTTATTTTGTTATAGTTTAGTTTTTTATGGTATTTTTACTTATGGTTGCTATTGCTAACCTTTTATTATTGTGTTTGCATATTTTCAATTCAAAGTACATTCAAGATATATAATATAGAAAAAGGGAAGAAATGAAGATCAAATGGTCTGGTTTATAAGTTAATAAAGGTACTAAATTTGAATTAATAACACTTGTTAGGTGGAAGATTAATTAAAATTACTTATGTTTACTTTATGCTTATGTATAGTGCCCAAGACAACCGACAAATGTTAAGTGCAGATTTTACATATGTAAATTTATGAGAGAAGTCATTGAACAAGCCAATGTTAAATTATTTATCACAATGGTATGTAACCATATGTTTTATTAGTTTTATTCTAATATATAGTTTGATTGATAACTTTCTAATAAATAAGGTGTTTGAATTTGTAGTTTAATAAACAAAATTTCTATACAAAGGATGATATCAACGGACTTCTTGAAGAGTGGATCGAAGAACTAATACAATTTCTCATTTGAGGTTCTTAATCTTTGTTTATTTAAACTATATGTAGTCTTTGATGATCATGTTAGTTTGGCTTAGAAAACTAATGTATATATAGACTATATGGATTATTATGTTAATTTAATATTACTATGTAAATATATATTTATACTCCATTTTATTTCAAATATTTGGTATATATAATGAATTTGGATTATATTTATAAAATTCCAGGGGGTAGTATAGACAAATACCCCCTGGAAATTATCTACCAAGGCGCTTATTAGGCGCCGTGAAAGGTATCTTCCACGGCACCTGTTAAGCGCCTTGATATGGAAATTATCTACCAAGGCGCTTATTAGGCGCCGTGAAAGGCATCTTCCACGGCACTTCCACGGCGCTTTATAGGTGCCGTAGAAGATGTCTTCCACGGCGCCTAATAAGTGCCTTGATAGACCTTTCACGGCGCCTTATAAGCGCCTTCATAGCCAAGGCCTATCACAGCACCTGAAACCAAGGCGCTTTTGTGGGCGCCGTGAAAGGCCCTTCAAGGCACTTATAAAGCATTGAAAGGTATTTTTTATTGCAATGACTACTTCTCGCGGATCTAGTGCGGATTCGATGGGTTAGTGATCATTGTGTTTGGTTTAAAATATTTTTCAAGTTTTGAAATGCCCTGATCCTGTTGAACCAAATATACATCAGATGGCCTCTTTTTTACAATTATATTATTCAAACTAATATAAATAAGCTAATTTGTGTTCTGTTAATAAATTTGAGATTCAACAAATATTTAAAATTACATGTTTTAGGGTATAAATGTCGACAAAATTCACGGATAAGTTAGTTCTTTGGCAAACAAACTAAATTCTTTTGTTCCTTTATACTCTGACAGCAGTTCCTAATAATAAGGTTAATTTCATAGTAAATGTTAGACTAAAAAATTTAATCAATACAAATCTTAAAATATGGATAGAATAATTAAAACGTATATTTTCTTATATATTTATATATTTTAGATTGATTATTACTTTTTTCATAAGAAAATGCAACTAATCTACGTACCTATAGTCATTTTAGTAATTTTTCGAGTTTTTTTGGAAAACTCGACCGTTTACTACAATCCGCATTAAATCAATGCGTGCTAGTTTTTAATAATATGTTATAATTATTAGTTCACCTATCAAACAATGTAGTAACTAGCAGTACTCCTCACCGGGTTCGATGGGTTAGTGATCATAGCATTTGGTTTATAATTTTCAAGTTTTGAAATGCCTTGATCATGCTGAACCAAATATATATCACATGGCATCTTTCTTACAATGATATTATTCAAACTGATATAAACAAGCTAATTGTTCTCCCTCGATTATCTATCAAGCTTTAACTACTGAGCTACTACTCATCTCCACATCCACATATAAAACTTTGTCCTCATCCATTTCCACTACTGCAACCCCCTTATAACGATATCCATTAGCACAGACGAGGAAACACACCAGATTGAGGGCACACAATCCAGCTAAAAGGTAATAAAAGTAATCCAACCTCCCCTTATTGAGATCATTGGTCAACCAATCGGGTCGGTCTCGGGTCGCCGTGACCCGATGAACAACCGTAACCAACAAACTGCTCAAATAGCTGGCCCCACCAAACGAGCAATAGAAAAGAGCATTCCCCATACTCCTCATGTGCTCCGGAAACTGGCGGTTGAAAAACTCAATCTGTCCCAATATGTTAAACGCCTCGCAGAATCCCAACAAGATGAGATGAGGGCCTAACCATAGAACTGATATGGGATTCGGCGAAGCCCTTCTCTTATTTTCAATTGAGCCAGCCACGACCATCGAGAGGATCGAGAACACGTTCCCGATCCCGATTCTCTGGAGGAGCGTGATCCCGTCCTCGTGGTTTGTGGTTCGGCGGAGAGCCGGGACTAGGATCCGGTCGTAGAAAGGGAGCCAGATGCTGATGGTGAGGAAAGAGATGACGCTGATCGAACCGGCCGGGATTTCGAAGTTGGCCCCCAAGTGGCGGTCCATTACGAGGGCCTGAGAGACTGTGAAGGTCACTTGTTGCACCATGGCAGTGAGGCTTATGACGCCCGTGGCCCAGATTGGTGCGATCCTCACTAGGCATTTTAGTTCTTCCACTTGTTGGATGCTGCATTGTCTCCATTTGTTAACGGGTATGCCATCTTGGTTTAGCTCGTTTTCCATTATTACAGCTGCCTTATCAAGAAACCTAAGGAGAAAAACAAAAGTGGGATTAGTTTGGTAAGAAATATGTACTTCTATTATGGATCAAAAATAAGTTGGAGTACTAGTGCTTTACGTCATTTGCAACCCCAAATTCACATGTTATAACTTAAGATTCCTCATCAAACTAGTGCCTATACAGAGTTTAAATTTATTATTACTAGGTGAGAAAGATATACTTAGAAAAACTGTTTTTTTTTTCTACCTAGTTCTCTCTTCACCGGCCTATTTATTTTTATCTTATAATATTCTTTTAGAGCAGTCAAAATATATATATATAATTAAATTAACGTGTCAAAATCTAATTTCGTTGATAAAGGGTAGAAAGTAAGATTATACATATATAGTTAAGTAAATGAGTCATAGTAAATTAGCTAATACTTTTGTCCTAGGGCTAGAATGACGTAATTGTACACGCACGTTGCGATATATTTCCTCCATAATATTTATTAGAATTTAATAGTACTTTCATTGATTGTTTGCCGCCGGTTATGGTATTTAATTTGTAACTCTTTAATTTTTGTAATTCATTTATTTGATCATATTCCCATTTTGATTCCAGAAAAAGTTTTCCAATCATCAATTTCAGACGAAATATAGAAGAAGAACGTACGGTTAGATCTTTCTTCGTCTTGATTTTAGGGAAGACAGTCTCCCACCTTTGTTTGTCCGGATATGTGGCATTAATTATTCTTTTATATATATCTATATAGTTTGAGTTGGAATAAAATTAATTAATTATCCCAGGCCGCCCATGCACCGAATAATTAATATCATGTTGAAGTCAAATATTAACGAGCAGAAGTCACGTTTTAGTGAAATCCCTGTCCTTACGTATAGTACTATACTACTATTAATTAAAGAATATCATATATATATATATATATATATATATATATATATACACACATAAATATAGACTAATCAAACTTGATTAATAAATTTAGAAAAATCTTATACGATAGAGATATGGTAGCTATACCTGTACTGATTGGTGCGAGGGAGTTTCGACAACCCGTTTCCACCTTTCATTGGCGGATCATAGAACACCTGCTGTACGCCACCAACCACATGATCATCATCTTCGCCTTCGCCGGCCACGGCGGCGGGGACCTTAAGGTAGCGCTTCTTATAAGCAGCAACAAAAACCTGCGCAATGCTAGAAAATATGCTTCCCTCCGGCTTAACGTAATGATAGAGCTTCGTCCCAAAGAAGAAAAATATGATGGAGCAAGCCATGAGAACCGCGGGAATCCCGAAACCTATGACCCAGCTCACCTTGTCTTGGACGTAAACCACTATGGTTTGACTGAGTAGCAACACGATCATTAAAGTGGTGTAGTACCTGTCAGTTAATAATTTCACCACCAAATAAAATAATTAACCAATCATGGTATAGTTTTATCAAACATATCACCACCACGGCACTATTATATACGTGACATTATAACAAAATATTGGCATGCACATTATATATAGAAAATGGAAACCAATTATATATGTCATGCACGTTATGCTATATATTGATAGTCTTCAAGTACTGACAGATATGAAGTTATATGGACAGTGATATATAACATTTTTCCTTTATACACAAGAGGGCACTTCTTTAATAATCTAAAGTGCATTATCGTGTCACACTTGCCAAAAAATAAATGTAAAAAAAAAAATTCCCAACAACCTAGGATAGTGACTATACCAGTTGAAAAAGCTGTTGATTCCTTTTCGTCCTTGGTGCGTGGCTGGGTCGAACTGGTCGACGCCGAAGGGAATACTGCATGGTCTGATTCCGCCGCTGCCGATGGATACGAGGCCGAGTCCAAGGATTAAGAAACCTAGTTGACGTTGGTTTGGGCCTCGGCAATGACCCAAGTCCACCTCTTGCTTTGTGCACGCATAAGGGTGCAACTCTGGCAACCAGGCTGTTAGAGTCAATGTCCCCATTCCCTGTTAATAAATGGGAAAAATATTACTTAAAAAACTATATTTCTACCTTTTAAGGCCAGTAGATATATCTTATATGAATAAAAAAGATAATTAATAGGCATGCCTTTCTGGAGAGGAAAGAACAAAAAGAATAGAAATAATATTAGACATAAAAATCAACTAGTAGAAACGAAAGAGTGTACTACTCAAAAAAAAAAAAAAAAGGTTAAAAAAAAGGGAGTGGTTTTTATAATTTTAGTTTTCTTAATTTGGCCTTAAACTGTGGGATTAAGATGAATTATCATTGAAAATGACGTACGACTGCTACATATATATATATGATTTAAATATGTACGTAGCTACTTATATGGTCATGCTTGGTAGTTGGTGGACTTAGCTTTACGTAAACTTACCGCCTGCCAGTACTAATTAGGTTTCTACGTAATTTTCTTATAATTATATCAGTAACATAATGTACAATTTTATGATTTTTTTTTTTCAAAAAATTATAATGATATATTCGGATTTATATTAAAATTGCATTACACTCTGAATAAAAACTAGTGACAGTGATATCTAGCTCCTAATAAGTTTGAAAAAGATAAAAACTGATCGATAAAATTTTCATTGCTTAACGGAGTTATTATTTTGATTCAAACAATCCTTATATTAGTACAAAAAAGATCATAATAACTCATAACTTTAATGGTTGATTAAAGTTAAAATTTTAGTCTAATTTGACAATTGAAGGTTTAAGTTTTAGTCTCATTATATATTATTTTACATTTAGCAACTATAATTTGCAATGAATTCGGTTGGTTTCTCTCCTTTTATTATACGTCAAAATCAGATGTTACAGGTAACTGCTTATACCAGACACATTCAATTGTTAAAAGCTTGAAAGGGCGGGTCAAATTTAAATATTTATGCGCTTTGATATTATGCGAAAACAAATTTACGTCCAAAGAGATGCTAGAATCAATTAGTCAAAGTACTTTTTACAACTTCATTTCTATATTAGTTAATATCACTATTACCCCTAAAAGACGTACTTCTTAATTATTCTAAATTCTAGAGTACATTTAATCAAGGTCAAGTGTAAAATCTTGTTTTTTTAGAGGGCAAAATGGTCTTTTGACCAAATTTAAAAAAAAAAAAAAAGACACGGATCATATTTTTCTTCTCTCTCTCCCTCGTCCGATCTCAGTTTCCCTCTCTCTCGTTCTCTCTCCCTTCCACTATTCTCTCTCTCCTCGGAATGCCCACCGCTGTACCCGAATGAGCGAGCCGCCTAGCCGAGCTGACAACCGGAGCTCTGAGACGCCG
This sequence comes from Parasponia andersonii, assembly GCA_002914805.1. Classification (NCBI taxonomy): domain Eukaryota; kingdom Viridiplantae; phylum Streptophyta; class Magnoliopsida; order Rosales; family Cannabaceae; genus Trema; species Trema andersonii. Next base: position 546,773 of record JXTB01000071.1, read on the forward strand.
AACCGCCGCGTTGCCGCGGGAGGGAGCAAAGTTCTGTCGTGCTTCTGTCGCTCGCCGGCGCGAATTCCGGCGACGAAAAGCCGCGAAACCGGCGACAATCAAATCCTCTCATCGTGAGCTTTCTCCAACTATATATATCACGATCCCATTTTATCCGGTTAAAAGTTGCTATTTTTGCGTAATTTCGAGCTCGGGTTCCACTTTTGATCCGACTGTTAGATTTCATTTTTGTGTCATTTTTGGAATGTACTAGGAAAATGGTGAAGTTTGATATATATATATATATATATATATATATATATTGACTATATTTAGTGATCGGCACAAAAAACGGTATCTAACGGCTTAGATTTTATCTCGTTTTACGTGACACAGGTCTGGTGTCGGCTCGGACCCGAACTGATCAAATCATATGTCTAATCTAATTATTTTGGGTGCTAGGAGTTCGGTAAAGAAGTTTGTTTATTGATTCGAAACTCCGTTGAGAAGTTGATTTTTCACAAGTGAGCGATCGAGGGTCTAGAATTAGTTCTCGACTCTCCGAGCGATCGTTCAACGGCACCAAGAGGACTCATTAGCGTAATATCACTATTCTAGTGAGGTAGGAGTTCAATTACCAGTTTTATACTTATTTTGATTTAAAATGTACATTATGACCTATTTCTTGAAAATGTCAATTTTTATGGAATTCAATGGTTTGATTGGATATTTGATAAATTTTTGAACTGTTAGGATATATTGAATTGTTCTGTGATTGGATTGTATAGTTTTTATGCAGGTTTAAAATTTTAGTTTTGGGAAAATATAACCGTTATGCTTACTGATTTTATGTAAATCCCAGAATAATACCAAATGAGTATTAAAGTATAATTTCTTAAAATACTTGATGCATGTGTATTATACACTCTATGACATGTTGTACCTACTATAGGATCACGTACTTGAGTTCCATTTTAGTATCGTGGTATTTAGATCGCTAGCGAGTTGCTGCAGTGCTAGGTGATAGACCTAAGCCCCTGCGTAGGATTTGCTAACACACCTTCGGGTAGTGTTAGGATGCTGGGTACCTCTGTTACAGAGGTATTACAGGATCATGATGGGAGGATGAGAGCTCATGTATATACTTGTACTTGGTTAATTTATGATATGTACAATAATGAACATAATTACTTATGATTTTGATTTTTTTGCAAACTTATTTTATAAATAGATTTTGGAAAGGTACTAACTATGCAGGTTTGAAAAGTTGCATTCATACCAAAAAGGGTAATTGAAATTCCTACTGAGCATACAAATGCTCACCCCTTTTCTTTCCCTTTTCAAGTGATTTACAGTACAACTTGAGCGACTCCAGGGTAGAGTAATCCAATAAAAATTTTACCCTAGATTTGTGGTTGGTAATTACTTAGATACTCACCTTGAAATTGTAATAATAATTAGGGCTCATACTTTGGATTTAGCCTGTATTATCTATATTACCTACTGGTGATGACGATGTGATCCATATTTATGTTTTACTACTATTATTAATAGTTTATGTCTAGTGGTGATCACAAACTATGAGAATTTAAAAGTTGAACTATTTTTGTAAACTACTTGTCGTCTTTTTATTATTTTCTAAAATAAATTATGAATTTTTACTTATGAAATTCTTTTTCTGCCACTGGCTCGGGATTTGAGTCGTAGAGTAGACTCATGAGTGTTGAAAAGCAACATATGTTCGGAGTCTTGGAGAAAATATAGGTATAATCATAACTATACCTATATTTATTAATGAACAGTAGTAATCCTTTTCAGGTACTGTATTTGGTAATTTTGGATTGACATTAATGTATGGACACATATTCTTAAATTTTTATCTATACTTTTATGTCAAGGAAATTTTAAGAGAGAAAAATAATAATAATAATAATAATAATAATAAGCCAAAAACAGCTTTGAAAAATTATTAATGGGGTCACAGATTGAACATACCAAAAGAGAAGCAAAAGATGCATAAGCAATAGTACGGAAGCGGCCGGCGTAGGCGTCAGAGATGAAGGCTCCGACCAAGGGTGCGAAATTGGTGACACCATTCCATATGTTCATAACATTGGAAGCTGAAACTTGATCCATGTTAAGCTTCGTCATCAAGTACACCATAAAGTTTCCCAATAGACCAAAGGAGGCTAATCTCTCACATGTTTCATTTGCTGCACCCCAAATAAAAATAAATAAATGTAATGCCTTTTTCTTTATCTCAATTATTCACTAATTGGCTATAGCTAGAAAATTTTCAGTTCATATATATATATATATATATACCTTTGATTTTTTTTAAATGTGCATATCATGATGAGTATCAGAGAGAGAGGAGGAGAATACCTAAGATGAAAGAGACGGCCCTCCATACACCGGATTTTCTTTTGGCTGAATTATCAGCCACAATATTTTCATTCGTTTTCTCAGCCACCGGTTCATGATCTTGATCCTGATGATCATGATCATCAGATGATATTAAGGAGTTGTTTTTGAAGCACCTTTGTATGCACAAAGACGAAAACGTCGAGCAAATTTGCTGATTCATCTTTTTTAAATAAATATATGTAATCTCTCACAAATATGTGTATTTTATATATATATATATATATATATATATATATATATATATATATATATATCTTCTTTTTCTGAGCTGGTCTATCTGATTTGGGAGATGTCTGCTGCTTATACGTGCGGAGAGCTTCAATCTGCAAGCCTCCCTTCAAGACATGTGACTAGCTAGATGTCTTGAGCTAATTAAGAACATCGGTTGTGACACCAACTATATATATACGAAACAAGTAAAAGTACTACATAGAAATATATCATATGTGGACTCAGATTCGATTTCCCAATTATTAACACATCCATTTAAATACTAATTATCAACAAAGTTGTTATTTTATAAAAAAAATAAAAAATAAAATTGAGAAATCTGTTGATTTGTCAATTAATGTTTAAGTAAATGAGAAAACAAATGGGACAATTTTTTGAAACAACATATCCTAGTTCCTTAGATGATTGGATGGCTAATGACAAATGACAAGTGGGTCGTAATTAATATAAATATATATTCCTGAATTTGAATTTAAGACTATATATTAAAAAATTATATGGTTTTTTTTATTATATCCACACAATAATAAGAGGGAAATCACACGATACGATCTCATCAGATGATATTAAGGAGTTGTTTTTGAAGCGTCTCTGGATGCAAAAAGACGAAAAACGTCAAGCTTTGACAACTCATTTCCACCTTTCACTGGCGGATCACAGAACACCTGCTGTACGCTGCCAACCACATGATCATCATCTCCGCCTTCGCCGGCCGCGGCGGCGGGGACCTTAAGGTGGCGCTTCTTATAAGCAGCAACAAAAACCTGCGCAATGCTAGAAAATATACTTCCCTCCGGCTTAACGTAATGGCAGAGCTTCGTCCCAAAGAAGAAAAATATGATGGAGCAAGCCATGAGAACCGCGGGAATCCCGAAACCTATGACCCAGCTCACCCTGTCTTGGACCTAAACCACTGTGGTTTGACTGAGTGGTGACACGATCATTAAAGTGGTGTAGTACCTGTCAGTTAATAATTTCACCACCGAATAAAATAATTAACCTCAAATCATGGTATAGTTTTGTCAAACATATCACCACCACAGCACTATTATATACGTGACATTATAACAAAACGTTGGCATGCACATAATAAAACATGGAAACCAATTATATATGTCACGCACGCTATGCTATATATTGATAGTTTTCAAGTACTGACAGATATGTAGCTATGAACAGTGATAGATAACATTTTTCTTTTATACACAAGGTTATTTATAATCGAAAGTGAGTTATCGTGTCACACTTACTAACATACAAGGTCAACTTAATATATAGTATAAGGTGATGAATACTTATATATTGGTTCAAAGATATAAGTAAAAAAAATCCCCAACTACCTCGGATAGTGACTATACAAGTTGAAAAAGCTGATGATTCCTTTTCGTCCTTGATGGGTGGCTGGGTCGAACTGATCGACGCCGAAGGGAATACCGCATGGCCTCATTCCGCCGCTGCATGCCGATAGATACGAGGTCGAGTCCAAGGATTAAGAGGCACAGTTGAGTTCGGTTTGTGCCTCGGCAATGGCCCAAGTCCACCTCTTGCTTTGTGCACGCATGAGGGTGCAACTTTGGCAACCGGGCTGTTAGAGTCAATATTAAAAAAATTAATATCGAAAAGGGAAATCTTCCCTTTCTACTTTTTAAGGCCAGTAGATATATGAATAAAAAGTGATAATTAATATAAATGCATGCCTTTCAAGGATATTGAAAAAAGAGAGAGAGAGAGAGAGAGAGAGAGGAAATAAAATTAGACATAAAAATTAACCAATAGAAATGAAAGAGTATAAGAAGGGAGTGGCCGTTTTTGTAATATTAATGGTCTTAATTTGGCCTTGCAATTTGGGATTAAGATGAGTTATGTTTGAAAATAAGTAAATAACGCACCACTGCTATGTTTGAAAATAGTACTTAACATACTAAAGACTGGTCAATGTGGTCATGCTTGGTAGTTGGTGGCGACTTAGCTTTTCGTAAACTTACCGCCTGCGAGTACTAATGTTTCTAATTACTTTTCTTCTATCACTAACATAATTCAAACTTTTTTGATTTTTTCCTTCCAAAAATTACAATGATAGTTTCGGATTTATATTAAAACTGCAGTGGCACTCTAAATAAAAACTAGTTACAGTGATATCTATCTCCCGAGTTTAAAGAAGAAAACTAATTAATCGTTAAAATTTTCATTGCTTAATCATGTTATTATTTTGATTTAAACAAACCTTATATTAGTATAAAAAAGTTCATAACAAATGATCAAACAAATAATTTGACTAGTGAAAGGTTTATCCATTTTTATTAATTAATTATAGGTCTTAAGCACATATTTTTAGTCTAGAGAGTGTCCTGTGTAACTTTATATATTCTTAAATTCCTGGATACCAGTTTGTCTTGTCTTTGGTTGCAGTATATTATTTTTTCGAGTAATGATAAATATACTCTCTTTGTACTCTTTTTTTTAATACTCTCAATCTCACTATTTGACATATGAATTATATTGTCTAATTTCATATTTTAATAATATAATTAAAAAATCCACATATTAAGCATTAAGACTAAAAACTAAATAGTGTAAAAAACAACCTATTTAGCATTCTCTAACTTTTTCAAGTACTCATTTTTCTTTTTCTTTTCTCATATTGTTGCTTATATTTATATTGTTTACATATAGGTTTTAAAAGAAAATATTATCTCCACATTTAGTAGCTATAATTTGTAAGGAAATCTATCGGCTTTAAAAGAATATATTATTTACTCATACAGGTCAACATTCTCACAATTCTGTCAAACATCTTGATTTGTATTGTGCCTATATGGACTACTCTATAGGCTGCATTATTTTCCATAAAGACCTTCCCTCCATCTATGAATTGGTAAGTGGTAAATATATTCTTATTGGGACACATGTGGTATGAGCATCTGAGTCAAGTACTCACTCATCACGGAGTTGATAACAAAAACTGATAGAACATCTATACTATCATAGCCGTATGCGATAACTGCATGTTTAGAATCGGAACTTGTCTCCTTTCCTTTGCCTTTACGATCTGGACAATCTCTTTTGAAATGTCCTTCCTTGTGATAATAAAAATATTTTTATTTTGTAGATTTAAATTTAGATCTAGATCTCCCTCTACCACTGGTGGAACTTTTCTTTTCTGTTCTTCCTCGTATGATTAGACCTTCTATCGAGCCTTCTGATCTACTTTTTGATACCTATTTCTTCAATTCTTTTGAGTTTAACGCTGTCTTGACCTCCTATATAGAAAGAGTTTCGCGATCGTACATCATAGTGTTGATGAAGTGCTCATAGGAATTTGGCAAGGAACACAATAAAATAATGGTAAGATCTTCATTATCAATTTTGACATCTATATTTCTCAAACCAATGATATTAAAATCATCCAAGTGCTCTTGAATGGACTTACCCTCCTGTATTTGAAGAGTTTATAATCTTTTCTTCAAATAAAGTCAGTTGATGAATGACTTGGTCATATACAAGCTTTCCTGCTTCTACCATAATTTCACAACAGTATCTTCTTTAGAAACTTCCTATAGAACCTCATCTCTTAGGCTTAACTAAATTGCACTGTATGCTTTTTCTAAAATCTCATCCTTATCTATGTCAGATAGAGACATTGATAGAGCTTTCTTATCCTTCAAGACTTTCTCCAAATCTTGATGTACCAGTAGAGTCTATATCTTTACCTGCCATAGACTGAAATCGTTTTTACTATTAAACTTCTCCATATCGAATTTAGCAGTCGCCATAACCTCGTTCTGATACTAGTTTTTTGACACAAGAATACTGATATGGAATAGTATTGTACTTATGAATAGTACCATATATGTGAATATTATCCTATACATGAATAGTGTTATATATGTGAATAGTAATGTATATGTGAACAGTGCCAATGACGTTACTTATATAGTGAAATAATATAGACAAAAAATAAGACATAGAGATTTTAGTGTGATTCAGCTATATATGAAAGCCTACATTCACGATCAGAGAGCGGCAAAAAAATTTCACTATAGCAAAGAAGATAGTTACAAGAGCCATTGACAAAATTTCACTCGCAACCCAAAGCCTAATTAAACCCAAGAGTATTCTTACTAAAAATTTATCTTACACTCAATATCTTTCTCTCCCTAAGGACCACTCTCTCTAAAGAACCATTTCTCTCACTCAGGACATAAGAAAAATATTAGAAAGCGAATTATTTAAAGTACTTGGAGTTGAGTTGATATTTTGATCACTAGGAGTTTCACTATTTATAGCTAAAGGAGATCGAATTGAACAGAGAGAATGCTACTAATGTTGTCACGAACAAATTCTAAGGCTGTGATTTTTAGTAATTTTTAGTTGAAACAGAGATAAATAATGTTTTTCCAAAATTTCAGAAAAAAAAAATTTAGTACAAGAGGTTTAAAATTATACTTCTCATAAATAAATAAAATCCAAGTTAAGGAAACCTCTCATTATTATAGATTTTCAAGAAAAATACTCTACTCAAAGTTTAGAGGAATTCCAATTGACTAATTTAGAAATATTTTTAACTTCATAACATTTAGAGAAATAAGTCAAATTAAAAAAAATCTTAGGTTCATTGTTCAAATAATCTACATAAAATCATTTGTGTTTCTAACTACTCAATTTAATAGCAATATCATCCTCATATATTATTTAGTAAATATATTACTATTGGCTAAATAAATTTGACTTAGAAAGAAAAAAAGATATAGAGTACAAACCAACAAATAAAGATGTGAGAAATAACACACATATGTCAAACAACCTTGACAAGTCATCAAGAAAGTTTCGTCAATATAAATCAACACCTGAAAGTGGGAATAAATAAGGGGGGTGAGCACGTGAATACTCAGTAGAGAATCGATTACAAGTTTTTATATATAAGAAAATATAGTCACATTGAAGGCCCTGCATGGTCAGTATTCCATTCAAAACAGTTCACAAAACTCAAGTAGAAATCATAGTCCAATGTTTCAAATATTTCAAACCATTATAACATCCATCAAAACCAGTACATATCCATTCAAGCCAACATATATCAATGTTTACAATCATGATGTTCAAAGTGTCCTAATGGATCACTCGTAAGTCTAAGCCACAAAAAGAGGCGTCATAAGTCCGATCTTCCGATATGGGGCATCGTAAGTCCAATCACTCAATGTGGACATCGTAAGTCCGATCACCCAATATAGAGCATCGTAAATTTGTGAATGTATGCAAATGTTTTATAAATGACAGAGTAAGGATATGCACCATTTTCACAAAATCTCAAAATAATCATGCAGTATTCTTTAATCAAATCACTTCCAGTCCTCAAAACTAAGTTCTCAAACCATTTTAGATTTTCTAAAAATGTCGGCATTACAACAACTATTTTCTATCAAAATCCAAAAATCCAATTTCCTGTAGAAATCAATCCAAAATAGTATATATGACACGCCAACCAATGTAACGTGTCTCTCAGGCAGTTTATATCTTAAATCAGGACAAAAATAGACATAAACACAATTTTGATAAATTATTTCACGAAATTCTATATTTATTGAAAATATGTAAAATTCATAAATTAAATTAATTTTTGAATCAAGTAATTGAATCTCTACCTTATTAGAATAGCGATACCATGCTATTATATGCTAAAGTTGTCGATTAGACTGTCGTTAAGAGGGTCGGGAACCAATTCCACGCCCTCGATCGCTCACTTGGGAAACATCGACCCCTTAATCAAGCTTCGAATCAATGAACAGACCACTTCATTGAATTCCTAATGTCCAAAATAGCTAAGTTAGACATATAACTTGACTAATTCGGGTGACTAATTCGGGTCTGGGACGATACAGGACCAGTGACACACAAAACTAGACAAAATCTAAGCCGTTAGACATTAATTTTCATGCCGGTCACCAAATATAGTCAATATATACATCAAACTTCTCTATTTTCTGAGTACATTCCAAAAATGATAATAAAAATGAAATCTAACGGTCGGATTAAAAACTAAAATTTGAAACTCAAAATCACCCAAAAATGGCAACTTTTAAACCGGGAAAAACGAGATCGTGAAATATATAATTTGAGGCTCTTCTCGACGATATGAACCCAACGAGCCCAAGAACATGACCTGAAATGGTCAGAATTGTCTACGAAAATTGAAACTCACCGCAGCCAAAAATGGCATTTTTCGGCGACGTCGAGCTCGGCAGTGACCGAGGATCGGTGGCATGGGTGATAGGCGGCGTGGGGGAGCTTCGCCGGTAGCTGGCCTGGTCGGACAGTGAGCGAGGTGGCGGCGGCGCTCCTTCGGCCGAGAGAATGAGAGAGAGAGCGAGAGTGAGGGAGTGAANGATCATATTAGTCATAAAAAAAACTAAGATTTTACATTCTTCCCTCCTTATAAGAATTTCTTCCCGAAATTCAAGTACAAACCAAGCGTAAGAGCAAGATCGTAGGAAATAGTTACTGGAAGCTTAATGAACACTCGACTATAGAATTTTACGAGTAGTAAGCCGAACACGAGTTAATGAAAGTGTGTGAAACAGACACTCCTCACTTGGCATTAGAATCCCCCCAACATACCAAACCTCACAATGGTATGGTGTTTGGTATAAGGACATACACGAAGAGATACTGAATTATAAGATAACTCAACAATAGGTACAAGAATCTCAACACCTATGGTTAGAAACGACAACCTCAAGTATATGAGTGATGAAAAGATAATGATAACTATGATTAGAAGTCAAGAACACATGACTCTGAATACTGATTGTATGGAACCAAACTAGAACAACAGACCAAATGTCAGATATAAGAATACCGTCCCCCTAATCATACCAGATCAACAATCTCCTGGGACATACCTATTTGTCTGCCACTAGTTCCCGGTCCTAGACAATCTTTGAGTCAATGACTCTAACAAGAGTCTCTTTTACATGCACAGAACGTGATTAAATATAGTTTAAGACGAAGTACAAAGATCCTTGTGTTACACCACACAAGATGAATGAGTTTAGAGGTCGGAGGTTAGAAAAAGGAGTTCAATGGTTCACAACCATTTTCTACTCTCCGATTAAAGCGAGGAATAATACCAAATACAAACCACTTCTAGTCAAGGACAAGACTAGAACACCCAAATAGGAAATCACTAATATAAAGCATTAGTGCAAACTTCAATCTCAAATGCAAGCATCCAAATATGAGAAATTTCAAAAGCATTTCAAATCTCTTATCTAGTGTAAAATCTCATTAGAGAAAACCAAAGTAATGTTGATCCAAAAACTCTACAAGTCTTTGATATAAAGAAAAACTCCATGGATGTAATCCAATACCCTAGAAATATGCATATGACAACTGAAATCCACACTTAACGCCCCAGAAATAAGGTTCTAATAGGATAAGCTGTCTGGTACCATCCTCGAGTGATACCTATCTCCTACGAAACCTCATTTCAATTTTTAATAAAAATATATGTATATTATTTTTTAAAAAAAATATTGAATTTAAAAAGTGTTAGGGTGTAGGAATACTAAACTAGTTCATAATATGGTTAAACTAAACCTGAACTTTGAGTATCCTTTCACGACATAGAGGTAGAGTCCAATGACTCTAAGTAAAATCTATAAGTAGTCTTAGTCTAATTATTATTAATCATATAACAATAACCATGTTATATATAGTTTAAACAAAATAAAGGATTCAGATTCAACTTAACATCAATATTTTGAAAAAGCTTCACCCCATGCATATATGATAAAAATCTCTAATAGTCACAAGTATCAACCTAAAAAGTCGAGTTATACATGACAACTATTTATTAAAACCAACAAATAGTGCATGAAAAAGATACTAGTTTGTTTCCCCAAAATCAACAAAATAGACATTTACTTCGCAATCCATACTTGGTAAAATGATAAACGAGGCTATACTTAAATCACCATGGTCGATTTTTTTTCTTTCAAATCTAATAAAACATTTGGGCCTTAATCCATATTACAACCAAACACGATGGGATGTTTTTGTGGAATTCTAAAATATTTTTCAAGGAAATAAAATAGCTTCCTCAAAAAATTTGAAAGTTCACACTTCATTCTCTTTTTTTTTATAAGGAAAAAAAGAAATTTGATAGTGTAGAAAATATTAAAGTGTGAAATATTTTCAAAACATTTTCTCAAGACAGGTAAAACAAACTCCAATTCTCATTTAACCTTTCAAAATAAACATTAATAGTTAATGAAGATTTATACTAGACATGACAAACCAATTAACATATATATGAACTCCATAAACTGGAAAGCTAGAATCAAATTTTTAAGAAGAATATCACATACCAACATACTCCCCTCAAGGCTTGCTGAATATAAAGCCAGTGCAAATAACTCATCTATCAAAATCAAGGTATATAACTCATTGCCTTTTACCGCTTTGAAAATCTAAATGTCATTCTCCTCCCAGCTCTTCTCAACACTGGAGAGACTAGTCAGAACCAATCGTACAATGCCCAAAATCCAATTAAAACAAGTCCTGCATAATCTAATGCAACTTGTTCACACCGTTAAAAATCAAGTCAATATGAATTATTATACTAAACAATCCAACAAATACCAAGGGACCATGCATTAACCAACAAGGTAAACCACATCAAAGAAAATTTTAGAAGAAACATGTAATTTGCATCATCAAGCGCACAAGACACAAGTGACAAGCTTCACAGAATTTAAATCAAAATTCCCAATTCAAACGTTTTCACCAACAAGGATTTCTATAATGCAAGCAGTCATATCAATTTTCATTCACTAAGTAATACATTTTAGAGAGAATTACAGGTATAAATCTTCAATCATATGCGTAAAGCCAAAGATTTTCCCCCAAAATTATTTTCATTGCACATCAAAATTTTCTGAGTAGTCAAACTTATGAATATTTCTATTCAAAATATTTCTTTAAGAAACTTACATCCATTTGTTTTTCAAGTAAACTTGTGAATCAATTTACGAATGCATTTATTTGATCTCAAATCAAGTATTAAGTAGGGATTGGAAAATGCTTAGTAATCTACTAAGCCCAAAGTTTAAAATGGAACTTGAAATGTTTGATTTATGAATATATATTTATAAAAACAAATTACTTTGATCTAGAGGTCTTTCAAATCAACACTTCTAAACGTAAAACAAAATCTTGCTAGTATACAAATAGGTTGGGTGACTTTGTAAAGTTTAGTCTCAAAGCAGTGAAACACTTTTTCAAAGGATGTATTATTTTAATTTAAAATAATACATCCTTTGAAAAAGTGTTTCACTTTCACCCTACCAATACTCAAGTTTAAAATGTCCATAATTTCCTTGAAAACAAATATATCACCTTAGTCAAATAAAAGGTCTATATCATTCAAAATACTAATTGTCAACTTGACATTTTTAAAAGTTCCCAAACCAAATGACCCGATTTTTTTTCTTTTTTTAAATCCCACTGAACTCTCAACAAGTCAAGAATTCTCAACCAAAGAACTACAATAATGAAACTTGATGAAACTAAAGAAATGTAATTATAATAATTAGACAGTATATTCAATTATCAAACCAAATCACTTAACTAACGAGCAGGCTATGTTAAAGTATCCTTGATACAGACACTAAAACATAAGACCAAGTCATAAGATATTCAAATTAAATGATCACGAGGATATCAATTCCAAGAAAATAAAGTCTCAATCACCTAAACACTAGTGCATCATAAGCAAAAATCCCTAAGTCAAAACAACCACAAACAAATGTTGCAACCAAAAGCGATAACCAGAACCCGAGGGACAACACATAGACAATCCATAAGAGAAGTAAAAACACAACAACCAAGACGCAAGATACCGGATTGCTACCTTAGAACCTACAAGGTTCATGTAGCGTACAACCTGAATGGACAGAAAAGTATAAGAACGAACATCCATTCGAAACGAAGAATTACACTAAGAGCATAAATCAATAGTCTCATGTCAAACATGACACATTTGAGACTAAAATTTCTGGGAAATCACCATCCCAAAAACACAACAATTTCAACTTGAAGAGGTTTAAGAGAGGACTTAGAAGGAATAAGAGCAAAAGTAACTTATCTAGCCAGTTCCTAAGTAATATATGAGGTATTTGTGGAAATCATTTCCAAAACATTTTTAAATACTAAAATTTAACACAGGCATGATCCCAGACGGATCTGAAGCCGTGCTCTGATATCAAAACTATCACGACCAAAATTCTAAGGCCGTGACTTTTAGTATTTTTTTAGTTAAAATAGTGATAAATAATATTTTTCCAAAATTTCAGTTAAAAAAAAATTTAGTACAAGAAGTTTAAAATTATACTTCTCACAAATAAGTAAAATCCAAGTTAAGGAAACCTCTTATTATTATAGATTTTCAAGAAAATACTCCACTAAAGTTTAGAGGAATTCCAATTGACTAATTTAGAAATATTTTTAACTTCATAACATTTAGAGAAATAAGTCAAATTAGAAAAAACCTTAGGTTCATTGTTCAAATAATCTACATAAAATCATTTATGTTTCTAAGTACTCAATTTAATAGCAATACCATCCTCATACATCACTTAGTAAATATACTACTATTGGCTAAATAAATTTGACTTAGAAAGAAAAATGATATAGAGTACAAACTAACCAACAAAGATGTGAGAAACAACACACATATGCCAAACAACCTTGACAAGTCACCAAGAAAGTTTCCCCAAAATAAATCAGCACCTGAAAGTGGAAATAAATAAGGGGAGTGAGCACGTGAATGCTCAGTAAAAAATCGATTACAAGTTTTTATATATAAGAAAATATACTCACGTTGAAGGTCTTGCATAGTCAGTATTCTATTCAAAACAGTTCACAAAACTCAAGTAGAAATCATAGTCCAATGTTTCAAACATTTCAAACTATTATAACATCTATCAAAACCAGTACATATCCATTTAAGCCAACATATATCCATGTGTGCAATCATGATGTCCGAAGTATCCTAATGGATCACTCATAAGTCCGAGCTACCTAAAGAGGCACCGCAAGTCCGATCACCCGATGTGGGGAATCGGTATTCTTTAATCAAATCACTTCCGGTCCTTAAAACTGAATTCTCAAACTATTTTGGATTTTCTAAAAATTTTGGCATTACAATTGTTATTTTTTATCAAAACCCAAAAATCTAATTTCCTGCAGGAATCAATCCAAAATAGTATATATGATACGCCAACCAATGTAACATGTCTCCCAGGTAGTTTAAATCTCAAATCAGGTCAAAAATCGACACAAACACAATTTTTATAAATTATTTCACGAAATTCTATATTTATTGAAAATATGTAAAATTCAAATTAAATTAATTTTTGAATCAAGTAATCGAATCCCTACCTTATTAGAATAGCAATACTATGTTATTATATGCTCAAGGTGTCGATTGGACGATCGTTCGGAAGGTCGGGAACCAATTCCATGCCTTCGATCGCTCACTTGGGAAGCATCGACCCCTCAACGAAGCTTCAAATCAATGAATAGACCTCTTTATTGAATTTCAAATGTCCAAAATAGCTAAGTTAGACATATAACTTAACTAATTCGGGTCTGGACCAACACCGGACCAGTGACACACAAAACGAGACAAAATCTAAGTCGTTAGATATTGATTTTCGTGCCAGTCACTAAATATAGTCGATATATATATATCAAATGTCTCCATTTTTTGAGTATATTCCAAAAATGACAACAAAAACGAAATCTAACGATCGGATTAAAAACTAAAATTCGAAACTCAAAAACACCCAAAAATGGTAACTTTAAAACCGGGCAAAACGGGATCGTCAAAAATATACCTTGAGGTTCTTCTCGACAATACAAACCCAATGAGCCTAGGAACGCGACCTGAAACAGTCGGAATTGTCTTTGAAAATCGAAACTCTGCTCAGGAAAAAAAAGCGTTTTCCGGCGACGTCAAGCTCGGCGATGACCGAGGATCGGTGGCATAGGCGGTAGGCGGCATGGGGGAGCTTCGCCGGTAGCTGGCCTGGCCAGACGGTGGGCGAGGTGGTGGCTGGGCTCCTTTGGCCGAGAGAATGAGAGAGAGAGCGAGAGTGAGGGAGTGAATCAGGAGGGGGGACGAAGGGGAGAGAGAAAGAGTGATTTATATATATATATATATTTAATTAGTTTTTTTTTTTTGAATAAAAATCTGGTCAAATGATCATATTAGTCTTAAAAAAAACTAAGATTTTACATTCTTCCCTCCTTATAAGAATTTCTTCCCGAAATTCAAGTACAAACCAAGCGTATGAGCAAGATCGTAAGAAATAGTCACTGGAAGCTTAATGAACACTCGACTATAGAATATACGAGTAGTAAGCCGAACACGAGTTAATGAAAGTGTGTGAAACAGACACTCCTCACTTGGCATTAGAATCCCTCCAACATACCAAATCTCACAATGGTATGGTGTTTGGTATAAGGACATACACGAAGAGATACTGAATTATAAGATAACTCAACAATAGGTACAAGAATCTCAATACCTATGGTTAGAAACGATAACCTCAATTGTATGAGTGATGAAGAGATAATGATAACTATGATTAGAAGTCAATAACGCATGACTCTGAATACTGATTGTATGGAACCAAACTAGAACAACAGACCAAATGTCAGATATAAGAATACCATCCCCCTGATCATACCAGATTAACAATCTCCTGGGACATACCTATTTGTCTGCAACTACTTCCCGGTCCTAGACAATCTTTGAGTCAATGACTCTAACAAGAGTCTCTTTTACACGCACAGAACGTGATCAAATATAGTTTAAGATGAAGTACAAGGATGCTTGTGTTACACCACACAAGATGAATGAGTTTAGATGTCAGAGGTTAAAAAAGGGAGTTCAATGGTTCACAACCATTTTCTACTCTCCGATTAGAGCGAGGAATAACACCAAATACAAACCCTTCTAGTCAAGGACAAGACTAGAACACCCAAACAGGAAATCACCAATATAAAACATTAGTGCAAACTTTAATCTCAAATGCAAGCATCCAAATATGAGAAATTTCAAAAGCATTTCAAATCTCTTATCTAGTGTAAAATCTCATTAGAGAAAACCAAAGCAATACTGATCCAAAGACTCTACAAGTCTTTGATATAAAGAAAAACTCCATGGATGCAATCCAATACCCTGGAAATATGCACATGACAACTGAAATCCACACTTAACGCCCCAGAAATAAGGTTCTAATAGGATAGGCTGTCTGGTACCATCCTCGAGTGACACCTATCTCCCATGAAAGCTCATTTCAATTTTTAATAAAAATATATGTATATTAGTTTTTTTTTTTTAAAATATTGAACTTAAAAAGTGTTGAGGCGTAGGAATACTACACTAGTTCATAATATGGTTTCTCCCTGGCCAAAGGTAAACTAAACCTGAAATATAAGTACCCTTTCACAACATAGAGATAGAGTCCAATGACTCTAAGTAAAATTTATGAGTAGTCTTAATCCAATTATTATTAATCATATAACAATAACTATGCTATATATAGTTTAAACCAAATAAAGGATTCAGATTCAACTTAATATCAATATTTTGAAAAAGCTTCACCCATGCATATATGATGAAAATCTCTAATAATCACAAGTATCAACCTAAAAAGTTGAGTTATGCATGATAACTATTTATTAAAACCATCAAGGAGTGCATGAAAAAGATACTAGTTTGTTTCCCCAAAATCAACAAAATAGACATTTACTTCGCAATCCATACTTGGTAAAATGATAAACGAGGTTATACTTAAATCACTATGGTCGATTTTTTTTTCTTTCAAAACTAAAAAAACATTTGGGCCTCAATCCATATTACAACCAAACACGATGGGATGTTTTTGTGGAATTCTAAAATATTTTTCAAGGAAATGAAATAGGTTCCTCAAAAAGTTTGAAAGTTCACACTTCATTCTCTTTTTTTTTAATAAGGAAAAAAAGAAATTTGGTAGTTTAGAAAATATTAAAGTGCGAAATATTGTCAAAACATTTTCTCAAAGCAGGTAAAACAAACTCCAATTCTCATTTAACCTTTCAAAATAAACATTAATAGTTAATGGAAATTTATACTAGGAATGACAAACCAATTAACATATATATGAACTCCATAAACTGGAAAGCTAGAATCAAATTTTTAAGAAGAATATCACATACCAACATGCTCCACTCAAGGCTTGCCGAACATAAAGCCGGTGCATATAACTCAAAACCTATCAAATGTAAAACCAAGGCATATAACTCATTCTCTTTTACCGCTTTGAAAATCTAAATGTCATTCTCCTCCCAGCTCTTTTCAACACTGAAGAGACTGGTCAAAACCAATCGTACAATGCCCAAAGTCCAATTAAAACAAGTCCTGCATAATCTAATGCAACTTGTTCACACCGTGAAAAATCAAGTCAACATGAATTATTATACAAAACAATCCTACAAATATCAAGGGACCATGCATTAACCAACAAGGTAAACTACATCAAAGAAAATTTTAGAAGAAACATGCAATTTGCATCATCAAGCGCACAAGACACAATTGACAAGCTTCACAGAATTTAAATCAAAGTTCCCAATTCAAACGTTTTCACCCAACAAGAATTTTTATAATGCAAGCAGTCATATCAATTTTCATTCTCTAAGCAATACATTTTAGAGAAAGTTACAGGTATAAATCTTCAATCACATGCGTGATGCCAACGATTTTCCTCCCAAAATCATTTTCATATATCAAAGTTTTCTGAGTAGTCAAACTTGTGAATATTTCTATTCAAAATGTTTCATTAAGAAACTTACGTCTATTTGTTTTTCAAGTAAACTTGTGAATCAATTTACGAAAGCATTTATTTGATCTCAAATCAAGTATTAAGTAGGGATTGGAAAATACTTAGTAATCTACAAAGCCCAAAGTTTAAAATGGAACTTGAGAAGTTTGATTTATGAATATACATTTATAAAAACAAATTATTTTGGTCTAGAGGTCTTTCAAATCAACACTTCTAAACGTAAAACAAAATCTTACTAGTATATAAATAGGTTGGGTGGCTTTGTAAAATTTAGTCTCAAAGTAACATTTTAATTTAAAATAATACATCCTTTGAAAAAGTGTATCACTTTCACCCCACCAATGCTCAAGTTTAAAATGTCCATAATTTCTTTGAAAACAAATATATCACCTTAGTCAAATACAAGGTCTATATCATTCAAAATGCTAATTGTCAACTTGGCATTTTTAAAAGTTCCAAAACCTAATGACTCGATTTTTTTTTTTTTAAAGAAAATCTCACCAAACTCTCAACAAGTCAAGAATTCTCAACCAAAGAACTACAATAATGAAACTTGGTGAAACTAAAGAAATGTAATTATAATAATTAGACAGTATATTCAATTACCAAACCAAATCACTTAACTAACGAGCAGGCTATGTAAAAGTATCCTTAATACAGACACTAAAACATAAGACCAAGTCATAAGATATTCAAATTAAATGATCACAAAGATATCAATTCCAAGAAAATAAAACCTCAATCATCTAAACACCAGTGCATCATAAGTAGAAATCCCCAAGTAAAAATAACCACAAACAAATGTTGCGAACAAAAGCGATAATCAGAACCCGAGGGACAACACATAGATAATCCATAAGAGAAGTAAAAGCACAACAATCAAGACGCAAGATACCGGATTGCTACCTTAGAACCTACGAGGTTCATGTAGCCTACAACCTGAATAGACAGAAAAGTACAAGAACGAACATCTATTTGAAACGAAGAATTACGCTAAGAGCATAAATCAATACTCTCATGTCAAACCCGACACATCTAAGACTAAAATTTCTGGGAAATCACCATCCTGAGAACACAACAATTTCAACTTGAAGAGGTTTAAGAGAGGACTTGGAAGGAATAAGAGCAAAAGTAACTTATCTAGCCAGTTCTTATGTAATGTATGAGGTATTTGTCAAAACCATTTCTAAAATATTTTTAAATACTAAAATTTAACACAGTCATGATCCCAGACGGATCTGAAGCCGTGCTCTGATACCAAAACTGTCACGACCAAAATTCTAAGACTGTGACTTTCAGTAATTTTTAGTTGAAACAGTGATAAATAATATTTTTCCAAAATTTCAGTAAAAAAAAAAAATTTAGTGCAAGAGGTTTAAAATTATACTTCTCACAAATAAGTAAAATCCAAGTTAAGAAAACCTCTCATTATTATAGATTTTCAAGAAAATACTCCACTCAAAGTTTAGAGGAATTCTAATTGACTAATTTAGGAACATTTTTAACTTCATAACATTTAGAGAAATAAGTCAAATTAAAAAAAACCTTAGATTCATTGTTCAAATAATTTACATAAAATCATTTATATTTCTAAGTACTCAATTTAATAGCAATATCATCCTCATATATCACTTAGTAAATATACTACTATTGGCTAAATAAATTTGACTTAGAAAGAAAAATGATATAGAGTACAAACCAACCAACAAAAATGTGAGAAACAACACACATATGCCAAACCACCTTGACAAGTCACCAAGAAAGTTTCCCCAAAATAAATTAATACCTGAAAATGGGAATAAATAATGGGGGTGAGCATGTGAATGCTCAGTAGAGAATCGATTACAAGTTTTTATATATAAGAAAATCATCACCCGATATGGGGCATCGTAAGTCTGATCACCCGATATGGGCATCGTAAGTCCGATCACCCGATGTGGGGCATCGTAAGTCCGATCACCTGATGTGGGGCATCATAAGTTCGATCACCCGATATGGAGCATCGTAAATGTGTGAATGTATGCAAATGTTTTATAAATAACAGAATAAGGATATGCACCCTTTCCACAAAATCTCAAAATAACCATGCAGTATTCTTTAATCAAATCACTTTCAGTCCTCAAAACTGAGTTCTCAAACCATTTTGGATTTTCTAAAAATTTCGGCATTACAACAGCTATTTTCTATCAAAACCCAAAAATCCAATTTCCTGTAGAAATCAATCCAAAACAGTATATATGACACGCCAACCAGTGTAACGTGTCTCTCAGGCAGTTTATATCTCAAATCAGGTCAAAAATCGACATAAACACAATTTTTATATATTATTTCATGAAATTCTATATTTATTAAAAATATATAAAATTCATAATTAAATTAATTTTTGAATCATTTTTTCGAATCCCTACCTTATTAGAATAGCGATACCATGCTATTATATGCTCAAGGTGTCGATTGGACAGTCGTTCGGAGGGTCGAGAACTAATTCCACGCCTTCGATCGCTCACTGAGGAAACATCGACCCCTCAACGAAGCTTCGAATCAATGAATAGATCTCTTCATTGAATTCCTAATGTCCAAAATAGCTAAGTTAGACATTTAACTTGACTAATTCGGATCTACGCAGACACCTAACCAGTGACATACAAAACTAAACAAAATCTAAGCCGTTAGATATTGATTTTCGTGCCGGTCACTAAATATAGTCAATATATATATCAAATTTCTCTATTTTTTGAGTACATTCCAAAAATGATAACAAAAAAAAAAATCTAACGGTCGGATTAAAAACTAAAATTCGAAACTCAAAAACACCCAAAAATGGCAACTTTTAAACCGGGCAAAACGGGATAGTGAAATATATACTTTGAGGTTCATCTCGATGATACGAACCCAACGAGCCCAAGAACGCGATCAAAATGGTCGGAATTGTCTCCGGAAATCGAAACTCCCCGCGGCCAAAAACGGCGTTTTCCGGTGACGTCGAGCTCGGCAGTGACCGGGGATCAGTGGCGTGGGTGGTAGGCAGCGTGGGGGAGCTTAGCAGGTAGCTGGCCTGGCCAGACAGTGAGCGAAGTGGCGGCGGCGCTCCTTCGGCCGAGAGAATGAGAGAGAGAGCGAGAGTGAAGGAGTGAATCGGGAGGGAGGGACAAAGGAGAGAGAGAGAGAGAGAGTGATGTACATATATATATATATATTTAATTAGTTTTTGTAAAAAAAAAAAAATCGGGTCAAATAACCATATTACCCTTAAAAAAACTAGGATTTTACAAATGTGGCCTTATATTTTCTCATATAACCTTTTTCAAATATTGGTCATTGAATTATTAGGTGTACTATACCAATAAAAACCCATAATTTAAGCCATTTATTGTGGCAGTCACAGTATAGATGAGTAATTTGGTTGTTGCAAGAAAGATATATATATATATATATATATATATATATATATATATATATATATATATATATANTTAATGAAAATTTAGTATGCACATTTTTTTATTATAAAAAGTAATAGAGAGAAAGAGCATTAATGATGCATGTCTTTTCATGTACTTCATTATAACTATTGGATCACCATCTAATAGTGATCCAACGACTAAAAAAGAATACATAAGCATAGGTTATATATATATATATATATATGCTTAGAACCGCCTCTAGAAAATATAACATTCAAGCTAGTTACATGTATTTAAAAACTATAAGTGCGTGCTAAAGTTTTTGGCCTCACAATATTATACTTACATTAGTTAGTATGCACACCGCTGTTTGCATCAAACTTCGGTAACTAATTAATTGCAGTTTCATATTCTTCCGAAATATTTTGCTAATGATCCTACGTACGCACTACTCCACATAAGTTATGCAGTGCGCTGATTAACAAGTAACAATATTCTAATGCATTATCTAACATTGTTACTTTTATTTAATTCCAGAAAATAATGTTTTTTAAACTATTAGTTATTATTTACAATATCGCTCCTAATAAATCCAGATGCCTTAAATGTAAACTATATTCTAATGATATATACCGATATTACGTTGACAAAAAGTATCTCGCAGAATCGCTGAAAAATAATAAATAAGTTCACAAACTACATTGTTATTAAATTCCATTAACTAATTACGATCAAATGGATCTAGCACGGTACTTATTAATTATATTTGCTATTTTTTGAAGGCTATGATTCGGATTATCTTATGTTAATATATCTGATGATGTTTAGCATAATCCTATCTTAATAAGTGGACAACTATCTATTATATTAGATATTTATGTCTTCCTCTCACTACGTCATAAGAGTTATCATAGGATTTGACAAACTCAGCAGATATGTTCACACGCCTATAAGCATAATTAATCATGAACGACTTAACTCTCATGAGTGGTTCTGATAGCATTAGCTTTTCATCGAGGGAAATTGACAGGGGTAGTATTAATTTGGTATTTTTGTAGTAGTCTTTTTCAAATTAATATTTTCAGTAGTATCACAAATTTTATGACGATGGGTCACATAATTTTTTATTATAAAATTATGAATTTTTATGACTAATCAGTAGTTACAAATTATGTGATTATCGATCGCACAGGATTACAAAATACTGAATACTACTAGAAAAGTTATTTTTTAAAACCACTCCTAAAAAAGTCATTTCAGTCAAAATTACTAATTTTTTGTCAATTTCCCTTCATTGAGTGCAATACAACTTAGCCCATATAGTAACAAAGCCCAAAGTCCAGCCCACATTATAGCAGACCAGGAGTAGTCTTATCAACAATCGGCCCATGCACCACAAGCAGTTGCGGGTTCTCCAGCTCTATTTGCAGATCGTATCACACCAGTCCATGAGAAGTTTGAGGATAATTTGTTGACGATAAGGGCATTATCTAGAGGATTTAAAATGTCCATATTTATTCTATAGTGTTTAAATTCGAATATAGCGCCAAAATACTAATATGGATTTTAGTTATTGAACTAACCCGGGTTCTTTTTAGAAGATCCCAAAACCCAAATTTATTGTATGTGTAGTTCGTACTACTGTAAATAAAATTATAAATGGATTTTTAACTAATATTTTATGGAGTATTGGTGAAGTATTTGTCAATTCTTCTTAAAAAAAATGATGTTAGAATGATAGAAAATAGTTAATGGAGTATTGTATTTTTTGGGAATAAACGAAATAAAGAAAAGACAAGTATGATTTTTCGAGAATTGTGATGGCTTACCTCTTATAGTGAAAAGAGGTATTATTTATAGTGGGAGTAATGCTAGGTACACTAATATCTTACACTAAAAATTTACACCACTTGACGTGGAATTTATTTTATCCACTTCTTTTTTGAAAGTAATTACATATCATTTAAAGCTATGTGACTAAAAATAATGTCACATCACTGGTGTAAATATTTTGTATAAAATTTTAATGTCTCAATTTTTCCCGTTTATTAGTGGTCTTATTATCCCAAAATTACTAGAGTTAGTGACTGTTGTGCGGTCTAAAATCCTAAGGTCGCATAAGAATTATATGCGACCTCCTCCAAGAAGGATATATGCGACCTCCTTCGTGGTGCTTATATG